>OW203737.1:22121469-22354548 GCA_934045075.1 Yponomeuta sedellus | reverse complement strand
GGGGAAGCTTTGTGTGAACTCTATGTAGAGTCGGATAGAGAGTTCTTAGAACTGCCAGATTCGGAACTGGATCGATTTCCTCTCTTACCAGAGTCCAAACACGGCGGTCTTGCGGCTTCGCGTTGCTGAGTGACAGACATTTTAAGAAAAAGCCGCCATTTTGTCGGCCATATTTGAAAATTCTAAAGTGGAGTAGCTCCGTGACGCGAGATCGTAGAATAACGCGGTTTTCAGCTCTGGCATTGCCATCGAGCACTTAATAAATTAGGATACAAACTTTAGATTTATAAATTTGCACTAAATTTAATTAAATTTAATTTACAATTATTAATATCTCGGCCTGTATGTGTCGTGGGGAGTTGCGGTTTGGACCCTTTTTGTTCTTTTCTGGGTTGTGTCGAACTCCGCTGTGGATAGAGCCAGTCTCTACGTAGAGATTTATTCACATACTCACTGTATACTTACCATAGGAATTGGGAAAAGTGAAAGTTCCTTTTCTTAGAGAATTTAATTCTTAGTTACCACCAACCGGGTACCTCGCCATGTCTGAAAGGGGGTCAAAAACTTATAAAAGGATCTCAGGCGGCAGCCAAACTCCATCAGTTGCCTCGAGCCGTGGCAGCGATAAGATCCGGAAGCAAGCCCTCGTAAAGAGTGCATCGGAAAAGGCTGTAATGGCATCCAAGGTGCCCAGCCAGCACGTTACTCCGTCTGAAACAACATCTGAAGCGGAGTCCGCTCGTTCTGTGGCCGCGCTGCAGGGCAGCCAGCATGTTGCTCCGCCTGAAATAACAACTGATGTAGAGCCTGCTCGCTCCTCGGCCGCGCGACATGGTCCATCACGTGACCAATCCTCGGCATCGCGGGACTCGACTCCATCTAGGGACTCTACTGGTGCTCTGTCGGAACTGGTCTCAGTGGCAAACCGCTACTTCCTGGACGCTAAAGATCAGTTGGAGATGTCTGGAAACATCAAGAGGGAGATAAAGGAGACTGTGTTGCAGAGTCTTACTGGACTCAACGAAGTCGTTTTGCGACTAAATGAGTCCCGTATGACTTTGCACATGATGCTCCAGAAGGCTCAAACACGACTCAAGGAAGAACAGTTGAATCGTGAAAGAGAAATCACCTCGCGCTTAGAAAAATTCCTAGAGAGGAACGAGACGTCACTGTTGCAGGCACCGGTGGAGGAGCTGTTGAGGGAGGTTAAGGCCATGCGTAGTATCCTGGTTTTCGAGGTAGCAGAAGTCATCGATAAGATCCCACACGGTGACCCCAGACCTGGTGAAGGGCCTCGAAGTTACGCGGCTGCGGCCTCGGTGGCTGACACTAAGGCAAATCCCATACCACAGCCTGCTCACTCTCTGATAGTGTCCTCCGATGACCAGAGGAGCACAAGCGAGGACATCATCGCAAAAATAAGAGACACTGTGGAGCCTAAGAAGTCTGGACTTAAAGTCGACCGCGTAAGAAAGGCCCGAAACCAAAAAGTGATCCTCACCTGTGGCTCGAAGGAGGAAAAGGACAAAATATTTAATAAAATAAAGGAGCAGAAGAACGACTTAAAGGTGGAAGAAGCCAAGAATAAGGACCCACTGGTGATTATAAAGGACGTGCTGAAGATAAACACAGATGAGGATATCCTATCTGCGCTGATGGTACAAAACAAACATTTAACGGGATCAATACCGCAGGACGAGTACAGGGCAAGAATAATATACAGAAGGAAGTCAAGGCATCCACTGGAGAATCACATAGTGATGCAGGTATCGCCGAGACTGTGGCGGGCCCTGACGGAGGCAGGCAAGGTGTACGTAGACTTGCAACGCGTGACAGTAGAGGACCAATCGCCGCTCATACAGTGCACGAGGTGCCTGGGGTATGGCCACACCAGGAAAATCTGCAGAGAAGTGGAGGACAACTGCAGCTTCTGTGGGGGACACCACCTACGCGCCTCGTGCCCTGCATGGATAGCGGGTGACGCTCCGTGCTGTCGAAACTGTCAGTTGGCAAAATATGAACAGACTGAACACAGTGCCTTTGACAGGGAATGCCCGGTCAAAAAGAAATGGGATACCATAGCTAGGTCATCGGTGGCCTATTGTTAGCCACTGTTGAAGCGGAGAAAACGGTTATACAAGTGCTTCAAGCAAACCTGCAGCGGAAGAAGTTAGCATCCCAGGAACTCCATATAGAGGCAATAGAAAGAAAGTGTGACATAGCTCTAGTTCAGGAGCCATACGTGGGGGCAAAAGGCGAACTTAGACAAGAGACGGGAACAAGAGTGGTGCAAAAACAAACAAATAGATTAAAAGTAATAAAATCAGCAATAATAGTTTACAATAAAAATATACAATTTATAGATGACCCTTCATTAATAACAGAAAACATAGTAGCAATTAAAATTAAAACAAAATACTTTGATTTAGGCATAATTTCAGTTTACTTTGAGGATACAGAACCCATAGATCCCTACTTAGATCAACTTAAAAACGTAATAATTAAACTAGAAACTACACACATTTTAATTGGGGGGGATGTTAATTCCTGGAGCCCGTGGTGGGGCAGTAGATTCGAAGACGAAAGAGGTAAAATACTTGTAGGGGCTATAGACGAATTAGGCCTCGAAATTTTAAACGAGGGCACTACACCGACTTTCGAGGTAGTGCGACAAGGCAAAGTATGCACAAGTAGAGTGGACGTGACACTGTGTACAGGGGAGATGTTAAAATTTGTCGAGGATTGGAGAGTCGAATCTGACATAACAAGTTCTGACCATAACACACTAGTATACAAACTAAAGCTATTTAAAAACATAAACAATAACATTGAGAAGACGACAAGGAAATACAACACGAAAAAAGCAAAATGGAACATTTTTAAAGAAGAACTAAATAAAGAACTAGATGCTAAACTGATAACAGAAGAAAACATAAACAAAATAACTGAAACAACAGATTTAGAGGACTTAACTAACAAATATATAGCAGCAATAACGGAAGCATGTGACAAATCGATCCCACCTGTTAAAGCGACAAAGCCAAACAAACCAGTTTGGTGGACAAAGGACCTAGAAACGCTCAAGAAGGAAATGACAAGGAAAAAAAGAAGAATAAGATGTGCAGCACAGACTAGACGACAGTATGTAGTAGAGGACTACCTGGAAGCTAAAGGAAATTACGAAAAAGAAGCTGAAAAAGCACAAGTGGACAGCTGGAAGGATTTCTGTAAACAGCAAGATAGGGAAAACGTATGGGATGGAGTCTACAGGATATTAAGAAAGAATGTAACACGAAAAGAAGATCAACTATTGATAAAAGACGGTAACACATTAAATCCACAAGAATCCGCCAAATTATTAGCGGAAACGTTTTTTCCATATGATGACCCGGAAGCGGACAACGAAGAACATACACAGAGAAGACAAGACCTTGAAAAGAGTTGGGAAACAAGAGATACAAACAAAGCGGATCCTCCATTCACACTGGAAGAAGTCCTCCACATTATAAAGAGCTTTCATCCCAAAAAGGCACCTGGACCTGACGGTTTCACAGCCGACATATGTGCCCAAGCAATAGAATGTAACGCCATGATATTCCAAGCTATAGCAAATAAATGTCTCCAACTTTCCTGGTTTCCTGCAGCATGGAAGGTAGCCGTCATCTCAGTTCTCAGGAAGCCGGGAAAGGAGGATTATTTTGCACCTAAATCATACCGACCGATTGGGCTTTTGTCGGTTCTGGGCAAAATTTTAGAAAAAATGTTGGTCTCACGCGTTAGATGGCATATATTGCCAAAATTTAATACCAGGCAATACGGCTTCGTGCCCCAGCGCAGCACCGAGGACTCCCTCTATGACCTAGTAGCGCACATAAAAGATGCTATAAGCAAGAAGCAGATTGCGCTTGTCATATCACTGGACATAGAGGGAGCCTTTGATGGTGCCTGGTGGCCTGCCATACAAGACCAACTCCTCAACCTCGAAACACCAACTAACTTGCGTCTGTTGGTAAAAAATTACTTCGAAGAAAGGCGGGTAAAACTTAGATACGCTGGAAGCGAAATTGAACGGGAAACCACAAAGGGATGCGTTCAGGGCTCTATAGCGGGACCCATATTCTGGAACGCCCTTCTGGACCCTTTGTTGGATGAAGTCGAGGAACAAAATATCTATATTCAAGCATTCGCTGATGACATTGTGCTTGTGTTTACTGGTCACAGTATCCAGGACATGCAAGAAAAAGCGAACAACGCCCTCGACTTTGTCCAGCAATGGGGAACGCGGAACAAATTAAAATTTGCGCCTCAAAAAACTGCTGCAATGATATTGACTAAAAAATTAAAATACGAACGACCGGAATTAAAAATGGGGGGGAGGGATATTAAATTAGTAGATGAAATTAAAATATTAGGCTTAATTATAGATTCTAAATTAACTTTTAATAATCATATTGCATACATAACTGGGAAGGCTATTGATATTTACAAGAAATTAGCGAGAACTGCAAAGATTGGTTGGGGACTAAACTCGGAAGTGATAAGACACATATACATAGCGGTCATCGAGCCTATTATTTTGTATGCTGCCAGTGTCTGGGCACCGGCGGCGGACAAGATAGGTACGAGAAAAAAGCTAGACGTCGTACAGAGAGGGTTTGCCCAAAAAATATGTAAATCATATAAAACTGTATCACTCAATGCAGCGCTCGTGCTAAGTGGCCTATTACCACTTGACATGAGAGTCCACGAAGCTGCATCAGTGTATGAGGCAAAGAGAGGTATGCCACTGCAAGAACTCCCGGAGGACAGGAAAATGGAAACAAGAGTGAGCTTTTTGATGGCACCACATCCCTCAGAGATCATGGAGGTTGACTTCACATGTCTGGAGGATCTGGAGCCATCCACTATAAGAGAAAATGAAATAGAAGGCGTCAACATTTTTACAGATGGAAGTAAGATAGAAGGAAAAGTCGGAGCTGCAGTAACATGGTGGCAAGACGGACATGAAATTAAAGCTCAAAAACTTAAGTTGGAACGATACTGCACAGTGTTCCAAGCCGAAATGTTGGCGCTGCATAAGGCAGTACATACAATCCTCAAAAGTAAAGAGAGCCGCTTCAATATATTCAGCGACTCACGCTCTTCCCTTGAACTCCTACGCAGCAAAAGCATAAATCACCCATTGGTCTTCGAAATACGAAAAACTTTAGAAAAACTAAAACTAGAAAATAAAACAGTAAAATTTTTTTGGATTAAGGCGCACGTAGGAGTTGAAGGGAATGAGCGGGCCGACCAACTGGCCAAGGAAGCTGCCCTCTATAAAAAGACTGCCTCTGACTATGACAAATTCCCACTGTCATTTGTAAAGAGATGTGTGAGGCAAAGAACACTAGCAAAGTGGCAAACCAGGTACTCGGAAGGTGAAACAGCAGAAATAACAAAGATTTTCTTACCTAGTGTCATACAGGCCTACAAAATTTCTCGAACAGGAAAATTCACGCCAAAACTAGTCCAGGCACTGAGTGGTCACGGGGGATTTTCACAATATCTGTACAGATTTAAATGTAAGGATAATCCCGCATGCATCTGCGACCCTGAAAAAGAAGAGAGCATTTTACATTTGTTGTTAGAATGCCCATTACATGGACACGATAGACTTAAGTTAGAAATAGAATGTAATAAAATAATAAATACAGATACATTAAAGGAATTCTTAGAAGATAAAGATTGTTTTGAACTGTTTAAAAAATTCTGTGAAAAAATTGTTACTCAAGCAAATAATCGAAATAAAACAAGATAAGAATATAAGGTGTTGACTAAATTATGCATAAAGTATATTAGTATGTAATATACATCATATGCATAAAATAATAAGTAAGAAAAATAAAATGTATAGTATATAAAAAAAAAAAAAAAAATAGTGTAAATCTATGGTTAATCGAGCATGCTAATAATGTAAATACTAATATGATGTTATCTTAGATAACATCAGAGTAGTATTATTAATAAATAAGAAACTTAAAAATTGTAATATATATATTAATTAAAAAAAAAAAAACCGTAGAATAAATGTTGAAACAAATTATAGGTACTTCGAACTGATTCGTACGTATAATTTGCCAAAAAAAAATATAATAATAATAATAAAAAAAAAAAACTAACTAAAAGTAAGTAAGTAGATATTATCAAAAATGTGCATGTATTTTAATATACGGATGTTTATAGTAACTAGCTTAAAGAAACTGTTTAATTTAAGGATATCTGGCATAGCTTTAAATATCAAATTAGAGAATTATTGCTCATTATTACGTAAGTTAACAATGAACAATATGTATAATTAAGGAAAGGAAAAAAAAAAAAAAAAACAGAAATAACAAAAAGGGAAAAAAAAAAAAAAAAAAAACAAAACCCGGAAAAAAATATTATATGTATACAAGATACGAAAAAAAAAAAAAAAAAAAAAAGGGGGAAAAAAAAAAAAAAAAAAAAGAAAAAAAAAAAGGAAAAACAAAAAAAAAAAAAAAAAAATAATAATTACTGTAAATACTTATTATGATTATGGAAATAGGATGTAATAGATGTAATTAAAGTCTAAGTAAATGGAAACATAACCTAACACAGTTCTTTAATAACAGGCAAGGTAACACGGCATTTGCGCAATCATGCAAATGTACGAACCACATTTAACAGAGCAAAAAAAAAAAAAAAAAAAAAAAAAAAAAAAAAAAAAAAAAAAAAAAAAAAAAGATGATTATAATACAATGTTGGTCTACTAAGGTCTCTGCCAAATGGCAGAGGGTTTACGACGAAACACACAATATAAAAAAAAAAAAAAAAACCTAACCTAACCTAACCTAACCTAACCTAACCTAACCTAACCTAACCTAACCTAACCTAACCTAACCTAACCTAACCTAACCTAACCTAACCTAACCTAACCTAACCTAACCTAACCTAACCTAACCTAACCTAACCTAACCTAACCTAACCTAACCTAACCTAACCTAACCTAACCTAACCTAACCTAACCTAACCTAACCTAACCTAACCTAACCTAACCTAACCTAACCTAACCTAACCTAACCTAACCTAACCTAACCTAACCTAACCTAACCTAACCTAACCTAACCTAACCTAACCTAACCTAACCTAACCTAACCTAACCTAACCTAACCTAACCTAACCTAACCTAACCTAACCTAACCTAACCTAACCTAACCTAACCTAACCTAACCTAACCTAACCTAACCTAACCTAACCTAACCTAACCTAACCTAACCTAACCTAACCTAACCTAACCTAACCTAACCTAACCTAACCTAACCTAACCTAACCTAACCTAACCTAACCTAACCTAACCTAACCTAACCTAACCTAACCTAACCTAACCTAACCTAACCTAACCTAACCTAACCTAACCTAACCTAACCTAACCTAACCTAACCTAACCTAACCTAACCTAACCTAACCTAACCTAACCTAACCTAACCTAACCTAACCTAACCTAACCTAACCTAACCTAACCTAACCTAACCTAACCTAACCTAACCTAACCTAACCTAACCTAACCTAACCTAACCTAACCTAACCTAACCTAACCTAACCTAACCTAACCTAACCTAACCTAACCTAACCTAACCTAACCTAACCTAACCTAACCTAACCTAACCTAACCTAACCTAACCTAACCTAACCTAACCTAACCTAACCTAACCTAACCTAACCTAACCTAACCTAACCTAACCTAACCTAACCTAACCTAACCTAACCTAACCTAACCTAACCTAACCTAACCTAACCTAACCTAACCTAACCTAACCTAACCTAACCTAACCTAACCTAACCTAACCTAACCTAACCTAACCTAACCTAACCTAACCTAACCTAACCTAACCTAACCTAACCTAACCTAACCTAACCTAACCTAACCTAACCTAACCTAACCTAACCTAACCTAACCTAACCTAACCTAACCTAACCTAACCTAACCTAACCTAACCTAACCTAACCTAACCTAACCTAACCTAACCTAACCTAACCTAACCTAACCTAACCTAACCTAACCTAACCTAACCTAACCTAACCTAACCTAACCTAACCTAACCTAACCTAACCTAACCTAACCTAACCTAACCTAACCTAACCTAACCTAACCTAACCTAACCTAACCTAACCTAACCTAACCTAACCTAACCTAACCTAACCTAACCTAACCTAACCTAACCTAACCTAACCTAACCTAACCTAACCTAACCTAACCTAACCTAACCTAACCTAACCTAACCTAACCTAACCTAACCTTTTTTTTTTTTTTTTTTTTTGTTGACGGGGGGGAAATCTTCCAAAGATACCCGACTTTCTGGGGGGAAAGCCGGGTTATGTTGGATTTTTACCAACTAAAACCCCCCCGGTGGCCCTCTCCGTGCGTGTGGAGGAGGGCTCCGGGATCTCAATGAACGCACCGGAGCCCTCGCGCACTTCGCTTTACGCGCCCGTCTTCGCTACCGGCTAATGCCGGGGCAGCCTCACCAAACGGCAGTGTGCGGCCACCACACACCGCCGCCTCCACGGGATCGCCTAGAACGGTGGCTCGAGCCCCCACTCTCGCCACCCGCGACCCCAGTCTCCTTTTAGTCGCCTCTTACGACAGGCAGGAGATACCGTAGCCCTATTCTAAGCCCGGGACTACAGGGCTGGTCCCCCTTTTAGTCGGCTCCTACGACAGGCAGGGGATACCGTAGTCTTATTCTAAGCCCATGACTACAGGGGGGTCGGGCCAGGACGGGGCTGGGCAGCGCCACGTCTGCGACTCCGCCTCCTTGCGGGGTCGGCCCTCTCCCTCTCTCTTTCAGCCTCCTCTTTGAGGGTCATCACTGACTCACAAAAGGCAGCCATCGCATCCCATTGAGGCTTGCCCTGCACCATTGCCGCAACCACGGAGGGCAGCCGGAGATCTCCCCCGATCGCAGCGACGAGGTCTTGCCGCTGCGATTGCCACGCGGGGCAGATCTCCAAAGTGTGCTGGGCGTCGTCGCTGCTGGCGTTGCAGTGATGGCATGTTGCCGATTGCTCTCTGCCAATCCTGTGCAGGTACTCACCGAAGCACCCGTGTCCGGTAAGCACCTGCGTCAGCCGGTATCCTATTTGGCCTTCCCCTCGGCTCATCCACTCATGGAAAACAGGGAGAATTGCCCCCACGACTCGTTGCCGTTGGCTTGCCGGCTCCTGCAGTCGCACACGCCATTTTTCGAGCGCGTCGTCATGCGCTGCTTGGCGCAGCAGAGTGACAGCTCTGGGGGGTAGATCTTCTCCACCATCCCGCTTGCGACGAAGCTCTCCATACACGATAGCGTCCATTGACGCCAGAATGTCCAGGGGGGGAAACCTGGCTAATAGACCCGCCGCCTCGTGGGAGATCGTGCGGTATCCGCGCGCCACCCTTATGGCTAGCCGGCGCTGCACGCTTAGCAGTTTTGCCTTGCATGCGCGATTGCCGGCCAGCTCATCCGCCCAGATTGGCGCACCGTATAGGGCCATGGACCGCACGACTCCCGAGTAGAGCCGCCGAACACTCTCCCGCGGCCCCCCAAGATTGGGCAGGATTCGGTGAAGGGCACCCGCTACCCTCTCGATCCGGGGGACCAGACGGTCGAAGTGCTCGACGAACTCCCAGCGACCGTCAAGGACAACGCCGAGATACTTCAGGTATCTCCCCACCTGAACGACGGCGTCACCGACGCGAACGACAGAGTTTGGTGGCTCAGCGCCCCTGGGGAGGCCGTGAAACCATAAGGCTTCGGTCTTCTGTGGGGCGATCTGTAGTCCCAGGGCTCGAATTTTGCGTATCACACACGCAACTCCACACTCTGCAACACGAGTCGTTCGGTCGAAGTCCTCTCCCTCGGCCAGCACGAGCGTGTCGTCGGCGTAACACACAACCTGGACACCAACGGGGAGAGCTATCCGCAGAACCACGTCGTACGCGAGGTTCCACAGGAGAGGCCCCAGGACCGATCCCTGCGGAACCCCGCAGTACATCTCCCGGCTGTGTGAAGCACCGTCCCGGCCAGTGTACTCAATGCCGCGCTCTTGAAAGTAATCGCCGACAACGGTCCGCAGATGTTCGGGCAAACCATGGTAGGCGAGTGCCTCTCTTATCGCCCTCCAGGGCAGGGAGTTGAACGCGTTTACGATGTCTAGGCTTATCGCTAGCACCACCCTGCCCTGGGACACCGCCTCTTGTGCGATGGAACGGACGCGGAGAATGGCATCCACCGTGGAGCGTCCGTGTCGGAAGCCAAATTGGCAGTCCGATAGGTCCGGACCGACGCTCCACAGATGGAGGTTTATACGCTCCGCTATCACTCGCTCGAGGAGCTTGCCCGCCTCGTCCAGCAAGCAGATAGGCCGGTACGCCGACGGCGAGTCCGCCGGTCTGCCCTCCTTCTTCAGCAAGACCAGCCGCGCTCGCTTCCAGTCCGAAGGGAAGCGTCCAGACCTCAGGCAGTTGGTCAGGTGGAACTGAAACCGCTCGCCGAGGGCGCCGAGTGCAAGCACCCAGGCGCGACCTGGAATTCCGTCAGGACCTGGGGCGGTATTCCGCACTGCTAGGCGCCTCACGGCTCGCAACAGCTCCTCCTTTCCAACTTCCACATTTTCATCCGAGGGTGGGGTCGTCGACGCCGAGTGTGGAGCGCTTGGCGGACTGTCGGTAGCTCGTGGGAATAGAGTGTCCACCACGTTCACCACAAGGCCCGGCTCAAGCGTCTCAGTCAACGGAGGAACCCACGGTCTGAGCCTGTCCATAACCATTTTGTATGGACGCCCCCATGGGTCCTCGTTGAGGCTCTCGACGAGCTCGTGGTGCGCCTTCTCCTTCGCGTCTGCTACAGCCGCTTGGAAGCTCGTGGTAGCCTCACGGTAAACGGCGTAGGCCGCCGTCCGCTCCTCGGGGGAAGCCTGTCGTCGCCTACGGCTTCGCAGATATGCTCGTCTGGCCCTCATGCACGTCGCCCGCATCTCTGCCAGGCTGTCGGACCACCAATAGGTGGCGGTGCACTCGATCGGGCGTGTTCGAGGCATCGCGGCATCGCACACCTGAATCATCCGCTCCCGGAACCATGCTGTCTCCGCCTCCGCGTCGGCAGTGTTCGGTGATTCCACCCATGCTGCAGTGTTCGCGGCGGCCACGAGCAGGTCCCGGTTAAGTTTCTTCAGTGCCCATCGTCTAGGCCGTGCGATGTGTCGGCTCTGAGCTCCGTGGCTGGAGCGCACCGCTACATCCATAAGGATGTAGTTGTGGTCCGATAGGGTCAGCAGTTCCTCGGCAACCCGCCATCCCGAGACTAGGGCGCTCGCCGCTGGGGATGCCCACGACAAGTCTACAATTGACTCGCCCTGCCAGCGCACGCAGGTGCTGACCGACCCCTGGTTTAAGAGCCCAAGGTTTAGGCCCGCCGCCCAATCTAGGACGGCCTCCCCCCTGGGCTCGTCCCGGGGCCCACCCCATGCACGTGCGTGGGCGTTAAAATCGCCTAGTATTAGAACCGGGCGAGGCTGGCAGCGCCGGACGCATGCTGCGAGCTGGTCCATATAGACCTCGAAAGCTGCCAGACTAACGTTGGGCGATATGTAGCAGCCAACGATTGCTACCGAGCCCCACAGCACTGCCACGAAGCCCGGCCCTTTCTCCAGAAGGGAACATGGTGGAGTTCCATCGCCTCCTCCCCAGTACACAGCGACCGAGTTGTTGTCATCGCCGAACCAGCGGGGATGAGCAGCCACCCTATAGGGTTCCGCCACAATGGCCAGGGCAACCTTATGCTCCGCGAGGGTCTGCAATAGCAGGTCCTGCGCCCTGCGGCAGTGGTTAAGGTTGCCCTGGAGGATCTTAAATTGGGCATTGAACGTTAGGCTTTCGTTCCCTCCTGCTGCGAGCTAGGGCCCGGCTGACTCGGCGATGACGAGGCTCCCTGTGCAGTCTTAGAGACGGGAGGGGCCTGCTTTCCCCTCTTCTTGTTTCTCTTCTCAGGGACGGCGCACTTCTGTCCCATCTCGTGGTCAGCGCGCAAACCACGGTCGGAGCAGATTGGGCAATTAGGTGGGGCAGAACAAGTTGCCGCTTTGTGACCTGGTTGCCCACAGCGGAAGCAGACGTTGCCTCGGTCCACTGCGCTTTTGCACCCATCCCTTACGTGACCGGTCTCAAGGCATCGAAAGCAACGGGCTGGCTTCTCGGGCAAGTACCTTACACGGGCAGCCGTCCAATCACCTATCCGAATTCGGGGTTCTGCTGTCACCTTCTTTACTGCCGTGAGAGGGCAACGGACCCACACTGTGCCCAATTGGCGCCCGCTTCCTCGAATCACACCCACTTTAACCTCGTCGACGCTGCAGCCACCCACAGCTGCGACTGCAGCTGCCACGTCTATTGGGGTGACCGAGTCGTCGAGATCCATGATTCTTAGTTCGCCCGTTTTTACGGGACGAGCCACTTTGACAGGCAGGTCCGCTAGGGCCTCCCTGAGGCGCCCCGCCAGTCTATCGGCATTGCCAGCACTTTCAGGACCGTTTATTTCCAGCAAGATGCCCCCGCCTCGACTCCTCCTCTGCCGTATGTCAGCAATCCCACACTCGCTAAGTTTAACCTTTGTCTTGGCAGTGGCCATTACTTGCGCATACGTGGCCTCCGAGCCCTCCGCAATCGTGAGCATAATTGCCGCCGACTTCGGAGGTCGCGGAGGCTTCGCCTTGTGGTTTGCCTTCTGCTTAGCAGGCTTCGGTGCTGTCTTCTTCCCCGCCCCTTTGCCAGGCTTTGCCTTCTTGGCTACCACTTCAGCCCAAGATGACGGGTCTCGTCGCTCCGTTGGTGCAACGGGGGCCGCGGGTACCGGAGGCAGAGGCTCCACTGCCAGAGGTGTCTTACCCACCGTCTTCTTCTTCCGCTTTTTTACCGGCTTCCCCTTAGCACTCGGCACAGGGGCGGCTTTTTCTCCTGTCAGCAGGCGGTCGGCAGCTTTGGGAGGAACCGCCTGCTTCTGCCCCAGCGGGGGGCGGATGGCCCGTTCAGGAAAAAGCTCTGCCTTAAAAGCTACAAGCTTCGACTCTATCAGTGCCCCGACCTGCTCTAGGAAAGAGCCCTGGGGCTGATGTGACTGAGCAGCTTGAGGCGTGACGGTAGAGGTATAAGTTCTTCCGACCTCTTTCCGCCGCATGGTCTGGACTTCAGCAGCAAGTGTGGACACCTGCGTCTCGAGGGCAGTTAGTTGAGAGCGCAAGGAGGCGTTCTCGCTCTCAAGCTGCTGCATCCTTTCCGGACCCGATGCTCGCTGTACTATCTCCTCCATCGCGGCCCTAGCGGTTCTCGCCGCAACTCGCAGCTCCCGCACAAGAAAACCTTGAAGGTTTGTCGACTTGGCCGCGATGGATTCAACAACCGTCATTTTCTCACTTATATGAGCACCCAGGTCAGCAGTGGGCTGTTGCCTCATATGCTCACTGAGATCTTCCGGTGACGGAAGGCTCAGTGACGTACGTGTGACCGGGGGAGGCTGTGTCAGGTCAACAGTTTCGTCGAGTGGCGGCCGCTTGCCCCTGGCCCTCTTCGCACCACCGCGAGCAGGCACTGCAATGTCCCGCTTTCTCTTCCTCGCAGAGCCGGTTGACCACTGTGAGGCTTGCGAACAGTCGGACTCATAATCGGCCTCCGACATTCTTTCTAACTCGACGACAGCCGGAATGGCAAAGCAGTTCGCGATAATTCGCTGCTTTTCCTTTTCCACCTCGTCCTTCTCCCTCTCCTTCTCCTCTCCTATCTCCTTCTTTCCCTCATCCTCCTCTTCCTCCTTCTCCTTCTCCGACTCTTTCTCCCTATCAACGTCCAGCATAATTTTGTCCCCCCCAGAATACGTGGGACTGCCCGAGCTAAGAAGCTCGGAGAGGGATTCTCCGACACCGGTGGTGCCGGTACCCTCCTGGGGTAGTTTCTTTTTAAACTGTGCTGCGTCCATTTTTTTTATCTCGATATATCAAAGATATAGTTTGCGGTACGCCTGCCTGGGTGAACCAGACAGCCGATGCCTGAGCTTAACCCTTTCGGCTCCACGTCGGCCTTATCGGCTTAAGCCCAGTACTGGAAAGCGCCGCGCACGTACCACTTCCAGGATTTTTTATAGAGGTTAACTCCTCGCAGCCCGACCGCTAGCGGCAGGGCCCTCGGTCCCAGTGAGTCGGGGTTCCGATCTGCTCACGCAAACCCAGATGGGCTGCCCCACCCGGACTCTGTGAGAACAGGGTCCAGGCGCCCTCGTCTGCCAGATTTTTCGCCGCTGGCCAGCAAGATCCCATAAAGAGAAGTTACTGACCAGCGCCCAGGGTGCACCGGCCCTTGCCACTTACCCTTCCCACTGATTCAAGATGAATCAGTAGGAACGGAAGCGGAAGGGCACACGGGGAGGTAATCTGGCATCGCACCCCAACCTAACCTAACCTAACCTAACCTAACCTAACCTAACCTAACCTAACCTAACCTAACCTAACCTAACCTAACCTAACCTAACCTAACCTAACCTAACCTAACCTAACCTAACCTAACCTAACCTAACCTAACCTAACCTAACCTAACCTAACCTAACCTAACCTAACCTAACCTAACCTAACCTAACCTAACCTAACCTAACCTAACCTAACCTAACCTAACCTAACCTAACCTAACCTAACCTAACCTAACCTAACCTAACCTAACCTAACCTAACCTAACCTAACCTAACCTAACCTAACCTAACCTAACCTAACCTAACCTAACCTAACCTAACCTAACCTAACCTAACCTAACCTAACCTAACCTAACCTAACCTAACCTAACCTAACCTAACCTAACCTAACCTAACCTAACCTAACCTAACCTAACCTAACCTAACCTAACCTAACCTAACCTAACCTAACCTAACCTAACCTAACCTAACCTAACCTAACCTAACCTAACCTAACCTAACCTAACCTAACCTAACCTAACCTAACCTAACCTAACCTAACCTAACCTAACCTAACCTAACCTAACCTAACCTAACCTAACCTAACCTAACCTAACCTAACCTAACCTAACCTAACCTAACCTAACCTAACCTAACCTAACCTAACCTAACCTAACCTAACCTAACCTAACCTAACCTAACCTAACCTAACCTAACCTAACCTAACCTAACCTAACCTAACCTAACCTAACCTAACCTAACCTAACCTAACCTAACCTAACCTAACCTAACCTAACCTAACCTAACCTAACCTAACCTAACCTAACCTAACCTAACCTAACCTAACCTAACCTAACCTAACCTAACCTAACCTAACCTAACCTAACCTAACCTAACCTAACCTAACCTAACCTAACCTAACCTAACCTAACCTAACCTAACCTAACCTAACCTAACCTAACCTAACCTAACCTAACCTAACCTAACCTAACCTAACCTAACCTAACCTAACCTAACCTAACCTAACCTAACCTAACCTAACCTAACCTAACCTAACCTAACCTAACCTAACCTAACCTAACCTAACCTAACCTAACCTAACCTAACCTAACCTAACCTAACCTAACCTAACCTAACCTAACCTAACCTAACCTAACCTAACCTAACCTAACCTAACCTAACCTAACCTAACCTAACCTAACCTAACCTAACCTAACCTAACCTAACCTAACCTAACCTAACCTAACCTAACCTAACCTAACCTAACCTAACCTAACCTAACCTAACCTAACCTAACCTAACCTAACCTAACCTAACCCAGTTCCGATCTGTCCGAACCCTGGAGCACGTGCTTTTTCTTAGCGTTCCACACTAAAAAATAGAGAAAAGTGGTAAAAAGTGGTCCAATTTGGACGAGTGAGGTGTTGTTTTTTGTGGTAAAGTGCGGCCTACCTCGTTAACAGAGTTTTAGAAACCGGAAAACAAATTAAAGACCGGTTAAGGCTGAAAAACCGAATATTTTGGAGGTTATGTTTTGAAAAATCACTCCCAAAAGCACACGACTCACGACCCCCACCGGCTGTTGCCGGATTCAGGAGGACACCCAGCGCCCGCATCTTTTGGGCTAATCCGGACCACCCGCAGACCACGCGTTTCAGGGATATTAAAGAAAAACCGAAACCACGTGCACCTGAAAACACGGAAGGAGAGAAGATAGGAAGGCGAAACTTCGCAGAGGCCATCTTCCATCGGAACAGCGCAGGACACTGCAAGTAACCTAATTTTGGCTCTTTTAGTTTTCGAATAATAACATCTTAAAAATCCTAAATTATACAGCGAATAACTCCGAATCCAACAAAAGTTTTAAAATTATTCAACTGCTATTTTGAGCGCGCTTCAGCGAAGAACACCACTGAAAATTTTTAGATCACTAGGATAAATAGTTTATAGATTATAACCAAAATAGCAAAAATTTGAATTTAATTGTAAAATATATGTAAATTTTTTTATTTTTTAAATTTATTTAAAGTAGTAATATTAAGACTTTTTTAAGCCAAATATTGGTTATTTTTAGGAAATTTTAACATTTACGGTTCCGAAGTTATTTAATTTTAAGTCATTTTTCTATTTTAATTAAAAATTAATACTTTTAAAATTATTCTGACGACGGGATAGTGTCTAAAAGGCCTATCCCACATCAACTAAGCCCAAACTCGGGCCCTATATCGTCTAGATCGGGAAAGTTAGCCGATTTCGGCCATTTTGTTTAAATCGGTTAACTTCTTCGATATTGAATATCTTCGGACCGGCTGACTCTAGGAATCCGGGATTTGGACCAGAGTTGGCTGTTAATTGCGCACTACCGCCTTGGGCCGCTTTCAGGCGATTTCCAGGCCTGAAAGTTTTTGGGCCTGAAACCGCTTTCAGGACATAGGGGAAGCCAGGCCGAGCTGCCCGCCGAAAACCCCGACGTTCTCTGACGTCGGGTTCAGGAGTTACGGGCGATTAAATCTTTAATCTGACAGTTCGGCGGCCATCTTAGCTGTCAACCTCCGACTTCAATCCGCCATAACTTTGGAACCGTGAGGCGTATAGGTACGCCGTTTTCACGCTTGTACTCAGGGGCAACCTACGAACAAAATCTCCAACTTTCAGGCGGATTGGGGTCGGAGTTTTTCAGGGCCCTGAAAGTGGTTTCAGCGGGAAGCTTGGGTCGGGCAGGGGGGGACAGTCGAAATCCGGGCTTTCTGCGGCTTCCGGAAGCGGAGATATCGCAAGTCAAAGTCCAACTTTGACAGTTCGGCGGCCATTTTGTTTTCCTTGTAACGCCCATATCTCCGCAACGGAACGTCGTAGAGCCCTGGGGTTTTCCCCTCGGTCATTGGCTGGTCCTGTCCTGTCCGACCCACCAGCTTTCAGGCGTTTTCAGGGGCCTGAAAATTTTCAGCCTGAAAACCAAACCGGCGGACGGGGCTCATCGCGCCCAGTAAGACGAGCCCAAGCACGGGATTTTTCGGCCCGGTGGTCGCGGAGGAATCGCCGTTTAACCATTTTCTGGCGGCCATTTTGAATTTCAACCGAAAGGTTTGCACCGAGATTCCTCCGGGACTAGTTGGGCTAGGAGGGCCGTGTTTGGGGTCGTTGGAAAGGGCTCGGTGAGAGCTATCCGCCGGTGGCCGGAAAGCGGCTCTACATAGAGTCCACAGGGCACAAGTAGAGTTTTTTAACATTTTTGACAACAAATTTTCATTTTACAATAATTTTCTGACTCATCTGGACTCTACAACTTAATAGGAATAAGTGACTCTACGTAGAGTTAAAAATCTCTCAACTTTATCCAATTCTCACTTAATTCCTGCTTAATTTTGCTTCAATTCAATTTATTTTAAATTTTCTCAATTTCATTTCATATTTATTTGAATTATTTAATTTTGAATTTATTATATTGTTGAATACTGAATTTTAATTTTTTAAATTATTAATGTTGTAATTTTAATCTTTTAAATTTTAATTATAGTTTTTACATTTTCAATTTCCAATTGTAATTTTATCACAAGTGACCTGGCCCCTATTGGCACATTAGTTTTAAATTGACTTATTGCCCTATTGCACTAGTTTAAGATTTACATTTTTACACGGCCCTTTTGCCCTAGATTTAAGTAAATTGACAATAGGACATATACTTTTTTAGTGTAAATAATTTGACTCGGCCCTTTACCGCTATAGATATAAGTTCTTGACCCGCCCCTTCGCTCGGCCGGGCCTCACTGTATCTGGGCAACGCCAAACCGGCCCCTCTAGACCGAAGTATTATGGACACCAGGCCGCGCAAGTCCGCGACCACGGCGGAGGTCAAGAGCCGGCCAACCGGGACGGGTGCGGGTGCCCTGTTGCGGGTGCCCACAAGGGGGCTCCGCGGAACCCCGCCGAAAAAGGCACCTTCAGTTAAGGCCCCGATCGAGGGAGCCGGGACCGCGGGGCCCACTTCGGACAGCACCGCGCCACCAACAAAATCGCCCCGGGACGAGACTGTCGTCCCTGGCGGCATCTTACCGGCCTCCCGTTCGCCCCAGACCGGCAGGCCATCGTTGGGAGGGTCAGTGACCGGAACACTGGCCAATCTCCCAAGGATGGCCAACGACGTAATGCTGGCGGCGAAAGAGAGGCTGGAGTCCTCGGGCAACCTGAAACGGGAGACCCGTGAGTTTGTCGTGGGCTCGCTCGGCGAGCTGTACCAAATGGTACTCAGGCTGAGCGAGTCCAGGCAGACTCTTAGCCTGAGGATGGAGGCCGCCAGGGCGGAGTTCGCCGCGGACGCGACCCGAAGGGAGGAGGCTCACGCGGCCCGACTGGAAAAGCTGGCCGCGGGCGCGGTGCTGCCCACAATAGCAAAGGACCTGGGCGAGATAAAGAGAGAGGTTTTGGCGGCACGAGACCTGATCTCGTTTGACGTCTTGGGGGAGCTGCGGGACAAGGAGGCACCGCCTGCTCCGGGGGCGGTTTCATCCCTTACCAAGGGGATGCAGGCGCTCACGGAGCGGTGCGATAGCCTCAGCAAGGAGCTGAGCGGCGTGGCCGGGGCACCCAACACCAAAGCGGGCGTGGAGTGGGCGGAGGAATTGAGGGGGGAGCTCCGCGGGCTTCGCGAGCGGCTAGACAGACAACAGCCTGCGCCGCCCGCGGGGCCCGCCCCGGCTCCTCCTGTCGGCCCGATCCGCCAAAACAACTGCCCCGCCACAGCCGCAGTCCCGCGGCCCTCCCAGCGAGGTCGGGTCTCGCCAAAAACCTATGCCGAGGCAGCTTCCTCACCGCGCCACCCGATGGTGGTGGAGTCGACCGACCCCAACAAGACCGCCGAAGCAACAATTGCAGAGATCAAGGCGAAGGTCGACGTCATCACCCTCGGGATTGGAGTCAACGCGGTCAGGAGGCTGCGGAACCAGAAAGTGTTGCTCTCTTGCGACACCAGCGAGGGCAGGGAGGCTTTCAAGAAGGAGCTGGAGGGGGCCGGTGGCCTCTTTACAGTCACCGAGCCCACCGACAAGCGCCCCCTGATTCGCCTCGCTGGGGTCGCGAGAGACATCCCAGATGAGCAGGTGATGGCCGCCATTGAGTCCCAGAATAGGGACTTGATGGCGGGCATCGCCCTCAATAAAGAGGAGGCCCGGGTCCTTAGGCGCACCAATGGCAGAAACAGGGCACTCTGCAACGTCATCTTAGAGGTGACCCCCGAAATCTGGCGGCGTATGGAGGGAGCGAGGATAAGGCTGGGCTACCAGGTCGTGCTGGCGGTGGACCAGTCCCCATTGGTGCAGTGCTACCGCTGCATGGGCTACGGGCATACGGCGCGAATTTGTCGCGCCGAAGCCAGGTGTGGCCAATGCAGCGGCGAGCACCAAACCAGGGACTGCCCCCCGTCGGCGCGGGCTGAGGGGCCGCGCTGCTGCCACTGCTCGAAAGTGCCAGGGGCAGAGTCCTCGCACCCTGCATACGCCGCCGACTGTCCCGAGCGCGCGCGTTGGGACAGTATAGCGCGGCAGGCCATTAAGTACTGTTGATGCGGGCACCTTGGCCCCCCCACGGCCTCGGGGTGCACCGGGTGGTGGGGTGGCCGACGTTGGCCGGGACGCCGCGTGGCGGCCACGGGGAGCGCGGCGGGGCACTATTCGGCTGTTGCAAGTCAACATAGGCCGTTGCCGCGCCGCGTTCCACGAGGTCGTCCAGGTGGCCATCGAGGGTGGCTACTCGGCCGTACTGATCCAGGAACCTTACACTGGGTCGGTGGGCCGAGTGGACACCCGGTATACTTGTATACAAAAGATGGCCACCGGGGCTAAACCGGTCAAGTCGGCTATCCTAGTCATCAACCCGGCCCTCTCTGTCGTCCAGGACGCCACCACCATCACGGAGAACGTCGTGGCGGTGGTGGTGGAATGGGAGCGGCAGAAGATCGGCCTGGTCTCGGTGTACCTTGAGGGAGACCAAGACCTCAGCCCCTATCTCCGCGACATCCAGGCCTTCATGGACCGTATGGGCACCAGCGCGGTCCTTCTCGGCGGGGACATTAACGCCAAAAGCCTTTGGTGGGGCTGCGAGCGCGAGGACCAGAGGGGTACTCTGTTCTCCGAGTTCGCAGCCCAGGTGGATCTGCAGGTCCTCAACGAGGGAAGGGCGCCGACGTTTTACATCTGGCGGGGGGACAAGCTGTTCACCAGCATAGTTGATGTAACCCTCGCCACGTCGGCGCTCTTCCATCGAGTGAGCGACTGGAGGGTCCGTCCGGACCTCATCCCCTCCGCCCCGGACCATCGGGCGATCACGTTCGAGGTGGGGGTGGGGCCCGAGACGGAGCCAGCCAGACCCAGCGGATCCACCAGGCGTTACCACGCCGCGAAGGCCGACTGGGACCTTTTTCGGGCCTCGTTCGTCGACCGTCTAGGAGACTGGACGGTCGACGAAATCGAGGCTATCGAGACGCCCCGCGGTCTTGAGGAGGCCATTGGAAGGTACACTGGGGCGATTCACGGTGCGTGCGAGGATTCGATCCCTCTTCTGGCTCCACCAAAGGCACCCAAACGGGTGATTTGGTGGGGCCCTGAGTTGCAGGCCAAGAAGCGCAACCTCATCACGTTGAGGGGTCGAATCCGGCACGCGAATCGCCGCAGAAGGGATAGGGTAGTTGAGGAGTATCTGGTGGCCAAGGAGGACTACAAGGCCGCCATAGAGGCGGCCAAGACCGCCAGCTGGGTGGAATTCTGCACAAAGCAGGAGCATGAGAGCGTGTGGGACGGCATCTATAGGGTGCTAAGATGCGCCGCTCGTCGGAAGGAGGACACCCTCCTCAGCGGCGCGGATGGACGCACCCTGGATGCCGAGGGCTCCACAGCTCTCATAGCTGAAACATTCTACCCAGCTGACGATCTACAGTCCGAGTTAGATACTCATGCCCGCGTCAGGCAGGCAGTTGCCCGCATGGAGGATGAAGCCAGTGCCAAGCCGCGGGAGTTTATTCCCTTCTCCCAGCACGAGCTCTCGGGCGTCTTGAAGGGCATCCACCCTAAAAAGGCGCCCGGGGGGGACGGCCTCACGGCCGACATCTGCAGCGCGGCCATCAGGGCAAGAAATGATGTATTTGTTGCCCTGATGAACGCCTGCCTTTCTCTGGGATACTTCCCCAAGGATTGGAAGTCCGCGGTAGTCAAAATCCTGCCTAAGCCCAGCAGAGATGACTACACGCGGCCTAAGTCATACAGGCCAATTGGGCTCCTGTCCGTCCTGGGGAAGATCCTGGAGAAGATGATGGCCGGGAGGCTGCTCTGGCAGCTCGGGCTGGGCGGAGGACTGAGCCCGCGCCAATATGGCTTCATGCCGCAGCGCAGCACGGAGGACGCTTTGTATGATGCTGTCCAGCTCATAAGAGATCACGTCGGGCAGAAACGCATTGTCGGAGTAGTCTCCCTCGATATCGAGGGGGCCTTCGACAATGCGTGGTGGCCCGGAATAAAACACCAGATCCTGGCCACTGGATGCGACCAGTCTGTCTACCAACTCCTGTGCAGCTACCTGAGCGAAAGACAGGTCACAGTCAGGTACGCTGGAGCACAAGTAGACAGACCTACTTCGAAGGGTTGCATCCAAGGCTCGACGTGCGGTCCCCTGCTGTGGAACCTGCTACTCGACCCTTTGCTCCGGCGCGGTGAGGACCTGAGAGCTCACCTGCAGGCGTTCGCGGACGATATCTTGATTATCGCCGCGGCGCAGACTGCGGGTGAGCTTGAGGGGATCCTCAACGCCGCGCTGGAAGCCGTGTCTGAGTGGGGAGAGGCGGCTAAGATGAGGTTCGCCGCTCGAAAGACCCAAGCTATGGTGGTCACCAAGAAGCGCGATGTAATCCCGCCCAAACTGAGTCTTGGGGGGGAGGACATCGCGTTCTCGGATGAGATCACCGTACTGGGTCTGACGATCGACAAGAACCTCAACTTTCTTAGCCACCTCAACAGGGTCTGCGGCAAAGCTATGGCTAGGTTCCAGATGGTGTCTAGAGCGGCCAGGGCGACTTGGGGCTTAAATGCCGATATCGTCCGGCTGCTCTACACTACCGTCATCGAGCCTACTATCCTCTATGCGGCCAACGTCTGGGCGCCTGTCGCGCAACGTGCGGGCCCCAGGGCCGTGCTCGACCGGGTGACCAGGGCCTTCGCGATCCGCATTGCGAGGGCCCATCGCACCACCTCCCTCACTGCTGCCGTCCTCCTGGCGAGGATCCTCCCCCTCGACCTAAGGGCCGAGGAGGCCCTTCAACTCTACGAGCTGAAGAGGGGGAGGCCCTTCGCCCCGCTCCCGGGCCGGGAAGTCGAGCACCGATGTAGCCCGTTCACGCTGGCACACCCCGCTCTTAGAACTCCGGTGGAGTTTGAGGAGGTGGCCAGCGTGGAGGAGCTCGATAAGGTGCCCGACGACTGGCCCAGGGCCTACACGGACGGCAGTAAGATCGAGGGCAAGGTGGGGGGAGCGGTCACACTGTGGAAGGGCGGCGCTGAGGTCCGCACCAGGGGGTTTAGGCTGGAGGGATTCGCCTCCGTCTTCCAAGCGGAGATGGTGGCGATCTCTAAGGCTCTCGACCTCGTTGCCGGGGGTCCCGCTCCCATCAGGGCGAGTGTCCTGAGCGACTCCAGATCCGCTCTGGAGTTGCTCAGGAGCACCTCGCCCACACACCCGCTGGCCGTGAAGATTCACGGCCAGCTGGCGGACATCCAACGAAACGGGGGCCTGATCCAGTTCTACTGGATCAAGGCCCACGTCGGGATCCCCGGCAACGAACGCGCGGACGAGTTGGCCAAGAGGGCGGCGTTGTCTCGCAAGGACGCGGCAGCCTACGACCTGTATCCCGTCTCACACGCAAAACTGCAGGTGAGACGGGAGACAGTGGCAAAGTGGCAGGCTCGCTACAGCGAATCTGCCACAGGCCGCGTCACCTCGCTGTTCTTCCCGGACGTCGCATCGGCCCACAAAGTCCTTGGCAAATTCACTATGTGCAATGCCAAGGCGCAGCTCCTTACGGGGCACGGCGGCTTTCGAGCGTACCTCCACAGGTTTAAGCTCGCGGGGAGTCCGTCATGCATTTGCGATGACGTGACTCCCGAAACGCTGGAGCACCTGCTGGAGGAGTGTCCCCGTTTCGGAGCTGCAAGGGCCGATTGCGAGATACGCCTGGGAAGAGCGGTGAGGTGCGAGGCGTTCGCCGCCTTTATGGCCGACTCCAAGAGTCGAGAGACCTTCCTGGCCTTCGCCCTGGGGGTGACGCGCGCGGCTTCAAGGGCAAATGGGAGCCGGGTTTAACCTGGGCGACCCAAATACCGCTGTATACAAACTATACTAATTTAATATGGCCGAGTGAGAGGGGTAGATTTCAAGTTGCCATTCAATATGGGACCCCGGCGCCTTGCTTGTGACTACTCGAAGGAGTAGACAGAGATAAGGCGCCGGGGAACACACCTCATGTAACAATGGGATCATAATACATTTTTACCTTTTATATTGATATAATGTTACTCGAATTTTAATTTTAAGAAATTTAATGTGCTGATATTTTATTGTTATTTTAGAGACATTTATTTTAAATTTTATAATTCTTATTTTAATGTAATCTCATTTTATTGAACCTTATTTTAATTAAATTGAACTTTATAAATACTTAATTTAAACATCTGACAATTCAATCATGTAATGCCCCGGCGCCTTGCTTGTGACTACTCTACGGAGTAAACAGAGATAAGGCGCCGGGGAAACACTACAAATTGTAAATACATTTTAAAATTCTTATATTATTATGTTATTAACTAAATTGTATTTCTCATCAACGATGGTACGCTTGATATAAGCCTAGAAATGGTAATGTAAATGGGTTAGTAAAAAAAAAAAAAAAAAAAGGATATAATCACAAGACAGCAAAAAAAAAAAAAAAAAAATCACAATACATACATTATAAACACAAAAAAAAAAAAAAATAATAAACGAACAAAAGAATAAAAAAAAAAAAAAAAAAAAAAAAAAAAATATCAATAATAATAGAAGTGGAAAACAACCCATTAGTTAAGTATAGTATAGCTTTAATTCTTACTATCTCAGAAGAACGACATTATATAAAACATATATAGAAAACTAATATTATACAGAATAAATGAATATGACTAAAGGATGCCACATTATAAACAGTGGCAGTACCATCGTTATTAAAAAAAAATAAAAAAAAAAAAAAAAAAAAAAACCTAACCTAACCTAACCTAACCTAACCTAACCTAACCTAACCTAACCTAACCTAACCTAACCTAACCTAACCTAACCTAACCTAACCTAACCTAACCTAACCTAACCTAACCTAACCTAACCTAACCTAACCTAACCTAACCTAACCTAACCTAACCTAACCTAACCTAACCTAACCTAACCTAACCTAACCTAACCTAACCTAACCTAACCTAACCTAACCTAACCTAACCTAACCCAACCTAACCCCTGAGTAACAAATATTTGGCGGCAATGGGCCTGTATCCAATAGCAGGCTCAAAGTCGACCACCTTCTCCCCGCAACACTAATCCTACAGAGCCTATAAATAATACCCATATTCCAACAAACAGACTTTAGAATGCAAAAAAAAAAAAAAAAACCTAACCTAACCTAACCTAACCTAACCTAACCTAACCTTTTTTTTTTTTTTTTTTGTTGACGGGGGGGAAATCTTCCAAAGATACCCGACTTCCTGGGGGGAAAGCCGGGTTATGTTGGATTTCTACCAACTAAAACCCCCCCGGTGGCCCTCTCCGTGCGTGTGGAGGAGGGCTCCGGGATCTCAATGAACGCACCGGAGCCCTCGCGCACTGTGCTTTACGCACCCGTCTTCGCTACCGGCTAATGCCAGAGCAGCCTCACCAAACGGCAATGTGCGGCCACCACACACCGCCGCCTCCACGGGGTCGCTTGGAACGGTGGCTCGAGCCCCCACTCTCGCCACCCACGACCCCGGAGTCTCCTTTTAGTCGCCTCTTACGACAGGCAGGAGATACCGTAGCCCTATTCTAAGCCCGGGACTACAGGGCTGGTCCCCCTTTTAGTCGGCTCCTACGACAGGCAGGGGATACCGTAGTCTTATTCTAAGCCCATGACTACAGGGCATTGGGACCTGGGCGAGGCTGGGTTGCGCCGCCTCTGCGCCTCCGCCTCCTTGCGGGGTCGGCCCTCTCCCTATCTCTTTCAGCCTCTTCCTTGAGCTTCATTACCGCCTCGCAAAAGGCGGCCACCGCGTCCCATTGGGATTTGCTTTGCACCATGGCTGCCACAACTGATGGCAGCCGGAGATCTCCCCCGATCGCGGCGACGAGGTCTTGTCGCTGCGATTGCCACGCGGGGCAGATCTCTAACGTGTGTTGGGCGTCATCGCAGGTGGAGTTACAATGGTGGCATGCCGCCGATTGCTCTCTGCCAATTCGGTGCAGGTACTCTCCGAAGCACCCGTGCCCGGAGAGCACCTGCGTCAGCCGGTAGCCTATTTGGCCTTCCCCTCGGCTCATCCACTCTTGGAAAACGGGCAAAATTGCCCCTACAGCTCGCTGCCGCTGGCTTGCCGGCTCCTGCAGTCGCGCCCGCCATGTTTCGAGCGCGTGGTCATGCGCTGCTTGGCGCAACAGAGAAACAGCCCTGGGAGGAAGATCCTCCCCGTCATTCCGCTTGCGTCGAAGCTCGTCATACACTGTCGCGTCCATTGACGCCAAGATGTCCAGGGGGGGAAACCTAGCTAAAAGACCTGCCGCCTCGTGGGAGATCGTGCGGTATCCGCGCGCCACCCTTATGGCTAGCCGGCGCTGCACGCTTAGCAATTTCGCCTTGTATGCGCGATTGCCGGCCAGCTCATCCGCCCAGATTGGCGCACCGTATAGCGCCATGGACCGCACGACCCCCGTGTAGAGCCGCCGAACACTCTCCCGCGGCCCCCCAAGATTGGGCAGGATCCGGTGTAGGGCACCCGCTACCCTCTCGATCCGGGGGACCAGACGGTTGAAGTGCTCGACGAACTCCCAGCGACCGTCTAGGACAACGCCGAGATACTTCAGGTATCTTCCCACCTGGACAACGGCATCACCGACGCGGACGACAGAGCTTGGCGGCTCCGAGCCCTTGGGGAGGTCGTGAAACCATAAGGCTTCGGTTTTCTGCGGGGCGATCTGCAATCCCAGGGCTCGGATCCTGCGGACCACACATGCCACTCCGCTTTCTGCGACACGGGTCGTTCGGTCGAACTCATCTCCTTCGGTGGGGTCGCAGGGGAGGAGGAGTGCTGGTATTGCGGTGCGCCTCTCTCCCTATCCCCTGCGACCGTTTAGTCGCTTGGGCCCTGCTTCACACCGTGGAGTGGGACCCAAGCGACCAAGAGGAGGAGGTCCGGCTGGGGGGGGCGCCTTGTGCGCCTCGTACCAGTCGGACCTGGGCCGTGGGCGGAGGGTCAGGGGACCCTCAGCCTCTAACACGGCGGGCCGGAAGGCGCCCCTGCGTGATCCGGGGGTGCCTTCCAGCACAGAGAGGGCCCGCGCGCTCGCTCTCCACCTTCTCTGTTCTCAGAGAAGCGCTGGTGAGCGACGCGACGGGCCTCGCAGCGATGCGCCGCCCCCTCTAGTCCCATTGTTTTAGCAGTGTGATGTGGGGGGGCGGCGCATTGGAGCGTATGGGGGCCTATATGGCCCCCCCGAGGAGACGCGGCGTTTCCTTGCCCCGTCGTAGCGATGGGGCAGGGGGCGCCGCTGGGGAGCCACTTTGGCTCCCCCACTAGTCGAGCCCCTCACGTGGAGGGGCGACCTCTTGCCGGGTCGCGGTGATTTAACCTTTGGCCTACCCCGCGACCCGGTAGAGGAGAGGAGGATCACCGCGGGGGTTTAGTGGGTAGTCCAGCCCTCGGGCTGGGAGTCCCACACGAAGCCGCTCTGTTGTCCCCTGACAACAGAGTGGTGAAGTGCGTAAATGCATTCCCCCGCGTTACCAAAAAAAAAAAAAAAAAACCTAACCTCGATGGGGCAGGGGGCGCCGCTGGGGAGCCACTCTGGCTCCCCCACCAGTCGAGCCCCTCACGTGGAGGGGCGACCTCTTGCCGGGTCGCGGTGATTTAACCTTTGGCCTACCCCGCGACCCGGTAGAGGAGAGGAGGATCACCGCGGGGGTTTAGTGGGTAGTTCAGCCCTCGGGCTGGGAGTCCCACACGAAGCCGCTCTGTTGTCCCCTGACAGCAGAGTGGTGAAGTGCGTAAATGCATTCCCCCGCGTTACCAAAAAAAAAAAAAAAAAACCTAACCTAACCTAACCTTTTTTTTTTTTTTTTTTTTTTTTTTTTTCACCCAGGAGAAACCCCAATTACGGGTACCACCGGCTCGGGGGAGCACAGTGGTTATGTCGGACTCCCCGCCCTGAAAAGGGCGGTATACCGACTAAAACTCCTGGGGTGTTCCTCCGCACCGCAAAGGACGGGGCCACGGGAACGCTTGCGCACACTTCCGCGACCCCGTCTGCGGGCGCCCTTTCGGGCACTCCTTCGGCGGCGCTTCTGCCCCGTCGGTGCTCGACGACGGGGCTAGAAAACGCCGCATCTCTTCGTTGGAGCGCATAGGGGCCAAGTGCGTATGATCTTGGCCCCCATACGCCCCAACGCGCCGCCCCCTCCATCCCATCGCAACCCGGTCGATGAGACGGGGAGGGCGGCGCACCTCCTCGTTGAGGCGCGTGGGGGCCCAAGGCCCGGTCCCCACACGCCCCACACGTGAGGCCCGTCACGTCGCCCACCAGCACTTCTCTGAAAGCAGAGAAGGTGGTGAGCGACCGCGCGGGCCCCCTCCGTGCCAGAAGGCACCCTCGGAACACGCAAGGGCGCCTTCCGGCCCGCCGTGATGGACGCGGAGAGTCCCCCGACCCTCCGCGTCCCGGCGGCCACTCTGGTCCGACTGGTACGAGGCGCGCGCGCTTCCGCGTAGCGGCGCCCCCCCCAGTCGGTCCTTCATTCGGTTGGTCGCCTGGGTCCCGCTCCACAAAGTGAAACAGGGCCCACGCGACCCCTCCCGCCAGATTTTTCGCCGCTGGCCAGCAAGATCCCATAAAGAGAAGTTACTGACCAGCGCCCAGGGTGCACCGGCCCTTGCCACTTACCCTTCCTACTGGTTCAAAAATGAATCAGTAGGAACGGAAGCGGAAGGGCACACGGGAAGGTAATCTGGCATCGCACCCCAACCTAACCTAACCTAACCTAACCTAACCTAACCTAACCTAACCTAACCTAACCTAACCTAACCTAACCTAACCTAACCTAACCTCCCCCTCGACGGTTGCCGCCTTGTCGTGGCGAGGGGGCTTTAGTAGCCGTGGTTGCGGGACCACGGTGAAACAAAGAGCAACCGCGGAGGGACCGCTCCTCGCTTGCGAGTTGAGCGGTCAGTAGGTGGCGGTGCTGTATGGGCAGCACCGCCACCGTTTAGTCGCTTGGGCCCTGCTTCACACCGTGGAGTGGGACCCAAGCGACCAAGAGGAGGAGGTCCGGCTGGGGGGGGCGCCTCCGGGCGCCTCGTACCAGTCGGATCAGTGCCGTGGGCGGGGGGTCAGGGGACTCTCCGCCTCTAACACGGCGGGCCGGAAGGCGCCCCTGCGTGATCCGGGGGTGCCTTCCGGCACAGAGAGGGCCCGCGCGCTCGCTCTCCACCTTCTCTGTTCTCAGAGAAGCGCTGGTGAGCGACGCGACGGGCCTCGCAGCGATGCGCCGCCCCCTCTAGTCCCATTGTTTTAGCAATGTGATGTGGGGGGGCGGCGCATTGGAGCGTATGGGGGCCTTTATGGCCCCCCCGAGGAGACGCGGCGTTTCCTTGCCCCGTCGTAGCGATGGGGCAGGGGGCGCCGCTGGGGAGCCACTTTGGCTCCCCCACCAGTCGAGCCCCTCCAGTGAGGCGACCTCTTGCCGGGTCGCGGTGACTTAACCTTTGGCCTACCCCGCGACCCGGTAGAGGAGAGGAGGATCACCGCGGGGGTTTAGTGGGTAGTCCAGCCCTTGGGCTGGGAGTCCCACACGAAGCCGCTCTGTTGTCCCCTGACAGCAGAGTGGTGAAGTGCGTAAATGCATTCCCCCGCGTTACCAAAAAAAAAAAAAAAAAAAAAATAAAAAAAAAAAAAAAAAACCTAACCTAACCTAACCTAACCTAACCTAACCTCCCCCTCGACGGTTGCCGCCTTGTCGTGGCGAGGGGGCTAAGTAGCCGTGGTTCAGGACCGCCACGGTGAAACTAAGAGCAACCCAGGAGGGACCGCTCCTCGCTCGCGAGTTGAGCGGTCAGTAGGTGGCGGTGCTGTATGGGCAGCACCGCCACTGAGGCGGGCTGCGATGTCGTATGGGCGGCATCGCAGCCGAAGGGAGGAGGCCGCGGCGGGAGAGGAGTGCCGGTATTACGGTGCGCCGCTCTCCCTGCCTGCCGCGGCCTTACCGGGGCCGCCACCGGTTGATGGCGGACGCGGTGGGGTCGCAGGGGAGGAGGAGTGCTGGTATAGCGGTGCGCCTCTCTCCCTATCCCCTGCGACCGTCTAGTCGCCTGGGCCCTGTTTCACACTGTGGAGCGGGACCCGGGCGACCAAGAGGAGGAGGTCCGGCTGGGGGGGGCGCCTTGTGCGCCTCGTACCAGTCGGACCAGGGCCGTGGGCGGAGGGTCAGGGGACTCTCCTCCTGTAACACGGCGGGCCGGAAGGCGCCCCTGCGTGATCCGGGGGTGCCTTCCGGCACAGAGAGGGCCCGCGCGCTCGCTCTCCACCTTCTCTGCTTCATCAGAGAAGCGCTGGTGAGCGACGCGACGGGCCTCGCAGCGATGCGCCGCCCCCTCTAGTCCCATTGTTTTAGCAATGGGATGGGGGGGGGCGGCGCATTGGAGCGTATGGGGGCCTATATGGCCCCCCCGAGGAGACGCGGCGTTTCCTTGCCCCGTCGTAGCGATGGGGCAGGGGGCGCCGCTGGAAAGCCACTTTGGCTCCCCCACCAGTCGAGCCCCTCACGTGGAGGGGCGACCTCTTGCCGGGTCGCGGTGATTTAACCTTTGGCCTACCCCGCGACCCGGTAGAGGAGAGGAGGATCACCGCGGGGGTTTAGTGGGTAGTCCAGCCCTCTGGCTGGGAGTCCCACACGAAGCCGCTCTGTTGTCCCCTGACAGCAGAGTGGTGAAGTGCGTAAATGCATTCCCCCGCGTTACCAAAAAAAAAAAAAAACCTAACCTAACCTAACCTTTTTTTTTTTTTTTTTTTTTTTTTTTTTTTTTTTTTTTTTTTTTTTTTTTTTTTTTTTCGGAGGGGAAATCTCTGACAGATACCCGGCGTCTCGGGGAAAACGCCGGGTTATGTGGGGCTTGCACCCACTAAAACCCCTCCGGTGTTCCGTCTCTCGCCATTCACACCGAGCTACGTGATTCGCAAAGACACCTCCGCAACTCGGCTGGCGACCCCGTCCCCACCTTTTGCGTTTCCGCATAGGGTAGCGGTGGAGGAGCCATAGGCGCTCCGCTACCCCCATTCTCTTCATCATAGCATCCATCATATCTTGTTTGTTGTGCTGGTCGCACCAGTTACGATCGTGGGTCGCACGTGTGGTGGCGCCCGCTCCACGTCGATCTAGCACGTACCTAGCACCACTCTTCCATCACCTTGTATTTCTGCTCGGCACACCATTCCGATCGCGGGGCAAGCGCGTGGTGACGCCCGGCCCGCGGTCTGGCATGTATAACGAGCCATTCATTCATCTTCTGTCACTGATCGTACCGTACTAGACGCGGGTCGCAGGTCAGTGACGAGCGCTCCGCGCCAGCCGGAAGGCACGATCTGAGCGCCATCCCTCTCCTCGTCTTATGTGACGGTCGCACCAGTTACGATCGTGGGTCGCACGTGTGGTGGCGCCCGCTCCACGTCGATCTAGCACGATCCGAGCACCACTCATCCATCACCTGGTATATCTGCTCGGCACACCATTCGGATCGCGGGGCAAGCGCGTGGTAACGCCCGGCCCGCGGTCCGGCATGTATAACGAGCCATTCATTCTTCTTCTGTCGCTGATCGTACCGTACTAGACGCGGGTCGCAGGTCAGTGACGAGCGCTCCGCGCCAGCCAGCAGGCACGACCTGAGCGCCATCCCTCTCCTCGTCTTATGTGCCGGTCATGCTACCCAGATCACAACTCCAGATTCAGCACGACCTCTGCACCGTTCATCCATCACATTTACTCACGCACTCCTCGCGTGCGCGGGCGGCGCGGCTGGTGCCCGCCGCCCCATAAATTAATCCTCATTCATGAAATCACTTTCATCCCTCTATCTTGCCGACCGCCGTGTCAGGGACACTAGACACGGCGCCGACCGACACTTCGTCATTCAGGCGCAAGACCTACCCCGGGTCTTGCACCCTCTGACCGACACCCGCTCTGCGCCTTCTGCGCTCCCGCCTTCCGCGCCGTGCCTCGGGGTCACGCTCGCGCTGCCTCTCAGCCTCCTCTTTAGCAGTCATGACTGCCTCAGCGAAGGCCTGGACGGCCCGCCAAGCTACCTCGCTGTCGACCATCGAGCGCACGACGGCCGGCAGCGACAGGTCCACCCCTATCACGACAGTCAGCGCCGCCCTCTCGTCCGCCCACGCCGGGCACTCCACCAACGTGTGATGTGCCGTGTCCTCGTCGTGACCGCAGTGGTGGCACTCGGGTGTGGGTTCCGCTCCCGCCACCCTCCACAGATATCTCCCGAAGCAACCGTGCCCCGAGAGGAGCTGCGTAAGGTGGAAGGAGAGGACTCCGTGCCTCCTCGTCAGCCAACGCTCGAGAACCGGCCTCACCGCGGCGATAGTGTCGTGGCCCGCCGTAGGCTCCTCGATTGCGCGCAGCCATCTGATGAGCAGACGTCTGCGAGCTCGCATGCGCCAACGCAGCATCTCCTCCCTCGACGGGGGCTCCCCCGCGGCCCGGCACTCGGCGACGCGGTCGTACACCAGCGTGAGCACACGTGCATCCATCTCCCAGGGCAGGCAAGCGGCCAGCACACACGCCGCCTCGTAAGAGACGGTGCGGTAGCCGTGCACCATTCGCAGGCAAATAGCCCTCTGCGGACGGTGCAGCAGGGCCCTGTTCGCCCGCCCCAGGGAGTCCTCCCACACGGGTGCTCCGTACAGCGCCATCGACCGCACCACCAGCGCGTAAAGCCGCCGGCAAGCCGCATTCGGCCCACCGACGTTCGGCAGCAGGCGGCCGAGGGCACTGCACGCGGCCATGAGTCGCGGCGCGAGCCGTCGGAAGTGCTCGCAAAACGTCAGACGCGAGTCCAGAACGATGCCGAGGTAGCGCATGGCCGACCCGACATCGATCCCCACCCCATCCACCGTCACTCGAGCCCCATTCGGCGGCCCCCTCCGCGGCCTATGAATGCACAGGGCCTCGCATTTGTGGAGCGCCACCTCCAGCCCCAGTCCTCGGATGCGCTGAAGCACCTCCTCTACACTCGCGGTAGCGAGCGCGGCCGCTTCGCTAAAGTTAGCGCCGCGGGAGGTGACCAGCGTATCATCCGCATAGCAGGTCACGCCGGCCCCCTCCGGTAGCGCACCCCGCAGCACCCAGTCGAAGCCGATGTTCCACAGCGTAGGGCCAAGGGCCGAGCCCTGCGGAACGCCGCGTGACATGGGTTTCGCCGCCCACTCGTCCCGCGCCGGATACCGGATCTCCCTCTCGGAGAGGTAAGCTCCGATGATGCGGCGCATGTGCTCCGGGAAGCCGTGGTACCGGAGCGCCTCCTCAATGCAGGCCCAGGGGAGGGTGTTAAACGCGTTCGCTATGTCGAGCGAAACAGCGAGTAACATATCGCGTCCCGCCAGCGCCTCCTCCGCCATCCCCTTCACTCTGCGGATCGCGTCGACGGTGGACCGGAAGTGCCGGAATCCAAATTGGGCCTCGGAAAGGTCCGGCCCCACCGTCTCCATGTGCCGCACGAGTCGGGCCACCAGGATGCGCTCGAACAGCTTCCCCACCTCATCCAAGAGAACGAGCGGGCGGTAGCCTGATGGCAAGTCCGCCGGTCGGCCCTCCTTCCTCAGCAGGACAAGTTTACCCACCTTCCACGGCTGGGGAAACTGGCCCCGCACGAGGCACGCGGTGAGCAAGGCCCTGAACCTCTCCTCCAGAGGGTCCAGGGCGATGATCAACGCGCGCCCCGGGATCCCGTCCAAGCCCGGGGCCTTTCTGCGGCCGCGAAGGCGCTGCATAGCGGCACCGAGCTCTGCCGCCGTCACTTCCGGCGCTTCGGTTTCGGCCGTCCCATCCGGTAGTCCCATCGGGGGAGGCGAAAGTCCATTCGCGGGTGGAAATAGGCCGGCGACCACAGTGTCCACCGTCTCCGGCCTCATGCTCCGGGTGAGCGGCGGCGCAAACGGGCGGAGCTTGTCTCGCACCATTCGGTACGGACGGCCCCACGGGTCTGCGTCAAGGGAGGCCAGCATTTCTGCAAATCCGGCGTCCTTTGCCGCCGCAATGGCTGTCGACAGAGCAGTCTTGCTCTCCCTGTATGCCGCAAGCAGGCGGTCCTCCTCCTCGGGATCGCGGAGTCGCCGCCGGCGGCTGCGGGCGTGTGCACGCCTAGCGCGCACGCAGGCGAGCCGCAGTTCCGCGATCTCCGATGACCACCAGTGCACGCGGCGAAAGGGGGCACCAGGCCGAAGACGGGGCATCGCGACGTCACAGGCTCGCGTTAGCGCCCCACGAAGCCACTCAACCTCGGCCGAAACGTCTATATCCTCGGGGCTGGCGGCGGAGCCCTTGACCCAGGCCTCAACCTCGGCAGCCTCGTGCAGCAGCTCCCTGTCCAGCTGTTTGACAGCCCAGCGCGGGGGCTCTCCCGGCAGAGGGTGCCACAGGTCGGTCGGAGCCGTGGAGAGGGCCGTCACATCGAACCGAATGTATCGGTGGTCCGACAGAGTTTCTACCTCCTCCAAGACTTCCCAACCCGTGACGCGGCGCGCAAGGGAGTGTGTCGCAAACGTGACGTCCACGACCGATCCTCCCTCGTGTCGTACACAAGTGTGCACCCCTCCCCTGTTCAGTGCCGTGTATCCTCCCGCAACGGCCCAGTCCTCCGCCTCCCTGCCTCGCGCGTTTGTCACCGTGGACTCCCACATCGGTGACTTGGCGTTGAGGTCCCCAGCGACGAGTACGTGGCGAGGACGGCGCCCGGCCACCAACACTTCGAGCTGGCGGAGGTATCGCTCGAACTGCGCAAGTGAGCCGTTCGGAGAGAAGTACACGGCGACGATCATCGTGCCATCAACCTCCCCCGCGACCCACCCGCGCCCCTTCGACAGCCGCTCCAACGGTGGTGCCCCAGCGCCCGTCCTCACGACCAATGCGACAGTGCCGTCGTCGTCACCCGCCCAGCCGGCGTGCGCCGGAACCCGGTAAGGCTCAGCGACAACCGCCACGTGTATCTGCCACTGCGCAAGGCTCTGGATCAGCAAGTCCTGTGCTCTCGCGCAATGGTTCAGATTGGCCTGCAGGAATCTGCACGTGGCCATTTACGCGGCAGTGTCCATGTCAGCCTCCGCAGTAGCCGCCCCTGCACCGGGGGTCGGCTGGCGCTGTGGCTGGGGAGGGGCCTGTGGGCCCAGACTCACCGCCGGCGCTCTCCTCGGTGCAGGGCAGGCTTTGCTGCCGCACGTGTGCTCAGAAGGCCTACCCGCCGCCGCGCACAGGGTGCAGCGCGGCGTGGCGTGGCAGGCGCCGGCCTTGTGGCCGGGCTCACCGCAGCGATAACACAGATCACTGCGGTCCTCCGTCGACGGGCATAGCGCACGCGTGTGGCCAGGCTCCAAGCACCTGTAGCAGCGCAGTGGGCGCGCCGTCAGCAGCTCTACTCGGGCCATGCCCCATCCGACTGAGAGGCGGCCCGCCGCGAGGACCTTCTTCGCCGCAGACACGGGGCAGCGCACCCAAGCTGCGCAAGCGCCGGTCGCGCCAGGGCGCACCTCACCGCACTTTACCGCCCCCCGTTCACATTCACCCGAGCGAGCCACCGCAGCGGTCACCTCGTCCGCTGTGACGGAATCGTCGAGGCCGAACACCCGCAGTTCTGCGGACTTGATCGGCCTCGAAACTCTCGCAGTCTGCGAGCCGAGAACCTCCTCCAGTTTTCGGGCCAGCGCGTCCGCCTTGGTAGCACTCGCGGCACCCGCCCCCGCCACCTCCAGCACCCGCGCCCCGGTGACCGATCGCTTGAACCGCAGCGAGGTGATTTCAAGCGAAGCGATGTCAATTTTTGACCTCGCTTCCGAAATCACCTGCGCATACGTCATGCCCGCTTCCATCGCCTCCGGCTGCAGCGTAATAACAACTGCAGCAGAACGCGGCAGACGCAGCTTGCGCGCGGCCAGCTGGCCCGGCGTGGGTGGCGTCCCCGCGGTCCCACGAGCCACCGCCGTCACCGGTCCCGCGAGCGGGACGGACGCAGAGGCGGGCCCCGACAGCTCGCCGTCGGGTACCCGACGCGCCGCCATCGTCCTACGACGCCGGCGACGGCGGGCGGGTGTCTCGTGCACCACCCAGTCCGCGGGCGAGGCAGCAGTCGGCGTGTCGTCGATCACCTCGACGTCGACGTCGTTCGTCTCATCATCCACACAAGCGGCGGGTGGCGAGCGGGCGGTCGCCGCGTCCTCCCTCACACTCGTCGCCGTCGCGGGCAAGTCGCCGTGCGCGCCTACCGCACGCCCGCTGGCAGAAGCGGGCGAGCAGCTAACACGTCCGCCAGCCACCGCACCCGCATATGTGCCGCGTGTAGCAACACGTGCCGCCGCCACCCGAGCAGCAGCCGCCGACACCGTAGCGCGCACGCCGGCGCCGGGGGCCGGCGCGGCACGCACCACGGCGGCTGGCGACCCGCGCACCGCGGCGGGCGTTGACCCGCGCACGGCGGCGAGCGGCGGCCCGCGTACCGCGGCCGCCGGCGGACCTCGCACAGAGACGACCGGCGGCCCACGCACCGTTACGGCCGGCGGCACACGCACCGTGACGGCCGGCGGCCCACGCACCGTAGCGGCCGGCGGCCCACGCACCATAGCGGCCGGCGGCCCACGCATCGCGACCGCCGGCGGCACACGCACCGCGACGGCCGGCGGCCCACGCGCCGTGGCGGCCGGCGGCCCACGCGCCGTCGCGGCCGGCGACCCGTGGGTCACACGTGCCGCAGCAGTCGCCGGTGCTCGCGCCGATCCGGCAACGGCCGGCAGCCGTACACGCCCGGAGTCAGCCGCCGGCGGCACACGCGCCGCGGCGGCAGCCGGCGAGGCACGAACAGCGGCAGCAGCAGCAGGCAAAACGCGAACAGTGGCGGCGGCAGCCTGCACGGGTGCCACAACAGGGGCACGGCTCGCCTTCTCCAGCTCGTCGACCCTAGCGCGGAGGCGGGCGTTCTCCTCGGAGACACGGCGGGTCTCGGCGGTAGCCGTGCGGACACTCAGTTCCGCAACAGCGTCCCCGATCGCCGCCGTAGCCTTCTTCAGGCCACCAAGCAGCTCGCCCTTTATATTTTTGGACTTGCGGCCCACTTCAGCTATGTAAAGAATAGCCGAGTTTATCTGAGCCACAAGTTCCCCCACCGGTACGACGCCCCCCGCGAACGCCGCTGACGTCGAGGCACGCGGCGATGTCGACCGACGATAGTACTGAGCCGTAAGGCTCGCCACCTCTGCCTGCGCGCAGAGCTTCTGCTCTTCGCGGGCGGCCTCCTTCGCCTCACCAGCCGTTCTACGGGCGCCGCCGCGCTTCGCCGTTCTGCCACGGGCCCTTGCGGCGACACCGCCGCGCGTCCCTACGCGGGACACCTTTGGGAGCAAAGCCGTCTCCTCCTCGCCATCTGGCTCAGAGTCCCACGACCCATCCGACTCAGTGGAGCGGCCTCGCTTCCTCGCTGCCACCACCCACAACTTACCGCGAGTTGGTTTTTTTCCCTCGTGGGTAGTTCGAGCGCCGCCGCCAGACGCCTCGCCGTCTCCCGCCATAGCGGCGCCGGCAGCCGACAGATCGGCGCCAGGCGCCGCGGCCGCATCCATCGTATCTTATAACGTGCACTACGCACGCACACGCCAAACACAGATGCACACGTATGCAGGCACTTCACACTTTTATTTACTAATAAATAAACAAAAGCAATTGCTGCGGGTACTTATTTGCAAAGTAGCGAACAGCGCACACATCTACTCGCAATGGCGTACCGACGCAGACTAACCTAACCTAACCTAACCTAACCTAACCTAACCTAACCTAACCTCCCCCCCCCTCGACGGTTGCCGCCTTGTCGTGGCGAGGGGGCTAAGTAGCCGTGGTTCAGGACCGCCACGGTGAAACCAAGAGCAACCGCGGAGGGACCGCTCCTCGCTTGCGAGTCGAGCGGTCAGTAGGTGGCGGTGCTGTATGGGCAGCACCGCCACTGAGGCGGGCTGCGATGTCGTATGGGCGGCATCGCAGCCGAAGGGAGGAGGCCGCGGCGGGAGAGGAGTGCCGGTATTGCGGTGCGCCGCTCTCCCTGCCTGCCGCGGCCTTACCGGGGCCGCCACCGGTTGATGGCGGACGCGGTGGGGTCGCAGGGGAAGAGGAGTGCTGGTATTGCGGTGCGCCTCTCTCCCTATCCCCTGCGACCGTTTAGTCGCTTGGGCCCTGCTTCACACCGTGGAGTGGGACCCAAGCGACCAAGAGGAGGAGGTCCGGCTGGGGGGGGCGTCCGAGCGCCTCGTACCAGTCGGACCAGTGCCGTGGGCGGGGGGTCAGGGGACCCTCAGCCTCTAACACGGCGGGCCGGAAGGCGCCCCTGCGTGATCCGGGGGTGCCTTCCAGCACAGAGAGGGCCCGCGCGCTCGCTCTCCACCTTCTCTGTTCTCAGAGAAGCGCTGGTGAGCGACGCGACGGGCCTCGCAGCGATGCGCCGCCCCCTCTAGTCCCATTGTTTTAGCAATGGGATGGGGGGGGGCGGCGCATTGGAGCGTATGGGGGCCTACATGCCCCCCCCGAGGAGACGCGGCGTTTCCTTGCCCCGTCGTTGCGATGGGGCAGGGGGCGCCGCTGGGGAGCCACTCTGGCTCCCCCACCAGTCGAGCCCCTCCAGTGGGGCGACCTCTTGCCGGGTCGCGGTGATTTAACCTTTGGCCTACCCCGCGACCCGGTAGAGGAGAGGAGGATCACCGCGGGGGTTTAGTGGGTAGTCCAGCCCTCGGGCTGGGAGTCCCACACGAAGCCGCTCTGTTGTCCCCTGACAGCAGAGTGGTGAAGTGCGTAAATGCATTCCCCCGCGTTACCAAAAAAAAAAAAAAAAAACCTAACCTCCCCCTCGACGGTTGCCGCCTTGTCGTGGCGAGGGGGCTAAGTAGCCGTGGTTCAGGACCGCCACGGTGAAACCAAGAGCAACCGCGGAGGGACCGCTCCTCGCTTGCGAGTCGAGCGGTCAGTAGGTGGCGGTGCTGTATGGGCAGCACCGCCACTGAGGCGGGCTGCGATGCCGTATGGGCGGCATCGCAGCCGTACGGAGGAGGCCGCGGCGGGAGAGGAGTGCCGGTATTACGGTGCGCCGCTCTCCCTGCCTGCCGCGGCCTTACCGGGGCCGCCACCGGCTGATGGCGGACGCGGTGGGGTCGCAGGGGAGGAGGAGTGCTGGTATTGCGGTGCGCCTCTCTCCCTATCCCCTGCGACCGTTTAGTCGCTTGGGCCCTGCTTCACACCGTGGAGTGGGACCCAAGCGACCAAGAGGAGGAGGTCCGGCTGGGGGGGGCGCCTCCGGGCGCCTCGTACCAGTCGGATCAGTGCCGTGGGCGGGGGGTCAGGGGACTCTCCGCCTCTAACACGGCGGGCCGGAAGGCGCCCCTGCGTGATCCGGGGGTGCCTTCCGGCACAGAGAGGGCCCGCGCGCTCGCTCTCCGCCTTCTCTGTCCTCAGAGAAGCGCTGGTGAGCGACGCGACGGGCCTCGCAGCGATGCGCCGCCCCCTCTAGTCCCATTGTTTTAGCAACGTGATGTGGGGGGGCGGCGCATTGGAGCGTATGGGGGCCTTTATGGCCCCCCCGAGGAGACGCGGCGTTTCCTTGCCCCGTCGTAGCGATGGGGCAGGGGGCGCCGCTGGGGAGCCACTCTGGCTCCCCCACCAGTCGAGCCCCTCACGTGGAGGGGCGACCTCTTGCCGGGTCGCGGTGATTTAACCTTTGGCCTACCCCGCGACCCGGTAGAGGAGAGGAGGATCACCGCGGGGGTTTAGTGGGTAGTCCAGCCCTCGGGCTGGGAGTCCCACACGAAGCCGCTCTGTTGTCCCCTGACAGCAGAGTGGTGAAGTGCGTAAATGCATTCCCCCGCGTTACCAAAAAAAAAAAAAAAAAAAAACCTAACCTAACCTCCCCCTCGACGGTTGCCGCCTTGTCGTGGCGAGGGGGCTTTAGTAGCCGTGGTTGCGGGACCACGGTGAAACAAAGAGCAACCGCGGAGGGACCGCTCCTCTTCGTGAGTCGAGCGGTCAGTAGGTGGCGGTGCTGTATGGGCAGCACCGCCACTGAGGCGGGCTGCGATGCCGTATGGGCGGCATCGCAGCCGAAGGGAGGAGGCCGCGGCGGGAGAGGAGTGCCGGTATTACGGTGCGCCGCTCTCCCTGCCTGCCGCGGCCTTACCGGGGCCGCCACCGGTTGATGGCGGACGCGGTGGGGTCGCAGGGGAAGAGGAGTGCTGGTATTGCGGTGCGCCTCTCTCCCTGTCCCCTGCGACCGTTTAGTCGCTTGGGCCCTGCTTCACACCGTGGAGTGGGACCCAAGCGACCAAGAGGAGGAGGTCCGGCTGGGGGGGGCGCCTCCGGGCGCCTCGTACCAGTCGGATCAGTGCCGTGGGCGGGGGGTCAGGGGACTCTCCGCCTCTAACACGGCGGGCCGGAAGGCGCCCCTGCGTGATCCGGGGGTGACTTCCGGCACAGAGAGGGCCCGCGCGCTCGCTCTCCACCTTCTCTGTTCTCAGAGAAGCGCTGGTGAGCGACGCGACGGGCCTCGCAGCGATGCGCCGCCCTCCTCTTGTCCTATTGTATGAGCAATGGGTCGGGGGAGGGCGGCGCGTTGGAGCGTATGGGGGCCTATAGGGCCCCCCCGAGGAGACGCGGCGTTTCCTTGCCCCATCGTATGAGGCGTTGCGATGGGGCGGGGGGCGCCGCTGGGGAGCCACTCTGGCTCCCCCACCAGTCGAGCCCCTCACGAGGAGGGGCGACCTCTTGCCGGGTCGCGGTGACTTAACCTTTGGCCTACCCCGCGACCCGGTAGAGGAGAGGAGGATCACCGCGGGGGTTTAGTGGGTAGTCCAGCCCTCGGGCTGGGAGTCCCACACGAAGCCGCTCTGTTGTCCCCTGACAGCAGAGTGGTGAAGTGCGTAAATGCATTCCCCCGCGTTACCAAAAAAAAAAAAAAAACCTAACCTAACCTTTTTTTTTTTTTTTTTTTTTTTTTTTTTTTTTTTTTTTTTTTTTTTTTTCACCCAGGAGAAACCCCAATTACGGGTACCACCGGCTCGGGGGAGCACAGTGGTTATGTCGGACTCCCCGCCCTGAAAAGGGCGGTATACCGACTAAAACTCCTGGGGTGTTCCTCCGCACCGCAAAGGACGGGGCCACGGGGACGCTTACGCACACTTCCGCGACCCCGTCTGCGGGCGCCCTTTCGGGCACTCCTTCGGCGGCGCCCCTGCCCCATCGCATCGGACCGAACGACGGGGCGAGGGAACGCCGCATCTCTTCGTTGGAGCGCATAGTGGCCAAGTGCGAACCCCTCGGCCACCACACGCCCCAACGCGCCGCCCCCTCCATCCCATTGTTGTGTGGTCCAATGGGATTAGAGGAGAGCGGCGCACCTCCTCGTTGGGGCGCATGGGGGCCAATGTCAACTGTTGGCCCCCACACGCCCCACACGCGAGGCCCGTCACGTCGCCCACCAGCACTTCTCTGAAAGCAGAGAAGGCGGTGAGCGACCGCGCGGGCCCCCTCCGTGCCAGAAGGCACCCTCGGAACACGCAAGGGCGCCTTCCGGCCCGCCGTGATGGAGGCAGAGGGTCCCCCGACCCTCCGAGTCCTGGCGGCCACTCTGGTCCGACTGGTACGAGGCGCGCGCGCTTCCGCGCAGCGGCGCCCCCCCCAGTCGGTCCTTCATTCGGTTGGTCGCCTGGGTCCCGCTCCACAAAGTGAAACAGGGCCCACGCGACCCCTCCCGCCAGATTATTCGCCGTTAGCCAGTAAGATCCGACAAGAAGAAGTCACTGACTAACGCTCAGGGTGCACCGACCCCACCTCTTGCCCCTCCATCTGGTTCATGGAATCAGATGGAACGGAAAGCGGAGGGGTACACGTGAAGGTTATCTGGCATCGCACCCCAACCTAACCTAACCTAACCTAACCTAACCTAACCTAACCTAACCTAACCTAACCTAACCTAACCTAACCTAACCTAACCTAACCTAACCTAACCTAACCTAACCTAACCTAACCTAACCTAACCTAACCTAACCTAACCTAACCTAACCTTTTTTTTTTTTTTTTTTTATCGAGGAGAAATCCATTTACGGACTACCCGCCGCTAGCAAGCGGCGGGCGCGTGTGGGACTCGCCCAGCACTACAAGAGCGCTGGGAATACCCACTAAAACTCCCCGTCTTCCATTCATGCCCTTGCTGGGGGATGGCCTGGGACCGATATCATTCACCAGTCCACCCCCGGGCTGCCCAGCTTGCGAGCTGGGCTGGCACCAATAGGGGACTGCCTCGGAAGATAAGGCAATCCCCTTTACTCCAGGATGAATGCACGCGCCAGTGGTGGCGCGTGCAAACGAACACAAGGGCGGAAGAGGTCCAGCAGAAACTACCAGCCCTCTCCCGCCCTCACATCTGCGCCGGAATGGAGCGGCTGGAGGCTCCTCCTCCCTCCGCTCCACTCCCGCAGTCCACCATACGCACCAATGCGCCGCCCCCCCCCCGCCACACTGCCCCTGCAATGGGACAAGAAGAGGGCGGCGCACCGATGCGAGGCCCATCACGTCGCTCACCAGCGCTTCTCTGCCGGGGCAGAGAAGGCGGAGAGCGAGCGCGTGGGCCCTCTCCGTGTCAGAGGCGGAGGAACGGGAGTACCCTCCGCCTCCGGCCATCCGGTCCGACTGGTACGAGGCGCCCGAAAGCGCCCCCCCCAGCCGGACCTCCTCCTCTTGGTCGCCTGGGCCCCACTCCACAGTGTGAAGCAGGGACCAGGCGACGACACCTCATACCGCTCCGAAGAGCGGTACCTCCGGTCCGACTGGTACGAGGCGCCCGAAGGCACCCCCCCCAGCCGGACCTCCTCCTCTTAGTCGCCTGGGCCCCACTCCACAGTGTGAAGCAGGGACCAGGCGACGCCACCAGGTTTCCAGATTTTTCGCCGCTGGCCAGCAAGATCCCATAAAGAGAAGTTACTGACCAGCGCCCAGGGTGCACCGGCCCTTGCCACTTACCCTTCCTACTGGTTCAAAAATGAATCAGTAGGAACGGAAGCGGGAGGGCACACGGGAAGGTAATCTGGCATCGCACCCCAACCTAACCTAACCTAACCTAACCTAACCTAACCTAACCTAACCTAACCTAACCTAACCTAACCTAACCTAACCTTTTTTTTTTTTTTTTTTTTTTTTTTTTTTTTTTTTTTTTTTTTTTTTTTTTTTTTTTTTTTTTTTTTTTCGGAGGGGAAATCTCTGACAGATACCCGGCGTCTCGGGGAAAACGCCGGGTTATGTGGGGCTTGCACCCACTAAAACCCCTCCGGTGTTCCGTCTCTCGCCATTCACACCGAGCTACGTGATTCGCAAAGACACCTCCGCAACTCGGCTGGCGACCCCGTCCCCACCTTTTGCGTTTCCGCATAGGGTAGCGGTGGAGGAGCCATAGGCGCTCCGCTACCCCCATTCTCTTCATCATAGCATCCATCATATCTTGTTTGTTGTGCTGGTCGCACCAGTTACGATCGTGGGTCGCACGTGTGGTGGCGCCCGCTCCACGTCGATCTAGCACGTACCTAGCACCACTCTTCCATCACCTTGTATTTCTGCTCGGCACACCATTCCGATCGCGGGGCAAGCGCGTGGTGACGCCCGGCCCGCGGTCTGGCATGTATAACGAGCCATTCATTCATCTTCTGTCACTGATCGTACCGTACTAGACGCGGGTCGCAGGTCAGTGACGAGCGCTCCGCGCCAGCCGGAAGGCACGATCTGAGCGCCATCCCTCTCCTCGTCTTATGTGACGGTCGCACCAGTTACGATCGTGGGTCGCACGTGTGGTGGCGCCCGCTCCACGTCGATCTAGCACGATCCGAGCACCACTCATCCATCACCTGGTATATCTGCTCGGCACACCATTCGGATCGCGGGGCAAGCGCGTGGTAACGCCCGGCCCGCGGTCCGGCATGTATAACGAGCCATTCATTCTTCTTCTGTCGCTGATCGTACCGTACTAGACGCGGGTCGCAGGTCAGTGACGAGCTCTCCGCGCCAGCCAGCAGGCACGACCTGAGCGCCATCCCTCTCCTCGTCTTATGTGCCGGTCATGCTACCCAGATCACAACTCCAGATTCAGCACGACCTCTGCACCGTTCATCCATCACATTTACTCACGCACTCCTCGCGTGCGCGGGCGGCGCGGCTGGTGCCCGCCGCCCCATAAATTAATCCTCATTCATGAAATCACTTTCATCCCTCTATCTTGCCGACCGCCGTGTCAGGGACACTAGACACGGCGCCGACCGACACTTCGTCATTCAGGCGCAAGACCTACCCCGGGTCTTGCACCCTCTGACCGACACCCGCTCTGCGCCTTCTGCGCTCCCGCCTTCCGCGCCGTGCCTCGGGGTCACGCTCGCGCTGCCTCTCAGCCTCCTCTTTAGCAGTCATGACTGCCTCAGCGAAGGCCTGGACGGCCCGCCAAGCTACCTCGCTGTCGACCATCGAGCGCACGACGGCCGGCAGCGACAGGTCCACCCCTATCACGACAGTCAGCGCCGCCCTCTCGTCCGCCCACGCCGGGCACTCCACCAACGTGTGATGTGCCGTGTCCTCGTCGTGACCGCAGTGGTGGCACTCGGGTGTGGGTTCCGCTCCCGCCACCCTCCACAGATATCTCCCGAAGCAACCGTGCCCCGAGAGGAGCTGCGTAAGGTGGAAGGAGAGGACTCCGTGCCTCCTCGTCAGCCAACGCTCGAGAACCGGCCTCACCGCGGCGATAGTGTCGTGGCCCGCCGTAGGCTCCTCGAGTGCGCGCAGCCATCTGATGAGCAGACGTCTGCGAGCTCGCATGCGCCAACGCAGCATCTCCTCCCTCGACGGGGGCTCCCCCGCGGCCCGGCACTCGGCGACGCGGTCGTACACCAGCGTGAGCACACGTGCATCCATCTCCCAGGGCAGGCAAGCGGCCAGCACACACGCCGCCTCGTAAGAGACGGTGCGGTAGCCGTGCACCATTCGCAGGCAAATAGCCCTCTGCGGACGGTGCAGCAGGGCCCTGTTCGCCCGCCCCAGGGAGTCCTCCCACACGGGTGCTCCGTACAGCGCCATCGACCGCACCACCAGCGCGTAAAGCCGCCGGCAAGCCGCATTCGGCCCACCGACGTTCGGCAGCAGGCGGCCGAGGGCACTGCACGCGGCCATGAGTCGCGGCGCGAGCCGTCGGAAGTGCTCGCAAAACGTCAGACGAGAGTCCAGAACGATGCCGAGGTAGCGCATGGCCGACCCGACATCGATCCCCACCCCATCCACCGTCACTCGAGCCCCATTCGGCGGCCCCCTCCGCGGCCCATGAATGCACAGGGCCTCGCATTTGTGGAGCGCCACCTCCAGCCCCAGTCCTCGTATGCGCTGAAGCACCTCCTCTACACTCGCGGTAGCGAGCGCGGCCGCTTCGCTAAAGTTAGCGCCGCGGGAGGTGACCAGCGTGTCATCCGCATAGCAGGTCACGCCGGCCCCCTCCGGTAGCGCACCCCGCAGCACCCAGTCGAAGCCGATGTTCCACAGCGTAGGGCCAAGGGCCGAGCCCTGCGGAACGCCGCGTGACATGGGTTTCGCCGCCCACTCGTCCCGCGCCGGATACCGGATCTCCCTCTCGGAGAGGTAAGCTCCGATGATGCGGCGCATGTGCTCCGGGAAGCCGTGGTACCGGAGCGCCTCCTCAATGCAGGCCCAGGGGAGGGTGTTAAACGCGTTCGCTATGTCGAGCGAAACAGCGAGTAACATATCGCGTCCCGCCAGCGCCTCCTCCGCCATCCCCTTCACTCTGCGGATCGCGTCGACGGTGGACCGGAAGTGCCGGAATCCAAATTGGGCCTCGGAAAGGTCCGGCCCCACCGTCTCCATGTGCCGCACGAGTCGGGCCACCAGGATGCGCTCGAACAGCTTCCCCACCTCATCCAAGAGAACGAGCGGGCGGTAGCCTGATGGCAAGTCCGCCGGTCGGCCCTCCTTCCTCAGCAGGACAAGTTTACCCACCTTCCACGGCCAGGGAAACTGGCCCCGCACGAGGCACGCGGTGAGCAAGGCCCTGAACCTCTCCTCCAGAGGGTCCAGGGCGATGATCAACGCGCGCCCCGGGATCCCGTCCAAGCCCGGGGCCTTTCTGCGGCCGCGAAGGCGCTGCATAGCGGCACCGAGCTCTGCCGCCGTCACTTCCGGCGCTTCGGTTTCGGCCGTCCCATCCGGTAGTCCCATCGGGGGAGGCGTAAGTCCATTCGCGGGTGGAAATAGGCCGGCGACCACAGAACCTAACCTAACCTAACCTAACCTAACCTAACCTAACCTAACCTAACCCCCCCTTCCCCCTCGACGGTTGCCGCCTTGTCGTGGCGAGGGGGCTAAGTAGCCGTGGGTGTTGGACGGCCACCCACGGTGAAACTAAGAGCAACCACGGAGGGACCGCTCCTTGGAGCGGTCGGAGGTGGCGTCGCTTGGGCCCTGCTTCACACCGTGGAGCGGGACCCAGGCGACCAAGAGTAGGAGGTCCGGCTGGGGGGGGCGCCTCGTGCGCCTCGTACCAGTCGGACCAGAGGGCCGTGGGCGGAGGGTCAGGGGACCCTCCGCCTCTAACACGGCGGGCTGGAAGGCGCCCCTGCGTGATCCGGGGGTGCCTTCCAGCACAGAGAGGGCCCGCGCGCTCGCTCTCCACCTTCTCTGTTTCATCAGAGAAGCGCTGGTGAGCGACGCGACGGGCCTCGCAGCGATGCGCCGCCCTCCTCTTGTCCTATTGTATGGGCAATGGGTCGGGGGAGGGCGGCGCGTTGGAGCGTATGGGGGCCTATACGGCCCCCCTGAGGAGACGCGGCGTTTCCTTGCCCCATCGTATGAGGCGTTGCGATGGGGCAGGGGGCGCCGCTGGGGAGCCACTCTGGCTCCCCCACCAGTCGAGCCCCTCACGCGGAGGGGCGACCTCTTGCCGGGTCGCGGTGATTTAGCCTATGGCCTACCCCGCGACCCGGTAGAGGAGAGGAGGATCACCGCGGGGGTTTAGTGGGTAGTCCAGTCGTCACGGAGGTTATGCCAGCTCCGTGTCGCTGGGAGTCCCACACGAAGCCGCTCTGTTGTCCCCTGACAGCAGAGCGGTGAAGTGCGTAAATGCATTCCCCCGCGTTACCAAAAAAAAAAAAAACCTAACCCCCCCTCGACGGTTGCCGCCTTGTCGTGGCGAGGGGGCTAAGTAGCCGTGGGGGCCTAAGGGCTGGAGCACACCCACGGTGAAACAAAGAGCAACCGCGGAGGGACCGCTCCTCGCTTGCGAGTCGAGCGGTCAGTAGGTGGCGGTGCTGTATGGGCAGCACCGCCACTGAGGCGGGCTGCGATGCCGTATGGGCGGCATCGCAGCCGTAAGGAGGAGGCCGCGGCGGGAGAGGAGTGCCGGTATTACGGTGCGCCGCTCTCCCTGCCTGCCGCGGCCTTACCGGGGCCGCCACCGGTTGATGGCGGACGCGGTGGGGTCGCAGGGGAAGAGGAGTGCTGGTATTGCGGTGCGCCTCTCTCCCTATCCCCTGCGACCGTTTAGTCGCTTGGGCCCTGCTTCACATTGTGGAGTGGGACCCAAGCGACCAAGAGGAGGAGGTCCGACTGGGGGGGGCGTCCGAGCGCCTCGTACCAGTCGGACCAGTGCCGTGGGCGGAGGGTCAGGGGACCCTCAGCCTCTAACACGGCGGGCCGGAAGGCGCCCCTGCGTGATCCAGGGGTGCCTTCCAGCACAGAGAGGGCCCGCGCGCTCGCTCTCCACCTTCTCTGCTTCATCAGAGAAGCGCTGGTGAGCGACGCGACGGGCCTCGCAGCGATGCGCCGCCCTCCTCTTGTCCTATTGTATGAGCAATGGGTCGGGGGAGGGCGGCGCGTTGGAGCGTATGGGGGCCTATAGGGCCCCCCCGAGGAGACGCGGCGTTTCCTTGCCCCATCGTATGAGGCGTTGCGATGGGGCAGGGGGCGCCGCTGGGGAGCCACTCTGGCTCCCCCACCAGTCGAGCCCCTCCAGTGGGGCGACCTCTTGCCGGGTCGCGGTGATTTAACCTTTGGCCTACCCCGCGACCCGGTAGAGGAGAGGAGGATCACCGCGGGGGTTTAGTGGGTAGTCCAGCCCTCGGGCTGGGAGTCCCACACGAAGCCGCTCTGTTGTCCCCTGACAGCAGAGTGGTGAAGTGCGTAAATGCATTCCCCCGCGTTACCAAAAAAAAAAAAACCTAACCTAACCCCCCCTCGACGGTTGCCGCCTTGTCGTGGCGAGGGGGCTAAGTAGCCGTGGTTCAGGACCGCCACGGTGAAACCAAGAGCAACCGCGGAGGGACCGCTCCTCGCTTGCGAGTCGAGCGGTCAGTAGGTGGCGGTGCTGTATGGGCAGCACCGCCACTGAGGCGGGCTGCGATGTCGTATGGGCGGCATCGCAGCCGAAGGGAGGAGGCCGCGGCGGGAGAGGAGTGCCGGTATTGCCTGCCTGCCTGCCGCGGCCTTACCGGGGCCGCCACCGGTTGATGGCGGACGCGGTGGGGTCGCAGGGGAAGAGGAGTGCTGGTATTGCGGTGCGCCTCTCTCCCTATCCCCTGCGACCGTTTAGTCGCTTGGGCCCTGCTTCACACCGTGGAGTGGGACCCAAGCGACCAAGAGGAGGAGGTCCGGCTGGGGGGGGCGTCCGAGCGCCTCGTACCAGTCGGACCAGTGCCGTGGGCGGGGGGTCAGGGGACCCTCAGCCTCTAACACGGCGGGCCGGAAGGCGCCCCTGCGTGATCCGGGGGTGCCTTCCAGCACAGAGAGGGCCCGCGCGCTCGCTCTCCACCTTCTCTGTTCTCAGAGAAGCGCTGGTGAGCGACGCGACGGGCCTCGCAGCGATGCGCCGCCCCCTCTAGTCCCATTGTTTTAGCAATGGGATGGGGGGGGGCGGCGCATTGGAGCGTATGGGGGCCTACATGCCCCCCCCGAGGAGACGCGGCGTTTCCTTGCCCCGTCGTTGCGATGGGGCAGGGGGCGCCGCTGGGGAGCCACTCTGGCTCCCCCACCAGTCGAGCCCCTCCAGTGGGGCGACCTCTTGCCGGGTCGCGGTGATTTAACCTTTGGCCTACCCCGCGACCCGGTAGAGGAGAGGAGGATCACCGCGGGGGTTTAGTGGGTAGTCCAGCCCTCGGGCTGGGAGTCCCACACGAAGCCGCTCTGTTGTCCCCTGACAGCAGAGTGGTGAAGTGCGTAAATGCATTCCCCCGCGTTACCAAAAAAAAAAAAAAACCTAACCTAACCTCCCCCTCGACGGTTGCCGCCTTGTCGTGGCGAGGGGGCTAAGTAGCCGTGGTTCAGGACCGCCACGGTGAAACCAAGAGCAACCGCGGAGGGACCGCTCCTCGCTTGCGAGTCGAGCGGTCAGTAGGTGGCGGTGCTGTATGGGCAGCACCGCGACCGTCTAGTCGCCTGGGCCCTGTTTCACACTGTGGAGCGGGAAAAAAAAAAAAAAAAAAAAAAAAAAAAAAAAAAAAAAAAAAAAAAAAAAAAAAAAACCTAACCTAACCTAACCTCCCCCTCGACGGTTGCCGCCTTGTCGTGGCGAGGGGGCTTTAGTAGCCGTGGTTGCGGGACCACGGTGAAACAAAGAGCAACCGCGGAGGGACCGCTCCTCGCTTGCGAGTTGAGCGGTCAGTGGGTGGCGGTGCTGTATGGGCAGCACCGCGACCGTCTAGTCGCCTGGGCCCTGTTTCACACTGTGGAGCGGGACCCGGGCGACCAAGAGAAGGAGGTCCGGCTGGGGGGGGCGCCTTGTGCGCCTCGTACCAGTCGGACCAGGGCCGTGGGCGGAGGGTCAGGGGACCCGCCGCCTCTAACACGGCGGGCCGGAAGGCGCCCCTGCGTGATCCGGGGGTGCCTTCCAGCACAGAGAGGGCCCGCGCGCTCGCTCTCCACCTTCTCTGTCCTCAGAGAAGTGCTGGTGAGCGACGCGACGGGCCTCGCAGCGATGCGCCGCCCCCTCTAGTCCCATTGTTTTAGCAATGTGATGTGGGGGGGCGGCGCATTGGAGCGAATGGGGGCCTATATGGCCCCCCCGAGGAGACGCGGCGTTTCCTTGCCCCGTCGTAGCGATGGGGCAGGGGGCGCCGCTGGGGAGCCACTCTGGCTCCCCCACCAGTCGAGCCCCTCACGTGGAGGGGCGACCTCTTGCCGGGTCGCGGTGATTTAACCTATGGCCTACCCCGCGACCCGGTAGAGGAGAGGAGGATCACCGCGGGGGTTTAGTGGGTAGTCCAGCCCTCGGGCTGGGAGTCCCACACGAAGCCGCTCTGTTGTCCCCTGACAGCAGAGTGGTGAAGTGCGTAAATGCATTCCCCCGCGTTACCAAAAAAAAAAAAAAAAACCTAACCTAACCTAACCTAACCTAACCTAACCTAACCTTTTTTTTTTTTTTTTTTTTTTTTTTTTTTTTTTTTTTTTTTTTTTTTTTTTTTCGAGGAGAAATCCATTTACGGACTACCCACTGCTGGCGAGGCAGTGGGCTTGTGTGGGACTCGCCCAGTACCAATTTGGCACTGGGAATACCCACTAAAACTCCCCGTCTTCCTTTCATGCCCTTGTTGGGGGGCGGTTTGGGACCTAAGTGTGATACACCAAACCACCCCCGGGCTGCCCGGCTTTTTGGCCGGGCTGGCGCCAATGGAGGATTACCTCAGGAAGATGAGGCAATCCCCAGACGTCAGGACTAGTGCAATGCACACGCCAGTGCCACTGGCGTGTGCAGTCCTACTTCAGGGCTGAAGAAGGCTAGTAGAGGCTACCCGCCTTCTCCTGCCCCTACGTCTGCGCCGGATGGGAGCGGCTTGAGCATCCTCCTCCCGCTCCCTCTCCGCAGCCTCCTTCGCCGAGACAACTGCCTCGGCGAAGGAAACGGCAGCCTCCCAGACCTCCGAGCTGCCAAGCATGGCTACAACCATACTCGGCAACTCGGGGATGCTTCCGCCGAGCGCCGCCATGAGTTCGCGGCGCTCGTCCTGCCAGGCTGGGCACACGGAGAGTGTGTGCTCAGCCGTGTCGTCTAAGGAGTCGCAGTGGTGACACCGCGGTGTCTCCTCCCGACGGGCAACACGGTGCAGGTAGTGACCGAAACAACCATGTCCGGTCAAAACCTGCACCAGGCGGAAGGTGAGGCTGCCGTCCCGGCGCCCAAGCCACTCCTCCAGAACCGGACGAATCGCCTCGATCGTCCGGTGGCCAGCGGTCGGGTTGGCGAGCGCCTCCGTCCACCAGCTCAAGGCCTCTTCTCGCGCCACAGTCCTGACCCGCTCCACTTCTGCTGGAACGGGCCGTTCGCCCCGCATCCGCGCCCCCAATCTGTGTTGGTACACCCGTGCCAGCACAGAGGCCTCAATGTCCCAGGGCGGCGTTCCTGCGAGAACGCATGCCGCCCCGTGACTCACCGTGCGGTAGGCCCGCACAGCGCGGGTAGCAATAACCCTCTGCGGCCGGCGCAAGAGGGCTCGGATGCGGGGCGTGAGGCTCTCGGCCCACACCGGGGCCCCGTATAGTGCCATCGACCGTATCACCCCGTGGTACAGCCGACGGCACGCTGCTCCTGGTCCTCCCACATTTGGGAGAAGCCGTCCGAGTGCGGCTGCGGCGGAGCACAGCCGGGGAGCGAGGAGCCTGAAGTGCTCCTCGAAACTCCAGCGAGGGTCCAGAATGAGGCCGAGGTACTTCATGTGCACCTCGACCGGAATCCGGACCCCATCCACTCGGACATGGAGCCCCGGTGGGGTTCTGCGCCGAGGGGCGTGAAACGCCATGGCCCTCGTTTTACCGAGGGCCACTTCCAACCCCAGGAGGCGAATGCGCCGGACGACCATGGAGGTGCCGACCGACGCACGGCGGACCGCATCCTCCCAGTCTCCTGCTGCCGCCGCGACTAGAGTGTCGTCCGCGAAGCAGACGACCTCCATCCGCGGCAGAGACTGTCCACGGAGGACCCAGTTGTACCCCAGGTTCCATAGTAGGGGGCCTAGTACGGAACCCTGGGGCACTCCCGCCTCCACCCGCCACGGCTCGACACGGCCCTCCGCACTCTCATACAGGACCACCCGGTCCCGTAGATAGTCCCTGACGAGAGCGCAGAGGTACGGAGGCACTCGGTGGAATTTGAGGGCCTCCTCAATGCATTCGTGGGGGATGGTGTTAAATGCGTTCGCGATGTCCAAGGACACCACGATCGCCACCTCCCCCCTAGCCGTGGCGAGCACCGTCCACCTCCTGAGGTGCCCGAGCGCGTCCATAGTTGACCGGCCCGTGCGGAAGCCGTACTGACATTCCGCCAGGTCCGGCCCAGTGCCCTCCAGATGCTCAATGATGCGGAAACAAATGATGATACAGCAAGACTATCCGTGAATCCATCATCGATCCAATCCGCTATCCGGCCAGTATCACGTTCGATCGTCTGGCGATCCACCGAAGCGCCCGTGACCAATGGAACTGAGTGATTGGAATCAATCAATAGGGTAAAGCAACAACAGGCGCGCTCAGGTGTAGGGTGGGTGACCCTCGTGTGACTACCGCTAGTTGCATTTTTACGAGCGCTTCCGTGCTTCGCAAGGCACGTTAAGCCGGCTGTCGTATAATGGCAGGCGTTATGCCATGTCAGAGGCCTTACGGGCAGCTTGATAACTTCTGACACTTACAATCCCCCACCAACCCAAACATTTTTAATTACAAAGATTAGTAAGACATAAAATGTTCAGTAAAAATTATCAATATATGGCGCTAATGGGAACATGTTTTATAATATGTGCTCTGGTGTACAATAAAGAATATTCTTATCTTAACAGATAGTGTCCTCATATTATTCGGAAAATGAGAAACAATATTGTGAAGTCAACGTTTTAGGTGTTGAATGGAGTGCCTTTTCACAGAAAATAGTTACGCTGATTATCACTTGCCAACAAACGTGAGTCGCCCATTGGCTAAATTGGTAGAGAGCTGGCACGGATAGCCTGAGGTTGCGGGTTCGAATCCCGGCATGGGTGAAATTTTTAGCCCCTAAATAGGTTTTTAGACAAACGTTTCACCTATTTTTTACTTTGACAACGATTTACGAATTTTTGTTTGGCAACGTTTCATTTGATAGAAATATTGCTATGCTGATTATTATAATGAATGACATTTACTCCCTCTACGATAAAACGTTTTGGGTATTTGTCTTTTGGGTAGTGGCTGACACGGACTTTGACCCCCGTGGTGAAGTATGGCCTGACCTTCCTGTGGCGCAGGAAGTGACTCCTGCCCCAGCAGTGGGGACAAACAAGGGTTGATCGAGAAGATTTACTCATTTCCTCGCTGAGGTGGACTGAAAATTTACGTGTTGCAGTAAGATTGCACTCAAGTGGTAATTATGTTTCACCTCGTGCTCTTTTTATTTCCTACGCTCAGGAGTCAAATGTTTGAATCCTTCGCTCGCTCGGTCAACAAAATGAGCCGTTTTCAGCACAAATACTTCAAAGAATACTTATAGGCGTGCCCTTGTTCTGTGGCGTGCTCATACAAGAACAAGGACACGTCACGGATGTAGACGTCTGTTAAATGTTCCTCAGCGCAGGCTAATCTTGACAGCCGTATCCAGTCCAGTTGTTCTATGGCCGGTAAGCGCCATCTACGAATAGCTATGAGAATTTGTGCTGAAAACGGCTCATTGAGCACGCGGTTGAATAGCACTCAACACTCTTGTTAACAAATAACGCAAAATATTTGTTTTGTGTCATTTTATTGTCAAGATAATAACAAAAGTGATCTTAATAGGATAATATTACAAGCAATGTCCCTTCTTATTGGGCACGAGATGTCTTAGTAACTAAAGTAAACGTATCTTTTCTGGGTGTTCAACAATTATCATAATGCAACACCGTATATAAAGCTAAGGACACACTGGCACCTGCCGCGGCACTGGCACTGCTGCAAACTGAGGCGACTGCAAACAAAGAAATTGCATTATGCAAACATATTGAAAGTACGAGTATTAGGTCCTTACATAAAATTGGCGTTTCGTCGTACTGGCCGCTTTGATCTGAAATAGCTCCTCTTTGGTTAAGATTTGCTTTCTATTGCTCATTTTTTTTTGTTTGGCATCGCACAATGGAGAAATTGACATATCGCGTTATTTACGAGTACGAGTTCCACCGTGGCACCAGTCCTGCAGAAACGGCGCGGAAGCGGCGGTGTCGCAAAAGAAAATCAATCAATTTAGAATGTTACTGATTTTGATTTAGAAGCACGGTAAACAGCAACCTGTATATCCAAGGCACGAACAGTCCGTCCCCGCCGCGACGCCCCCGCCCCCTCCGGCGCAGCGAGCGCTGAGGCGGGGGAGGTCGCGAGGGCGGGGGCGGTCGCGGGCGCTGAGGCGGGGGCGGGCGCGGGGGAGCGGGGGCGGCGGCGGCGCACGCGGCGGCGGCGGCGGCGCGGCGCGCGGGCGGCGGGGTCGCATTCAACATCACTCGGGGCATCGCACAGTGCGTCACATTCGGTATCATCCGGGGTGCCGGGTTTAGCACCACACGGGGCCTCAGTGTTGTGCAGGGGCAAGGTATCGAGCAGTTGCAGGGCTCGCTGTTTCTCTGCTTCCAGACATTCAGATTCAGACATTGGTTTATCTGGCTGCAATGCAACCTGATGGACATTTTTAGTAGAATGTTCAAAGATATTTCTCTCTTTGTTTAAAATTACTGTCTCATCGCCCATGGGCAGCACTTCATCTGCATCATATATTAGGTCCTCGTCTTCGTTTAGAGGGTGAACCCTAGAAAAAAGCAACAAAACATTTTTATCGTTATTTGTTTTTGTTGCCCTAACCCATGCTAAGGACAAAAACCTATTTAGAGGCTCAAAATTCCGCCCATGCCCATGCTGTAAGTGATGCAAATTACTTCAGCCAGATGTCGCTGCCTGTAAATACATGTAATGCCGGCGCCAGACAGAAGTTCAAACAAGTGATCGCACATTGTGTGCACACTTATGTTATGCACTTATGTGATTCTGATTATACAGAGAATATTGCAGAGTTTCGAAATTTCGCTGATGCCGGCTCTTGCCCATTAGCTCAGTTGTGAGAGCGCTGGTAGTCTGGTACGGTTAGCCAGGTCGCGGGTTCGAATCCCGGCATAGGCGGAATTTTGAGCCACTAAATAGGTTTTTAAAATTTTAATTGTTGTATAAATACTTTGTTATATAAGTAGTATTGGGATGCCCTTTATTTTACTCTAAGACTACTACCTACTTGGCAAACATGATTCAGTCTTTGGAAGTGTGTTTATCGTCTTGATAGTGAGATAGTTAAACGGGTCAGGGTCAAAGGAGAGATAGGAGTGCCACAGGATCGATTTAGGGGCTGCTCCTCTTCCTCGTATATGTAAATGATTTGCCATTCATGGTTTAAAATATGTCAGAGATAGTATTATTAGCAGATGACACGTCACCTATTTTTAAAATTAAGAGATAAGAGAATGAACTTGACAACACAAATAATGCTCTCTCTCGGGTACCTACTAAATTGGTTTACTTCTAAATAACTTATTGTTAAAAACGTATTTAGAGGCTAAAAATTCCACCCATGCCGGGACTCGAACCCGCGACCTCTGGCTATCCGTGCCAACGCTCTTACCAACTGAGCTAATGGGCGACTCACCGGCATCAGTGAAATTTCGAACCTCTTTACAATACTCTCTGTATTACGTACAGGCAGCGACATCTGGCTGAAGTAATTTGCATCACTTGCAGCCCCGATTACCTACTTTTGCAGTTAGGTTCTTACATCGGAATGATATTGCTGTACCCACATGATTTTACACTTTTTAATGCACTAACCGCTGCTAACGACATTTTTAAAAACCTATTTAGAGGCAAAAAATTCCACCCATGCCGGGACTCGAACCCGCGACCTGTGGCTATCCGTGCCAGCGCTCTTTCCAACTGAGCTAATAGGCTAGGCTAATGTCGCTAATGTGAACTTTAGTTCACTCTTCCAAATGTCAAAATGGTTGACAGCAATGTTATACTGGGGAATGACGAATTAGGCCTTATGAATGAAACTGTATTTCTAGGTAGGTATCACAATTGATGCAAAGCTTAAAGGGGGTCCTCATATAGAAAAATTATCAGCATATGCAGTTAAAGAATTAGGGAACTAACTGACGTCGCAACTGCTAGGCTTGTTTATTTTAGTTACTTCCATAGTGATATGTCCTATGGCATACTACTGTGGGGACAGGGCAGCAGACATTGAGACCATCTTGGTTTCGCTGATGCCGGCTCTTGCCCATTAGCTCAGTTGTGAGAGCGCTGGTAGTCTGGTACGGTTAGCCAGGTCGCGGGTTCGAATCCCGGCATAGGCGGAATTTTGAGCCACTAAATAGGTTTTTAAAATTTTAATTGTTGTATAAATACTTTGTTATATAAGTAGTATTGGGATGCCCTTTATTTTACTCTAAGACTACTACCTACTTGGCAAACATGATTCAGTCTTTGGAAGTGTGTTTATCGTCTTGATAGTGAGATAGTTAAACGGGTCAGGGTCAAAGGAGAGATAGGAGTGCCACAGGATCGATTTAGGGGCTGCTCCTCTTCCTCGTATATGTAAATGATTTGCCATTCATGGTTTAAAATATGTCAGAGATAGTATTATTAGCAGATGACACGTCACCTATTTTTAAAATTAAGAGATAAGAGAATGAACTTGACAACACAAATAATGCTCTCTCTCGGGTACCTACTAAATTGGTTTACTTCTAAATAACTTATTGTTAAAAACGTATTTAGAGGCTAAAAATTCCACCCATGCCGGGACTCGAACCCGCGACCTCTGGCTATCCGTGCCAACGCTCTTACCAACTGAGCTAATGGGCGACTCACCGGCATCAGTGAAATTTCGAACCTCTTTACAATACTCTCTGTATTACGTACAGGCAGCGACATCTGGCTGAAGTAATTTGCATCACTTGCAGCCCCGATTACCTACTTTTGCAGTTAGGTTCTTACATCGGAATGATATTGCTGTACCCACATGATTTTACACTTTTTAATGCACTAACCGCTGCTAACGACATTTTTAAAAACCTATTTAGAGGCAAAAAATTCCACCCATGCCGGGACTCGAACCCGCGACCTGTGGCTATCCGTGCCAGCGCTCTTTCCAACTGAGCTAATAGGCTAGGCTAATGTCGCTAATGTGAACTTTAGTTCACTCTTCCAAATGTCAAAATGGTTGACAGCAATGTTATACTGGGGAATGACGAATTAGGCCTTATGAATGAAACTGTATTTCTAGGTAGGTATCACAATTGATGCAAAGCTTAAAGGGGGTCCTCATATAGAAAAATTATCAGCATATGCAGTTAAAGAATTAGGGAACTAACTGACGTCGCAACTGCTAGGCTTGTTTATTTTAGTTACTTCCATAGTGATATGTCCTATGGCATACTACTGTGGGGACAGGGCAGCAGACATTGAGACCATCTTGGTCTTGCAGAAGAGAGTGATTAGATAGATAGATAGACAGACAGACAGACAGGCAGGCAGGCAGGCAGGCAGGCAGGCAGGCAGGCAGGCAGGCAGGCAGGCAGGCAGGCAGGCAGGCAGGCAGGCAGGCAGGCAGGCAGGCAGGCAGGCAGGCAGGCAGGCAGGCAGGCAGGCAGGCAGGCAGGCAGGCAGGCAGGCAGGCAGGCAGGCAGGCAGGCAGGCAGGCAGGCAGGCAGGCAGGCAGGCAGGCAGGCAGGCAGGCAGGCAGGCAGGCAGGCAGGCAGGCAGGCAGGCAGGCAGGCAGGCAGGCAGGCAGGCAGGCAGGCAGGCAGGCAGGCAGGCAGGCAGGCAGGCAGGCAGGCAGGCAGGCAGGCAGGCAGGCAGGCAGGCAGGCAGGCAGGCAGGCAGGCAGGCAGGCAGGCAGGCAGGCAGGCAGGCAGGCAGGCAGGCAGGCAGGCAGGCAGGCAGGCAGGCAGGCAGGCAGGCAGGCAGGCAGGCAGGCAGGCAGGCAGGCAGGCAGGCAGGCAGGCAGGCAGGCAGGCAGGCAGGCAGGCAGGCAGGCAGGCAGGCAGGCAGGCAGGCAGGCAGGCAGGCAGGCAGGCAGGCAGGCAGGCAGGCAGGCAGGCAGGCAGGCAGGCAGGCAGGCAGGCAGGCAGGCAGGAGGCAGGCAGGAGGCAGGCAGGCAGGCAGGCAGGCAGGCAGGCAGGTAGATAGATAGATAGGTAGATAGATAGATAGATAGAGAACACTTTATTGCACAACCAGAAAAAATATTACAACCATGATTCTTAAAAAAGTAATGTTATTAGATTCATTTATAAGCTAGGCAGTACAGATTCGTTACGAGATTTCTGTAAAGAAACAACATCCTGACAGTTGCCAGTTAATATCTATGAAAACATTACGTATGTGAGGAAAAATATCAATAACTTTAAAACTTTAGGTAACCAACACAATGTAAATACTAGAAATAAAAATAAAGTTTTGTTCCCAGTATTTAGGCTGGCAAAGGTTAATACATCCTTCATGGGGCATTGTATACACTTCTATTATAAAATCCGCAAATCCTGAAATGCAGTTCAAACACTTTGTGCCAAAAGGGTTGTCCCAATAACTAATATAATGACGTCTGGAATTAAAACTAGTACAATGAATGAGTTCTATGTTTTATAATAATTATGTAAACTCTGTTTATAAAGGACTTTGAGTTTGAGGTTTTTTCGTCCATTTTTTCTCCAAAAAAATCTAGATTTTGAAATGGACACCTAGTTTGAATTGTAATTCATTAACAGTGATAGGAATGGAGCGGGCTTATTCACCTAAACTTCGAGGAACAGAGACCAAAATCGGAGACTTCCTTACAACAGTATTTTTTTCAGGGACATCACTTAAGTATATTAAAAATTAATGTTATTCGGAATAAGTAATTGGTCTATGTTTAATTTAAGTTTGAGACTAGACATAGCAAAAAGTCCAAAATCTTCTGAAAGTTATCTTTTTGGAGAACATTATGTAAATGACTTAAAACTATTAAACGCAATCTTTGTTTAAGAAACCGTTTTGCAGTAAATATCTGCTTTTTCGCTCGACCTCGACCACATTTCTTGAGATTTCTAGAGTTCAAAAGTATAATTAAAAGAAATATTCCGACCATTGTCTTTAAAATAATAAAACAGATATTTTCATAATTTTTGAATTCTGTAGGTATTGGTATTGGTATGTATTTTGGATGGAGATAGAGGATTAATCATTTTTAAAAACGAAAGGTCTTTTATCTTACTAAAAGATCATGATACAAAAGTTTATTTCAAAATGTGCGTACTGTACCTATTTAAACAATGGCCAGATCACATTTTTCAGTAACACAAAGAGTACCTACACTTTGTAATTTAAGTTGTTCCGTCTGTCGGTACATTTTGTTTCATTTTGCTTTCCAGTTAGGTATAACTTGAAAAAGAATTCAAATGTACCTATATTTGTTACAACAATATTCATTGTGTTTTATTAGTCTTTTAGTTTTAATTTTATAAATAAATAGATATAAAACTTTTCAAGGCGACACTGTGATATGTTATGTATAGTCTTAAACTTTAGGTCACATTTTTAATTTACTTAAGTGATGTCTTGGAAAAAAATATTGTTGTAAGGAAGTCTCCAATTTTTGTCTCTGTTCCTCAAAGTTTAGGTGAATAAGCCCACTCCATTCCTATCACTGTTCATTAAGCCACAGTTTCTGTGTTACTTTGAATAAAACATTTTCATTTCATTTCAATAATAATGTGACATGTCTATACTTTTCTGGGCTTTTACTCGTCTGCAAAAGCAACAGATGCCAGAATGGCTGCATTGATTTTAACCAGAGTTTAGGGCAGAGAGCAGTGAAGACCTCATAAAGAGTGAACAGACATTATTAGCTTGAATTGTAACATTCATTAAGACGCGCTACTTTGAATAAAACCATTTCATTTCATTTCATATAATAAAAATAATGTGACTACAAAAATTCAAGTTTATTTATTTATTTATTTATTTATACAGTTAGGAGAATCATCAGCTTACAAAATTATGCTAGTAGAAGAAATAGGTTACTAAGAGCTAATAACAGATTCCCGCCTATAGATACAACGCAATCAAAAAATGTATGGACTTCATGCTTCGCGCTTCAATCACTTACAATGATATATTAAAATACTTAACTATATATATATTATAATATTTAAACACTAGTATTTATCCACCTGCAAAGAATGGCGCACTAGTTAAGCGCCTTAGAGTGTGGACCCCTGTATTGAACAAATCTATGTCATGATGTGCAGTAATTTTATTGAATTTATCGCTCGCTCGCACAATAAAACTATTTTGTCGGAAGTTTGTGGAACATTTAGCAGACCTATTGTGGGCATGATGGGCGACGAGTTATTAGATTAGATTATTAGATGCATGATATTTCATAGAATATCGAGATCAACTGGCTGATGAAATCTAATGGCTTCAGAAATAATAACATGCTAGAAATTGCCAGAATTCTGATAACTGTATAAAGTTATGGGCAGAGCATCATATCGAGTTCATACTCATACTTGCATGGCCGATTTTCACATGACTTATTCAAAATAAAGATGCTCCCTGGGTGAATTCACCCATTGCATGCATCGTAAATTTTAATCGTTTAAAATAAGACACGAGCGCGGGTGTCGCGGGGCGCGGGCGCGGGGCGCGGGCGCGGCACTTACTGGACGATGTCGCCGGGGCGCAGCACGGCGAGCGCCTCCCGCGGCGGCAGCAGGTGTCCGCGCACGCTGAGCGCGAGGCGCGGCGCCCGCAGCGCGCGGGGCGCGGGCGCCAGCAGCGCGCGCAGCCGGCGCAGCAGCCAGGCGGCCGGCAGCGCGGCGCCCGCGGCGCCCGCCGGCACGCGCACCAGCACGCGCGCCCGCGCCGCGCGCGCGCCCACCACGCGCCGCAGGTCCACGCGCACGCGGATGTACATTCTACGCCGCACTGCACGCTGCACTTTGTCTAGTCGCCCGCCCGATTCTCCCGCACACTTGACGGTAGTATCCTGAAATTGTTCATTAATGTATCTGATCTACTTTCCAGAAATTGCAATTAATTATAAAATTAACAAAAGAAACTCGTGGAACTGCACTTTGGTTTTGTTGTATTGATCGGATTAGTACCTATTGATAAATAATATGTGTGATACTTTTGCTTGATTGATGCTTTTGATCGGTAGTGGTTCTAAACTCTTTACTTTTGATTTCATTTCAATCTTCAATGTGATCACATGTGATTTCAACCAATGGTAATTTGTTGGATTTGTTTGTTGTGGTAGGTGTGTTATTATTCTGTGTTATTGTTTAGACAGTTGCCCAAATTCACAGAACAATTAACCCAAAAAATACAGGTGGGTGCAGGTGACAGCAGTGTTATTATCGTCAAAATCTGGGTTGCCGTATCTAAAACTTCAAATTGCCGTATATATGAAACAAAATCGCAGATCTGCCGTATTATCGGTTGGTGGGTAAAGTTATCTTATTGTTTTTGTGTTTCTAAGTACATTTTCAACTTTCTATATTACCTTTTTTATTCATAAAATTTGTATTATTTTTCTATTTTTCGACTTTTCTTTATCATAATTATGTTTCTAATACACTGCTTGTGCAATTAATATTTTTCTTTGCTTTTCATTTTGATGAGCATATCTCCTGACACCTGAAAATTTGAGCAACCGCCTTGATTTCGAATAGCTTGTTTAGCTAAGACTCTAAGAGTGGGATATATAAAACGGATAGCATGAGACATCTAGTTCAATTTATGTCAGCAGGAAAAATTTATTTGGGAAATCCCGAGAATCGGACACATTTATTACGTTTTGTTTGTAGTAATTTTTGTTTTAAGCTTACGAGCACGTTGGACTTGAATTGCCGTATTATATGATACGGTAGTCGAAGTCCTGCCGTATACCGTATATTTGAAAAAACATCCATGAATTACCGTATATTACGGCAATTGCCGTATCAATAATAACACTGGGTGACAGGTGCACAGACAAAATTGGACAGGTGTGATGTGATCAAAGACACGGATGTCAAAAAAAGACGGATGGAACCTTCTATAATCACGAGTAAAGCAGACAAATGGCCGCCGTCTCTTTATGTTGCTTTTTTTTTTTTTTAATATCATTTATTCGCCGGAAGCAAGTCCATTGGCATTTTAATAGATACATTTGTACATGTACAATAAAAATAATTTATTACTGTAATTAATATAAAAATAAACATAACATTAACTTAAATCTAAACAAAAAATTACATTAAATTTGTCCAACGGTACTTGTGATGAACTGAAATACACACTTAAACAGTTTTGGATTTGATAAAATATCTTGAACGCGGCGGGGTACAACATTCCGAGGTTGACAGGTATCAGCTGTCACTGTCACTGCAGGCACTGACGTCAACTTTGATGTATTTGTTGAATTATCCGTTTGGACCGTTTCCTCCTCCTCCTCTGCTTCAAAATCTCTCAAATTAGCCACAAGTGTAAGTCGCTGCATATTGAATTTTGGACAACATTGAATAATGTGAATTATGTCTGCATCTTCAGCTTCACAGTAAGTACATTTGCTATTGTCTATTATCTTCATTCGATGTAAATGGGCAGGTGTTTGGCAGTGTCCAAATCTCAGGCGATTTATAATTGTAATGTATCTTCGCTCATTGGCATCCTTATGGTTATGATACCATGGTTTAGTAGGTAATTCTTTTTGTATCTCTGCATACCATCTTCCTTTGGTTTCTGAAATATCCTTGTAATATTCATGCCATAGTTGTCTTTTCTTTTCTTTTAAAAACATAAATAAATCCGTGAATGGTATCTTGCATGTTTCACTGTGGTCCTCATCGTGCTGAGAATTGACTGTTTTGTCTACTACTTCATTACCTTTGATCCCTCTATGAGACGGTACCCATTTGAAAGTCACTTGCTTATTGAGATTACATACAATGTTTCTGATCTTATACACTAAATAATTAGTTTTATAATTAAAATTAAAATTTTGTAAAGACATTAACACACTTTTAGAATCAGAGACAATTATAATTTCGCTATATCCATCAATATTATTTAAGTTTTGTACGTAGAACAAAGTTTGATAAATTGCATAAGCTTCTGCTGTATAAATACTACAATTTCTATCTAATTTAAAACATTTTGTTTTCTTATTTTGAGGATCATAATAACCAGACTGTACAGAATTTATTGACTTAGATCCATCTGTGTACAAATAAAAGCAATTACTTTTTTTGGAACAATATTCTTTAAAATCAGTCTCATCCAAAATAAAACTAGTATCTACATTTAGTTTTCTTATTAATGCTTCATATTTACATTCATATACAGGCCATAACTGACTTTTGTACATATTTTCAGACAAATCAGTGACAAAACTCATAATGTGAGTAATTAATGGATATTGATTATTAAGAAGATCTGAAGCTGATAGATAAGAATTTGACTGTAGAGAAGAATGAAGAACCTCAGGTAAGCAAATTCTTTTACTTACTATTTCATTATTTACTGCTAACACTTTTAAGCAAAATCTTTCCGTAGCAAATATGCGCCTAATACATAAAGGTTGTATACAGGTCTCTGCTTCCATAGAATTAATAGGGGTTGTACGCATTGCACCACTAATAATCCTTAGTGCCATATTTTGTATCACATCAATTTTTTTTAATAAAACAGGACTGATGTTCATATATACAAGAGAACTATAGTCAAAATGGCTACGAACCAAGCTCTTGTATAACATACTCAAAATTTTAGGATCTGAACCCCAGAAGGTACCAGCTAATGATCTCATAACATTTATACCCCTCATTGCATTTCTACAAATGTAATTTATATGCTTATCAAATTTTAATTTTGTGTCAAAGATTACACCTAGAAACTTTTTTTCCTCTGTTTGTGGTAATAGTGCATTATTGTACTTAATATTTACAGAACTATTGCTACCAAATACTAAGACTGAGCTTTTACTTGAGTTAATATTTAGTTTCAAAATGTTTGAATAATAACTATTGAGTTCATTCAAAGCCAAATTAATCTTTCTTTCAGCTATCTGTACATTACTATCTACACAATATATTAAAATATCGTCAGCAAACTGTAATATTTTAACATCTTCAGTTATATGTTTAAGAATTTGAGAAACTTATATAAATTGTATAATATTGGGGACAAGGAGGCACCTTGCATTAGGCCTTTATAGGCATTTTTTGGGCCATGTAAAATATTATTATATTTAACAAATAGAGTGCGACCAAAGGAAAAATTAAAGAGCCACTTAATTAATTTTCCAGGAAGTTTCAACGAGTGGAGAACCTTTGCCATTTGATGGAGATCCACATTATCATATGCTCCCTGGACATCAAGAAACACACATACTGCTGCTGACTTGGATAGCAAACAGTTCTTCATATCTATCAGGTATGTAGTAAAGCTTTCTACTGCACTTTTCCCCTTCCTAAACCCAAACTGACATGAAGGAATTATATTCTCATTTTCAACAAAGTAGTCTAATCTTATTTTTATCATTTGTTCACATACCTTTCCTATACAAGATGCTAAAGAGATAGGTCTATATGAATTAGGATCATCATCAGGTTTCTCTGGTTTCAGTATAGGTATAACACACTGAGTTTTCCATGACTCTGGAATCAACTGTTGAGACCAGAGTGAGTTCAGAATTTGCAGTAAAATATTTTTAGCTGATAAATGTAACTTTTGTAACATGATGTAAGGGAAACTATCTAATCCTGGAGTAGTATTTTTCCTTAAAGTTAGAGCTATTTCAAATTCCTCGTGTGTAAAAGGTTTTAGTAAAAAAATATTTGATTCATCATTACAATTTGTATTAAAGATATTCTCTAAATCTATATTGTCAACATCATTTGCTGGCTGTGCCAATTTGTCCATAAAAGTACCTATCCACTCGTCATTCTTAGAGGTGTTTCTATTTGTGTTTATTCTTTTAAATCTTCGTATATAATTCCACACTTTAGAAATTGGGGTATATCTATTAAAAGATGAGCATAAATTTTTCCAACTAGAGTTTTTAGCTTCTTTAATAATAAGTTTTTTCCTAGCATCTATTCTCTTGTACTCAATATAATTTTCAATTGTCATATTACACCTATACTTTTCTAATGCATCTCTTGAATTATTTACAGCCTCAGCACAGTCATCACTCCACCACGGAGCCGGGGCACTACAGGTTTTACCAGCGTGACATTTAAACACAGGTACACACTTGTTCCTTAAAGTACTTAGTATTTTGCACATCTCATCATATTTTTCTAATGAATCATCTATAGTAAAATTGAAATCATTAAATAGAACCTCTGATGAATTTTCATAGCTTTCCCAGTCTGTTTTATTAAATAGAAATTTCTCAATATTATCATTTACTTTATAGTTTGTAGTGGTTATAATAATGTCAATAAAGGTCTGTAGGTGATAGCTGCCCATAGCATCATCACCTACGTGCCACTCACATAGTTGAGCTAGGTCTGGGCTGACACAAGTCACATCTATAGCTGATGCATTACAACCAGGTCTACCGACAGTGGTCGGCGCACCAGTGTTCAATATGCATAAATCACATTCATCAAATAAGTCTAACAATTCCCTACCTCTGGGATTTGTAATGTCACATCCGAAGGCAACATTATGTGCATTAAAGTCACCAGATACAATGCAAGGTTTTGGTAATTGGTTTATTATATTTCTCAGTTTATTTACCCTAATAAGACTATTGGTGTTTTTTGTTTTAGGTGGGCAGTATACACAGAGGACAGACAGAGGGCCGTTAACGGTTGATAATGATATTGCTATACATTGAATATCTTGATAGAAACTAGTTTTTAAACATTTATATTTAATTGAGTTGCGAATTAAAATACCTACACCACCATGTTCATTTTTAGCATGTTTTCCTACAAAATTGTAGCCAGGGATTGATAAAAAGGGTGTTGAATCTTTTAACCATGTTTCATTAAGAAGACACACATCTACGTTATTTTTAAGCAATGAAGATTTAAGTAAAGCCTTTTTATTATTGACACTCTGAATATTATGTTGCATTATTTTTAAGATATCCATTATTTAGAAAGATTTTGCATTAAAATGTCTTTAATGTGTGCAGTTGTGTTAATTTTATTTGAATTTCCTAGCATAACTAAGGTTTTTATAATTTTCTGTAAGAATAGCTCGTCATTTACAAGGTGATCATACATGGTAGGGATCGGTGTAGCTTGAGCTGTCGCTTTAGATGTTGATTCATGTGAGCATTCATGAATATTTTCAGTCTTCTTAGTTTGTGTCTTAGTCATAGATTTTGTTTTGGAAGAAAATGTCACTGGTTTTTCCTGTATTTTGGGTAGAGCAGGGAAATCTTTTGATGAGAGAACTGTGGAGTACATTCTGCTTATGTAATTTGATTCATGCCGTTTAATTTGTTCAAGTTTGATTGGGCAAAACTTTGAGATAGCTAAATGATCTCCACCACAATTACTACATTTCAAAATGTCAGATGTACATTCCTTGTAGCAATGTCCACCTGAGCATTTTGAACATACCTGCTCGTTCCTGCATATTTTTGCATTATGCCTAAACCTCATACATTTGAAGCATTGCATCAAAGGGGGTACATAGGTATACACTCGGTACCTCCAGCTATCCAAAAATACAAATTGGGGGAGGGAAGTCCCTACAAATGTCAGACTAACAGTGGTGAGGGGTACAATTTCACCATTTACTTTTTTGGTAAACCTTCGGACACCTACAATTTCCGAGTCTGCCATCAGTTTTTCGTACAATTCGACATTGCTGGTCTCCTTTGCGATAAATCGTATGGTCCCAATCCTTTCTACCGATGATACTGGTATGTAAGCACGCATGTTATGTTCCTTAAGACAACTATGGCCTAAGAAGTCATTCGCCGCTACCGCCTGCTTGAATACTACCATAATTTTACTGGCATTTATTCGTCGTTTTTCTTTGATACCTTTCACATTTTTGAAAATTTTCGACAAGTGTAAGGGGTTCTTGTTTCCAATTTTTTCATTAATTCCTTCAACATAAATCGGAAATTCCTCCTTATTACTGTTGTCAGGGTATGACCTTTTATACTCCGGTTTTATAAATGGTTTATACTTATCTTCATCGACCGGGGCTGGGGATGAAGATTGCTGCACCCTTAATTTTCTTTTTTTCCCGCTTGTCCGCGGTGTCGACATAATCTCGTCGTCATCACCGTCGCTTTCCGCCTCCATTTTTCCTCAACAGGCCAAGGATCACTTGGATTTATCAATAAAACAGAAATTATTAAAATTTTGTTTTAAAAAAGGCGCCCTTCCTCTTTCCCGCCAAAAAAGGAAGCCTCTTTATGTTGCGTGCCATTGGTGTTGCCATACTAATATCACTTTGCCCACTTTTTCAAATGAAGAGAATCAAGGTGCTTCAGGGTGCTAACTAGCGCCACCAATGGAAAAAAGTCATAAGTTGTGTTATAATACGTTTTATTTTAAAAGTGAAAATGAAAAATCTTAACAACTGTGACAACTATTTTTTAAACATACAGTCGAGAAACTAGAATCAACACCCAAGGACTTCAATCACTTTCCGCCAAAAACAGCCGGTTTAACGGAAATCCATTAAAGTTTTAATCTATTGATCATATGTTCTAGACTGTAAGTTTGAAAAATAGTTATCACAGTTGTTAAGATTTCTCATGTTCACTTTTAGATAAAAACGTTCTATAAAAAAAGTTATGATTTTATTCCATTGTTGGCGCTAATTAACGCTCCAAAACGCCTTAAATCATATTGTCAAAATATAAAGTAAACTTACCTAATCTAGTGACGGTTTCACTTTTATCATACTACTGAGTGACTTAAAAGGCGAATAGAAAGAATTACTTAAAAGAATTGAGGGATTGGTTATGACTAGAGATCGGATAATTGGATGCATATTTGCATAAAGTTGAGATGTTAGCTAACATTGATAGCACTTTCTTTTAGTTTGTTACTATAGAATCAAATCGGGTGTAACTATATTTACTTATTTTATGGTGCTAATATGGAGTGAAGTTTTGTAGATATTTGAAGATAATAAAGATATGTTATTTTATAAGGGTTACGGTTGCGTATTTCCATAACTCCAAAACTACTACTATAAAAACACTAATAAATGCAACAAATACATATTTCTCCACTTTTCGGGAATTATTCCCGCAAAAAAACTGGTATCACTGCGGTATTTGACATCCCAATTTGTAAGTAAACAAAGAAAAGTAAACAAAAATTAGTAAGGAAAAATATCACGAATCAGTAACTTAAAACATTATTTACGCATGGTAGGTGCTCCCATGAGACTTATTGCATTTTTTCGAGAAGTGTTTACACCACCGTACCACACAAGACGGGATTTCTTAAAATTTTCTTTTGTGTCAAACAAGACTTACTGGTACTGCTGCCCGGAGCAAAGAGTATATTATAACCACTATGGCGGCAGAGTGACTGACTTGGTGTATCTGTGTGAGTTAGCTCGTGTATGCACACAAAAGTGTAGGACTATGGGTGCTTCACACCCTTTCAATGCGAGATGGCATCCGTCTTTTTTTTGACATCCGTGATCAAAGAGTATATAAGGATTTAGGCGGACATTGTCCCATTCGCAAAATGTCCCTTCATCATTTCGCAAAAGGACCCTATCGCAAAATGACCTTTTGGCAAAAGGACCCTAATCCAAAACTACCCTTTCGCAAAAGGACCCTAACGCAAAATGACCATTTTGCAAAATGACCCTTTTGCAAAATGTCCCTTTCGCAAAAAGTCCCTTACAGCAAGCCTATTACGGTCACGTTTATCGCTCGACAAATGGCAAATAAAAAATTTGTAAATCCAGTTGGTCGGAGTGGAAAGAGGGTTTATCTTGACATTTGTCGAGCGATATACTCAAGATCTTCAGGACTTGATAAAGTCTCTGTTTGATAAGCTGTTTGCTATCCTTGACCAGCCAGGTATTTAAGAATAGGATAGAGAATAAAAACTTATTTTTTATATGATTTTTTCCATTGGTGGCGCTAGTTAACGCTCCGAAACGCCTTAAAGAGGTGTTAGCTAACATGCATAGCACTTCAGTATCGAAAAAATCCCGGGATTCCGGGATCGTCAAATTTAGTTTTTTATCATAGAATCAAATCGGGTGTAGCTATAATTTACTTACTTTAAGGTATGAAGTGAAGCGCTCGTGGCCTAGGCAAACCGAGTGATTGGAATCAATCACTTGGTTAAGCAACAACAGGCGCGGTTAGGTACGAGATGGGTGAGCGTCCCGTGACAACCGCTAGTGGCATTTTTCCGAGCGCTTCCGTGCTTCGAAAGGCACGCTAAGCCGTTGGTGCCGGCTGTCATATAATGGCAGTCGTTAAGCCATGTCAGAGGCCTTATGGGCGGCTTGATAACTTCTGACAGTAAGGCCCGCCACTGTCTTACAATCCTCCACCAACCCGGACTTGGCCCCCGTGGTGGAGTATGGCCTAACCTTCCTGCGATGCAGGAAGAGACCCGTGCCCCAGCAGTGGGGACATACAAGGGTTGATAACGAAGATATGAAGTGCAGTTTTGTATAAAAAAAAATTGGGAGTTTTGGAATCGACAAATTTAGTGTTTTTATAACAGATATAACAACTGCCTCTTATTTCTTCTTAAATTTTTAAAACATTGATAACAAACAAATAATAAACATGAATTAGAAAGAAAAAGTAAATAAAGGATAGTGACCATTTTGTTTGAGCATCAGGCTAAACGTGAACAGAATATCAGTAAAAAGATAACTTGGTCAATAATTCTTATTTATTTTTAAACAAATGATTTTGCTTTCTTCGTTGTAACCATTGAACGTAAAAATTCAAAAAAATATTTTGCTGGATCGACATTCTTGTTGAGATGAAAGACGCCAGTGGCCTCCATTTTTAAAAGTTTCAAGTTTTTTTAGGTACGTACATGTTTTAAAACTAAAAAAATGTGACTGACATAATCACAAAAAAAGTTTTTAAAATATGATTAATTACCTATCCTATATTATCACAAGCCAAGTCGTTAAAAGATGAACACCTAAAGAAAATATTCATGCCGCACGAAGACGAAGAGAATAAACAAAACAGTTTGTGATTGACACTATTGACAGCTTTTTTTTGTTGCCAGAAAAAAAAGTAATCGATTCCGATTCGATTCTTGTCGTATTTCTTTTCATTTGCTCTTAAGGGGTTTGTGAGAAGCTAAAGATATTAATTGATACACTTTTGCCTATTTATTCATTCCACACAAAACATTGTTTACAAAACACACCTCATTGTTTACAAAACACACTAAAAAGAACATAACATAAATCATGATATGAATTATTTCCCAATCGATTATAAATTAATAATTAGTACTGGCAACACCAAAGCCGAAAGTGGCAAAAAAAGACAGCAAGAAAACTTATTAAATTGATTGTTTTTATCGTTTAAATGGTAACTCCGAAAATATAAAAAATATTCGTGTTTTTATTAATAATGACCATTTATTACTTTGTATCATTACTATACTGCACCCTAGTCAGATCTATCTTAGAATACGCATCCCAGATATGGAATCCCCAATATAGTACCTACATAAACAGAATCGAATCCATACAAAGAAAATTCATTAAATTTTTGTGCTTTCGTCTTAAGATACCCTACGACTCCAGGAACTATCACAACATGTGTAGGAGATTTCATTTTCTAACACTCCGGCTTAGACGAGAGGTAGCTGACGTAGTGTATTTGCACAAGATTGCAACATCTGGTATCGACTGTTCTGAGCTACTCGGTAAGCTTCACCTAAGGGTTCCAGGCCGAGCCCGATATAAACCCCCGTTAGCAGTGCCTAAATGTTCCACAAACTTCCGACAAAATAGTTTTATTGTGCGAGCGAGCGATAAATTCAATAAAATTACTGCACATCATGACATAGATTTGTTCAATGCAGGGGTCTACACTCTAATGCGCTTAATTAGTGCGCCATTCTTTGCAGGTGGATAAATACTAGTTTATATATTATAATATATATATATATATATATGTATATATATATGTATATATATATATATATATATATATATATATATATATATATATATATATATATATATATATATATATATATATATATATATATATATATATATATATATATATATATATATATATATATAGTTAAGTATTATAAATTATAATATATCATTGTAAGTGTTTGAAGCGCGAAGCATGAAGTCCATACATTTTTTGATTGCGTTGTATCTATAGGCGGGAATCTGTTATTAGCTCTTAGTAACCTATTTCTTCTACTAGCATAATTTTGTAAGCTGATGATTCTCCAAACTGTATAAATAAATAAATAAATAAATAAAACTTGCTGTTCACGCATAGCCGAAAGTGGTCAATGTCCTTTCCAAATTAACGTGAAACAGCGTGACCAACTGACTCACGCGCTCAACTTAGGCACATTATCAGTGACGAGTTGAAAGTTTAGGATTAGGAAAATATCTAAGTAATATCACTGCCACCTACAACGGTGGCGGGTGTTTGACAACTTAACTAATATCAGCTGGATGTCAGCTGTCGATAGGAATTGTAGTCAATCTCTTGTTTTTTATGTTTGTGGTATAGCCATTGGCACTTTAAAAATAGACGGCTCATGCATAACGTTGTTAGATGTCGACACACAGCACGGCATTTACAGACATAAAGAACATAAAGAACAAGCGCGCGTAACTCTATCTCTTTCTTGCACGCAAAATGCGTGAAAATGGAACGCGCAGCATTACCCGATGATCGTTAAGTTTGTGTCGGCCTGTACAATAGAAAAGGCTATGATATTTCATTTTGAGTGCGAGTGAGGCGGCAAATTTCCTACATTAGATATTTGAAGACAATATATTATTTTATAAGGGTAACGGTTGTGTATTTCCATAACTCTAAAACTACTACTATAAAACAAGAATAAATGCAACAAATACATAATTCGCCACTTTTTGGGAATATTTCCCGAAAAAAACTGGTATCGGGTGAATCTACACAAATTGTCGTCGTCATTGTCCTTGGAAGTGTCACACTTATTATGTTGTCAGTGCAACAGTTGTTAGAGATATTTTTATTTCTATATTAGTTGGAGTTGACTGACAAACTTACATACTAAAACGACAATAACTGTATTCTTAGTACATTTCTGTTGTGCTGAGAACTGTGAGAGATTAATGAGAACAATGACGAATTAGCGACAATTCGTGTAGATCCACCCTATCACTGCTGCATTTGACATCCTGAATTGTAAGAAAATAAAGAATGTAAACAAAACCTAAAGCCTCCAATACACTATTCGCGAAGTTACTTCACCGAAGCATTTCCCGAAGTAAAACAAGGTTCGAAATGCGTGGCTACACAATCGGCTAACCTTGCGAAGAACTCAGTCGCTCGGAGTCCGTCGTAACAGCAACATGGACGTACAAGTGGCGGCTGCCGTTGCAATGTGCACTCTTGTATGTTGATTGACACTGTAGGTATGTTATTTAAGATAAGATAAACATTTATTTAACGACACAATACTAAAAACACAATGTAAAAACAAACAACATAAAACGTAACATATTCACAGATATACATATTCTGAAATGTTTGGCGAACACAAAAACAAAAGTTACACATTTATATCGTGATTGCATTTTGAAGACATAGTTTAAAGTATTGAGCCCCTAAAATGGCCCCGACTCAGCATCTGTTGCAGGAGCACCGAGATACTACCTGCAACGCTGATATTCTGTCGCGGCCATGTTGCGGTTAGTCGTGTTTGTGAAGGAACAAAAATTATGGAATTTAATTATAAAATGGGTGCCCAATAATATCAGTGTGAGGCCTATACCTAAGTTTAGTGTAGTCTGTTGTGTTTTTGTGTGTGGTATGTGTACAAAAAGTAAATTAAATGAAGAAAACAGTGTGTAAATAATACTATATACATTAAAGTGAGGTGACTCATGGACGGTGTTTTGCCGGTTATATCTGCGCCATTTCCGCCGAGAACTATCTACTCACCACGAATAGTGGTAGAAGGAGCAGCACAGGTAGGTACGCACAAAATTTTGTAAGAAGCTGATTTTTTGTACCTGCAGCAGATGTTCTTTATAACATTTTTTGAAATGAAATCTATTTTTATTTGCTGCGTACCTGCATTTAAGTTCATATACTTAAATAACATACAATGGTTAACTTACAATTTTGATACTGCTCTTGTAATACTGCAAGCATGCACTACCTCAACGCCAAGGAGCAGCCGAATAGTGTAGCGAGACGCTTCGTGTACTAACTTCGGAACGTTTCGAGTCCTTTGACTCGGGCGCAAACACCGACAACAATCTGAAGTCACCCGAATCGAGGCGAGGTTGCACGAAACGAAATGAAGTGCGCGTCTACACTATCGTATTCGGTTAACCTCGGCCAACTTCGCGAATAGTGTATTGGAGGCTTAATAAGGAAAAAATATCAGGAATCAGTAACTTAAAACATTACTTACGGTGCGGATGGTAGGTACTCCCGCAAGACTTATTGAATTTTTTCGAGAAGTTTTTACACCACCGTACCACACAAGACGGCATTTCTTAAAATTTTCATTTGTGTAAAATAAGACTTACTGGCACTGCTGCCCGGAGCGTAATGGCGGCAGATTGTCCGACTTGGTGTATCTGTGTGAGTTTCGCTCGTGTATGTACACGAAAGTGTAGGACTAGCGGTGCTTCACACTTCACACCCTTTCAATTTTAAAACTCAGAATAAGGACTAAAGCATAGAAGGAGCCGTAAAATAAAAAGTAATTATTGAATAGCTTTCCTTGTTACTCTTACGATGATTCTTTGTGCCAGAAAGGGACAACTTGTACACTCGAAATTTTACAATCGTAGGTACTAGGTTGCTTATAGAAAGTCATAGTTATATAGAGGGTCATAGACAAAAGTAGAAATCCATAAGGATGGGACATTCAACACGAAAACGTCGATATTATTTAATCCTTAACTAAACATTCTGTAAATATAGCAGTCCATATTAATATTATATGGTATTAGCTGGCGCCGCGAACGTTGGTGTGCCATATCTATTAACCCTACGATAAATTCTCAGCTCTCCGAATTCTTGTTCTCACTTACCTATATGTTGCAAATACACAAACTCATCAAAATCGGTGAACCCATTAAGGAAGAGTTCGATTACATGCACAGTGAGATTGTTATATATTTGATTTACTAAGGTTGTAACTTGTAATTGCTAAATCTGGTATGTAATGTAAGTTTGTATGTATGCACAACATGACATTGAGCCCAGGTTAGCTGAAAAAAATTACAGAAAACTATCTATTTGTACAAATTAAATTTGCATCCAATAAAGAAATTTTCCTCGATCTAACCATACCTAGATAGCGAGCATTGTGCATACAACATTTTAGAGCGCAGCTCATAGAAAAAGAAGTATAACAATAACTAGTGATAGATTGTTCTTTATTTGACAAAAGTTAGAAGACGTTTTTACGGAAATTAATTAAATAATTTATTGCACAACCAGCGTCACACTCACATTGTTTAAAATTCCTGGTTCCTGAAGAAGGGTAACCTGTGTATCAAGAACCAGAGCAGTGCCTTTAAATTACACAGGGAATTACAAAAAGCAAGAAGAACACGTAAAATAAAATAATAGGAAAAATTAAAAAACATTTAATGTTTGTCCTTCTAATCCAGCGATAGTCTTGGTTAGTACTACTGGGAAGGAGTATGGAAATATAAACATTACAATTGACAACATTTCAAAATTGTATGGAGCTCTAATTTGAAAACCATTTCGAGATTTGGCTTTGTAAAGCACGTAAAAATGTATTTCAGTTTTTTCTGTGGTTGCATTTCCGAGAAAATGGTAAAAACACAAAAATACGCTGATGACGTCACACCATGGCTCTCAGTGAACATGCCTGTGCCACGATAAAAAAAAAGTCAATTTCAAGATCTAACCTAAAAAATTACTTTGTGTGTATTTAGTAATTTTTCGATACGAAATGATGGGCGATGATGTGACAACTTGAAAACCAATGAAACTGCAGTAGGTATTGCTTCGTGAACAGATTGAACAAAATGGAGCAGAGAGAAATAAAACACTAACCAAGTTTGTTTGTTTACGTTACTCAAGGCAAGCCACACAACATAAGTATCAGGGTTACCATACTTGATACTAACCATTATATATAACCTTGAAAAAGTAGCTACAAAAGTAACAAACTGGCAGCAAAAACACTCCGAAAGCAGATAAAAGCTTTGCCAACACAAAGTGCATTTAAAAAAAGGAACAACTACATACATAAGGGATGGTGAATTGAACTAAGCTGATTTAATTGTATAAAAGAAAAACATATTTGCAGAGGTTAAAAATAAGAAAAAATAAGAAATAAGAAATTTATTGGGTTACGAACGTCTGTACAACAAAAATACATGAATTGGATACATACAATGTAGGTAGGCGTGTTATTGTATTTTAGTGTTTGCACATCGAAAACCATACTAGGCAAGCCTGTATTATGGCTTTCGACGCCTCTCACCGAGTCTGAATTACACTTCACTGTTGTGGGTATGTTGATAAAATTTAGATGTGCCGAAACATGATAATTTATTTTTACTTATTTTGATTAAGGGTTAGTTATAAGCAAGCCAAATCATCCACTATACATTATACGCAACACTGGTAGAACAAATAGTATGATTGGTTACATGCGATCAAGCTAAAGTACTAAGTTGTTATCTTACTACATTAGTGCTACACTTAAACTGTGAACTTGGAAAAACTCTATGCGCCCTAGTACCATAGTACCAGCTTATTGCCAGCAACACATCGTCCTCTCACAGGCCATTTGCTCGTCTGCTGAACAATGTGTACGCATATAGAGGACGTGGCGCTGCCGATCACACGCGCCACTATACAATTATAAATAATTATTATTTTCTAATACGTTAAAGTGACGAGAGGGAATCAGGGAGCCAGTTTCGGTTTCCCGTGGCGCATATAAATTAAGCAGTAGAAACATTTTCTTATGTTTAGGATACTATATCTAAATAAGACTCTGTTAAGTTATAATCAGAAGCCAATAACAGAGTTTTTATTGATTTTTTGCATTGGTTCAAAATTTTCGGATATAATGCTAGAACTCTGTTTAGCTTGTTGTATAAAAATGGTGCAAGAAATTTCGAGTGACGTCTAGCAAACGCTGTATTAACTTTCGGAATTCTACAGACAATGTCATTTCGTCTTTTATTGTTGAAAAAATGCGAGTCGAAGTTTGTTTTTTTATGTTGTATTGTAGTGATTTTAAATATAAATAATTGACGTATAGATAGGACCTTGGCTTCACCGTAAAGAGATGCAGTAGGGTATCTATATGGTTTAAAAAGTATAACCTTTAGTAAGAATCTCTGTGCACGCTCAAGCCTCAGTAAGATAGTTTTACATGCTCCCCCCCAGGCAGATATGCAATACGACAAAACAGACTGAGCGAGAGCAAGATAAATCAATCGTAAAAGTTGTAAAGAAGCAACATGTCGTAGTTTTTTGAAAACAAATATTAATTTTCGTGTGCGAGATGATATGTATTGTATGTGGGGAGACCATGTAAGGCGATCATCCAAAACAACCCCGAGATACTTGATTGTACTTACTTTGCACAATTGAGTGCAGTTACAAGTTTGGTCCTTTGGAAAATTGCAACAGTGGGCTTTTATTGTTTCTTGAGGAATTTTGTGTGAGCGAATATGAAATGTCATGTACTTTGTTTTAGTCAGGTTTATTGTAAGCAAATTATTCTGAAGCCAGATCATAACCTTATGCAACCCTATTTCTGCTTTAGTCCGAACATCCGACCAGGTGTCCCCCTGAAATATGAGTGCCGTATCGTCAGCAAAGGAAACAATTTTTCCTTGGGATGGAGAATGTAGCCACAGTGCGTTCAAATATATTAGGAAGAGGCTCGGACCTAGGACACTTCCCTGGGGTACTCCGAAAGTGACAGGTAATTCAGACGATGTTAAACTTCCTATTTTTACCCTTTGTGTTCTATGTGAAAGATAGTCACTGAAGAGTTTCAAAGCAACACCACGAATGCCAATTTTTTCCATTTTGGATAGTAGGATAGTAATAGAAACGGTATCGAAGGCCCTTGCCAGGTCAAGAAAAATGCCTATGCACTTTTTCTTTCTGTCAAGGTGCTCAACTATATAATTTGTGAGGCTAGTAACTGCGTCTTCAGTGGATCTACCAGCCCTGAAACCAAATTGTGACTCAGATATTAGATTTTCTTTTTCAAGATAATCCACCAGTCTGCTGTTGATAAGTTTTTCTAATATTTTGGACAGGGCTGGCAGAACCGAAATTGGCCTATAGTTTCCGACACCGTCCCGATCACCTCCTTTATAGATTGGATGTATGAGTGAAATCTTAAGAGATTTTGGGAAAATTCCTTGTGTAAAACACAAGTTAAATATGTGTGAAAGAATAGGTGTTATAATTTGCTTAGTATTTTTTATGAATTTAATAGCTATACCATCAGCGCCAGTGGCAGTATCTACTTTTAGCATGTTAATTATTCTTAAGATTTCACCCGCATCACAATCTAATAACCCAAATGATCTACTGTGTGTCTGTTCTTTAATTCCTGAGTCATTTATTGGACTGTCACTCCGCAAAATATTATTTGCTAAGCTTGGACCAACATTAGCAAAGAACGCGTTAACGTCGTTTATTGAATTTTGTTCACCAGTAGGATTAGACTTTAACAATTCAGTTGAAGGCTCATTGTTATGGATTATGTTCGTAATATTTTTTATGATCTTCCAAGTGCGTTTAGAGTCCCTTGATGCCTTTTCAAGTTCAGCTTTTTCGTATGAGCATTTTATCTTTTTTATGAGTGAATTGCAATAGTTACGATATCTCCGATATGTTATACAGAGAATGGTATTCTCAGGGTTAGACCTACATTTAGTGTGCAGTTTATCTCTGTTTCTAGAGCATCTGAGAAGACCCGGGGTCATCCAGGGCTTAAGCAATCTAGTTTTTTTTGGTATTATTACCAAAGTTGAGCTGTTGGCAAGTGACTCAGTCATACATTTTATTAAAGTGTCAGTAGCTTGATTTGCGTTGGATATTGAAAAAATGTGGGAAAGATTTGAGTTTGTCATGTGAGTGATGGCTTTTGGGTAATCAATTTTTATTCGCATTGGGTTTGATGTATTTTTTGGTTTATGTAGTGTATTTAAGTTTATTATTACAGGTCTATGGTCGGTCACATATGCATTGAGAACCAAAGTTTGGGCCCGTGAAGGCGATTTCAGATTGATGTGATCCAGACAATTTTCTTCCCTTGTGGGTAGGGTATGAGCCGGCAATAGGCCATGCACAGCCAAGAGATTTAGATAATCAGATGAGGAACGATCAGTATTATTTGTTTTTATGTCGATATTGACATCCCCAAGAAGTACTATGTTTTTATATGTCTCAAGAGACGAGAGTATGTTATCAATAGAGTTAAGGAATTTGTCAGTATTAGAAAACGAGGGAGATCTATATATAGCGATTAGAACCGTATCCAAATCTAGTTTTATAGTAATACAATTTGTTTCCTCGCAAACCGGTTCATGTATTGTACATGTCAAACCATTCCTCACATACACCACTATGCCGTCGTTTTGATTGAGTAATTTATTAGAAGAGTAGGTATTATATCCATCAAGGTGAGGAATTACTTTTTGGGAATCAAGCCAGCACTCTGTTAGAACTAGGACATCAAACTCTGCCTGTGTTCTCTGTAAGAGAAGACAAAAAGAATCAAGGTTGGCGTTGATGCTACGTATGTTTTGAGTGATTATTTTATATGTAGGCCTGTGACTCATATCTTTAGTCATCGTTAAGTAATCTTCGGGGTTTATTAAATAACTATCAGAGACTTTAATAGTATCTAGTTCCTTTTGAACTGATAGAATGTTTTCAGCCATTACACGAAATTCTTTTTGCTAACGTCACCTGTAATATTCGAAAGTTTTTCGATTTGGCGTTGAATAATTCCAAGCATATGCACTTCAGTGATGTTTCGGTTCAGCATTTTATAATTTTTTGGTACCTTTGGTGGGGGTGTTCTTAATACTAGAAAATAAAGCAGTAAACATGCACGGTTCCTAAAAACTACGAAGTTAGTTATTTTACCAGTGTGAAATACGTTTGGATGAGAAAAGCAGTATAGTCACAGTGGTTTTAGTTGACAAATTTGGTCTTCACTCGAGATGAGGATTTGAGGCGCATTGTCGTCTTTCTTCACATAAATCTTGCCACTTGCTGACCAGCAGTATTTGAAAAGTTTTGACCTTACCAGATCTCGAGCCAGGAAGTAAAGACGGTTGGCAAACGGCGTGAGGTGATCTGATACGTAGATGGGAGAGTTTTGCTTAAACCCGCAGTTAGAAGCGTTCAATTTCGAGCTTTTATGCTGAAGGTTGTATGCTTTGCTTGCTTTTAGTATAGCTAGTTTCTTCTCTTTTGAGCTGACTTCGATCACCACTGGCTTATTTGTGTTGCGTTTTCCGGGTACTCTGTATACGTCTTTTATTTCTTCAGTTGACGCTTCAACATTAATCGTCTTACACAACGTAATGATTGCGTTAGAAAGGGTAAGCTTTGTCTCTTCTGGTTCCACAGGCATATTCCGTATTTCTAGGTATGTTTTCCTCGATTCACGGTTTAAATTTTCAATATCATTTTTAAGAGCAGATATAATTTCTTCCTGTTGTTTCGTCTTCTGTTCTAATCCATTTATTCTTGTTGACATCTCTTCATACTGAGATGCCATAAAATCCATGGATTTTTCCAGATCTTTTGTGGTTTCCTTGATCTCCATAAATGTTTGGTCCCACTTTGCGTGCTTTTTCTCATCCTCGGTTCTCCAATTGGTAAGAAGTGACATGATTTCAGTTTTAAAGCATTTCAATTCATTTTGAATCAGCAACGTCATGTTATCTTCTGACCTCTTACGTTTGTTTCTAGAAGTAGCAAAATCCTGACCACCACATGCATCATCGAGACGGGCCAGGTTGGTATCCGATCCCGACTTTGATGGCGAATGAAACATCTTCGGTTAGGTTCTAAGTTTTTGTAGTCGAACTAGTTTCTTATCGCAGCCGCTAGCAGCCACTTTACGCTGGCACGCACGGATGGGTCGAATGTGTCTTAATGAGGTTCTCACTATGTTGGACGAGACTTCTATTCATCCATTCTTAGAAGAGTTTTTAGTCAGTTAAATTTATACAGAATTTAAGTTAACACAACAGTTTACACGTCTTTACTCCAGCGCGGACTCGAGAGACTGACTAAAAAGAAAGACTAAAAAATACAGAAACTGTTTTTTAACATGGGCCTGGCAAATGACATTTGTTTGTAACTATGTTTTTTTAGAATATTAGGCAAAAGAAAACATATTGTAAGCCTCGTTGTTTCGTCAGTTCCGGTAAAAATATTTAAAAATTTAAAATTTTAAAAATATAAGAAAACGTGCGTGTTTCAGAAAATAAAAAAATATGGGTCGTTTTATTTTGTATCTAATTTCCTTTAAGACAATAAAATACGTATGCTAAAAAAATGAAATGTTGTCAATTCTGGCTATTTATAAACATACTTATAAATCAGAAGAGAAATTGTACAAATTAATTTGTTTATATGAAATTATTGCTCGTTAAATAACAGTGTTTGTTAAAAAGTAAAGTCCTAACCTAATCTTGTAAATGAAGCCATCGTCTTTAAAATGTCTGCTGCAAACGTACGTGATTTTGTTCAATACCAATTTGACCGTGAAGCGATGCCGTCTAGCCACATTTGTTGCATTGTGCTATCTTTGTGTAACCTGAAATAAATAATTATTAATTAAAAATCGCCATAATCAGTCCAAACGTTAATTTTATTTATGACAGATCGACACCCTTTAAGTTCTTTATTTATTTGACAGCAAACCGTAGATATAAAATCCAGTACTGGACACCTTTTTCACAATAGTGATGCGATTTGTTTGCTACATTATTATTATATTGCTACACGTAGATTGTGTAGTGAAAACTATTCAAGTTCATTTTCTATAAGATATTTTATAAAAGAGATTTTATAGAGATTTTATAAAAGTAGGTGGAATTATTGTAAATAAAAATAATATCAAAAGCCCTTTTGGAACTTTTTTAATTTATCATGCTGAATCTATAAATATATCAATGCAATGATAGATTAAAACAGGAAAAATATTAATAAATAATCATCAACAATCGAATTGGTAACTTCATAGAACGTTGCTGAATCGAGCTTTCAAAAGTTAATTACAATTATTTATAATGGAATAAACACAAGAAATATAAAAAACTTCTTTGCTAAATATCGATAACTTTTTCACTGAGGTAGTGGAAACGCTCATCCCTATCGCCCTAAAATAAACAACAAACTTGTTACTGTGATTAAATTGATTATACTCATGATTTATTAACTTTGAAACACTATTCTCAAATGATATTAAAGCTATGTTGCAATTCCAGTAGGTCATAGTTAAAATTTAAGGGAAAAAACCACTATAAAGTACACAACATTGAGTCTTACCGATGGAAGCTGACGAAGGTGGTTTTGTTTTCTCTTCTCCCGAATGGGTTTTACATCCCAATATCACACACGCCATTCCGATGTATTACGTATACTCTATACTACGAATATCCACTGAAATCCACTTCAAATTGTCTTAAAACAACCCAAAAAACACAAGGTTTTTGGAGACGACGCACTCCAACATCTGTTGTCTAACACACTGCCAAATCGAAGGTATGGCAGGCAGTCTACTACAAGCTGTGATTTACTAAACATTTCGGTAGCATAATGGTAACCAAAGGTAACCAACTTGACAATTGAGGGTGGTACGTTTTGAATAATAAAACATCACGCTACTATATTTTTCTCTGTCTAACACGTAGTTGGCGACGTTTCAAACTAACGAGACAGACATGTGTCAGGTGTTCGTTTTATAACGCTCCTTCTATGCTTTAGTCCTTATTCTGAGCGTATACTCCATACTACGAATATCCACTGAAATCCACTTCAGATTGTCCTAGAACGACCCAAAAAACACAAGGTTTTTGGAGACGACGCACTCCAACATCTGTTGTCTAACACACTGCCAAATTGAAGGTACTTGGCAGCCTACTATAAGCTGTGATTTTCTAAACATCTCTAATTCGACAGCATAATGGTAACCAAAGGTAAAAGGTTTTGGATAATAAAACATCACACTACTATATTTTTCTCTGTCTAACACGTGGTTGGCGACGTTTCAAACTAACGAGACAGACATGTGTCAGGTGTTCGTTTTATAACGCTCCTTCTATGCTTTAGTCCTTATTCTGAGATTTCAATGCAAGAAGGCATCCGTCTTTCTTTCACATCCGTGAGTCTGACACGCACAGATGTTCCGTCCGTGTAGTCTGAGATCACAGAATAGTCCACAGAACAAATAAACCAATAGTCTGTAACACAAACAGCTGACTTGTGACATTGAAAATTGAAATATTTATTTTGTTGGTTGGTTTGGTTCCGTGGTTCCGTTAATTGTTTTTGTTAGAGTCGATCTGTGGGCAGGAGCCTCAGAATAAGAACTAAAACAGAATCATATGGATATACTCTTAGAACTATTTGGTATACAACAGTGCCATAAAAAGAATTGAAAATTGTATAAAATAAACATTCAATTCTGTTTTATAAACATTATTGATTGATGAAGTGTTTGGTCGTTTTCCGTTGGTCATACGCAGTGTTGTAAAAAACCGATTAATTTGTGCAACATTTCATTTTATGAATTTTATTAGAACAGTCTTGCAGTATCATTGAGACACGGATGTCACATCCGTGCATTGAGATGATTGAGCTTTGAGGTTTGCTTCAACAGAGAATTACGTGATCAATATGTACACTATTTCAAGAGTTTACTAAAAAGGCACTTTTTTGTAGATATACGCACATTGCAAGTGATTGCTTTCCGACTAGCGAATATTTTATTAGTGTGGGTGTTGCCTTCAATTCCTGAAAGGCCAGTGGAGTGCAGAAAGGATATGGCGAGTGACGCAGTGACGGTGGTGAGTACATACCCCTCTATGTGTCAGGATTATGTTTAATTAGGTGACATTTACCCACCTACCAATGTTAACATAAGTCATTTCTACGTGATACATTCACTGCAATTGGTCTCTAATTAGGGCACCATATTAGTTAAATAGACTGAGATTTCCATACAGCCTCACAGTTGGGCCACTGTATGTAGCAAGTTTGGTAACACTTATGGTAACACTTCATACATTAGGGGTTCCTCACAATGTTTTACTTAACATAAGGTAGTCATTTTAAATTGTTACTATAATGTCACAAAAGTAGGGAGGGAGTCGGGTAAGGAGGGAAGGAAAAGTTAGAGAACCACTAAAAGGGTAAAACTAATAAAGTGAAGTCTGTTGAGACAGGGTTTGTTATTTGTAGGGCTCCACACCTCAAAAGAAAAGAAGGATACGTACATATGTATTCATTGTAGTATAAGAATGTTACTCCCGGTTTCTCGTACACTAACAAGCTGTTAATCTACTGTTAACAGTTGTCAGTTGTTTTTTTTGTATGCACTTTGGCCAACTGAGTGCTTAGTGCGAGTTTTTTAACTACTCGATCGCGTTAACGTAAACTCAGATTTCTATGGCATCGAGGAAGCGCCACCTAGCAACAAGTATGGAAATTAAAATTGCTGAGTGCGAGTTGTAATGGTTTACGTTGAGAAGTGAACACGTTTACCAGCCAAAACACGAATAAACGCGAGTGCGAGTTGTACTGTGACAGCATTTTGCCAGTTCGAACGGTTAACTTACTCATACTCACTACTCAATGCTCGATTAACGCGGTAGTAAAGTTATTCGATTGGATCTGTCAAACTCGCACTAAGCACTCTGACAGCTGTTAACAGTAGTTTAACAGCTTGTTAGTGTACGAGAAACGGGGGGTAAGCCTTTATTTCTGGACTACGAAGTTTTGCTTACATACTATAAAGAATTTTTAAAGTGTTCATATTTTATTTCACATGACACTAGCACTAAAACTCGTCAAGTTGTCTCTCAACATGGCCTCCTCCATGTTCTTCCATGACACCCTATCCAGTGCTGCAAAATTGTATGACATATTTATTTATTTTAATAATAAAGATCCTTGTTTACTTGCTCGCAAAAAAATTTAAAGTTTATCAGCAAAAACCCCTTCGGCCACTTTGGAAACCAAAGTTTCGAAACCAGTTTCGAAAACAGAATTATTTTTCTTTTTAGGAAACCTGGTTTCGAATAAAGAAAAATCATTCTGTTTTCGAAGCTGGTTTCCAATACAGAATACAAAATCTTCTTTTGAAACTCTTTCATGGATCAAGGGTATGCACAAAACAATTTTTTTTATAGGACAAATGAAATGAAATCTTCTACCTCAGCATACACAGATCGTAGTCCCGACTTCCAAGACGAAAGTATGGGTGTATTTCTACATTACTTACGGAAATAAGTACACCACTCTTGCCGTAATCCTGAGTGCCAAAACTTGTGGTGATGTCTGCAATAATTTTTCTGTTGCTGAAAAAGAAAAAACCCACTTGATGCTATCGTCGTTTTAAAACAACGCGTAAGAAATTAAATTATTGTGGAAGGTGTAGGTAGTTTTGATTTTTTTTATTTGTGGCACTCGATATGTGAATGCTTTTTGAACCTTAGTCTGTATGGTGAATCGCGCCAGTTAATTATTTTCCCTGTGTTGTTGACCATTTTATCCTGCCCTTTTCAACGATGAGTTTTTCAAAGTAAGTATTTATACTAAGTTACATATATTATTGAGATTACCTAAGGTAATCATATAGTTAGTATCATACATACCGCAATACAGTATAATTTTATTTGGTCGGAGCCTCTTGTATTGGTGTTACAACATGAAGAAACAGACGTTGTTTATAAACGCCAGTAGCACAATATACTACTTTGTCGTTACGCCTAAGCATTAATATATTTTTATCATTTTAGGACACAATATCGGGGTCTGAGGCTGCATGAAATTGTGGAGGAGTTGGAAAAGGACGACGAGTTTCCCGTACCAGATTCTCTGATTATATTTCCACCAGAAAACTGCAATGCTGATGTTACAGATGAAGATTCCGGGGATGAAAATCAAGTGTTGGTGCAAAATCTACCTGGTTCGCAATTACGAGCTCAAGCACAAATTTACTATGATACTTCAGAAAGCGAGGAGGATAACCTACCACTACATCACTTAGCAAAACGTCAGCGGATTGACGATGAAAGTAACAGTGCCACGCAGCAACAGTCGACTAGTCTACAACAGGTACCCTCTACTTCAACACTGCCTACAAGCCAAACAACCACTGTCCCAAAATATAAAACTTATACTTGGTTATCACGAGATATACGTCCCACACAGGAAAAGTGGCAAGATGAGCACGGTGCGGTGTTGAATCAGACGCCTTTGTACTATTTTGAATGTCTGTTTGACAAAACAATCATAAGCCTTTTTGTAAAGTTCACCAACATGTACGCTACTCAGAAAAACAAACCAGGAAATGTCAGTGATGAAGAGATGAAGTGTTTCTTTGGAATCCTGTTATTCAGCGGCTATGTGGTTTTACCCAGAAGGCACATGTATTGGGAAAATGCTTCCGACTGTGGGATGCCCATAGTCTTCAAAGCCATGTCCAGAGATCGCTTTACTTTTATTATGTCTAACTTGCATTGTTGTGACAACTCTAATTTACCACCCAATGATAAATTTGCAAAGATACGACCGCTTTTAGATGCATTGAACGCAAACTTCTTGAATTTAGCTCCCTTCGAAGAAAATCATAGCATAGATGAAGCTATGGTGCCTTGCTATGGTGGTCATCCATGCAAACAGTTTATACGTGGAAAGCCTATTCGATGGGGCTATAAATTTTGGGTAGGTGCTACTCGTTTGGGCTATGTTATCTGGTTCGAACCCTATCAAGGACAGTCTAGAGAAGACTTGAGCCAATACCGAAAGCTTGGATTAGGAGCCAGTGTAATCCTGCAATATGCTGACGTTTTGCGTAAAATTAACGCTCAAGCACACTTTCACTTGTTTTTCGATAATTTTTTCACTTCAATACCTCTAATCGATGAGCTAGGTCGAAGAAATTTCAAAGCTACTGGCACCATAAGAGAAAATCGCTTATCCAAGTGTCCTTTACCAAGCAACAAAGAAATGACAAAGACAAAACGAGGTTCGTTTCAATACAAATCAACGAGAGCTGAAGAAATCATTGTCTGTAAATGGCACGACAACAGTGTTGTCACAGTGGCATCAAACGCCATAACAGTGAATACAACCAATAAAACAAAAAGATTTTCGCAGAAGGAAAAAAAACATATTCAAGTAGATCAACCGGCTCTTATAAAAATTTACAACGAGAACATGGGGGGTGTGGACAGGTCCGATCAGAATATTGGCTTGTATAGAACATCAATTAGAGGCAAGAAATGGTATTTTTCGCTAATTGCTCACTGCCTGGACATGGCTCTACACAATGCTTGGCAACTGTATAAAACCAATAAAGGTGAATATGATCATTTGAAATTCCGCAGGAGTGTAGCCACAGCCATCTTAGAAACTAACAAGAATTACCAACGAAAGCCTGGTCGTAAATCGGGGACACTGCATGAGTCTTCACGGTATGATGGTATAGAGCACATTGTGAAATACAGAGAAGGACAATTACGCTGCTCGTTTTGCCATAAACATGCCAATTTCTTTTGTAAAAAATGCAATATTACTCTTCATCCAAAAAATTGTTTTGAGATGTATCATACTATTCCTGTTTAACCATATGATTTACACCTCATTTGTCTAGTTTTTTTTTAAATCCAATAAAGTAAATAATTTCAGTAAAATCAGTTTTCTTTATAACACACACATTCATAGTAGTACATTATGCTAGCGTCGTTTATAAACGACACCGCTTTTCCGAGTTTCCACGATGAATAGATTTTTTTAAATAATTTTCCCGTGTTATTTGATGTTTATTTAGAATCATATAAAAAAATCATAAAGTTTAAACACAATAACCCAATCTAGTAACATCTGGGTTAGTTGCCAGCTTCAGATTGCAAAACCGACATAAGAACGAATTAAACATCAATGGATGCGTCATTGGAAAGAAACAACACAAATAAAAGGAAAATGGTACATCTATATTTACTCGGTTTATCGTCGGAAAATATCTACATACAGTCTATTTATTCTTACTTGTCCAATTTAGTAAACAAGATTCTAACCTTAAAATTGAGATTAGATGCCTAAACTAGACATTTTCTCGCAAATTCATGGATTATCATGAACTATGTTTATAAAATTGGCAGCGTGTTATCTAAAAGAGTGTTCCAAGTTACTTCATTTATGGAAATATGGCAGTTTTGGACTAAAAAGTTACAGTTTAAGGGTAGAATCTTGTTTACTAAATTGGACAAGTAAGAATAAATAGACTGTAGAAACTTTTACACAATTTGTCGTTTAAGATTTAATAAACATTTACATGTTTATTAAATCTGCTATGTCCAATTCTTGTTTTGAAAATGTTCCCCAAATTGTACATTTTGTAATTCTGAAAACCAATCTCTAAATCATATATTTTTTTAATGCCCTTAATTCAATATACAAAGACTAGTATTTATTGACAGCTTATTAAACATTTACAAAGAAGCCCTAGATGTCCCGCGCTCTATTCAGGATCTACTTAAGAATATGCTCGTAGAAGCATTTTAGAGTTATTTGAAAAATAATAATACACTGGAATAGACATATTGTACGGTCTACACCGCACACTTTGTATTTTGCTGCGTTAGCGCTTTACACCATAATACGTATTTTACATGTATAGAGTCAGTAACGAAATAACCGTAGAGTAGCTAACACGTGAAAGTGACAATAAATAAATAACTACGTTACTCATCTTTAACTAAAACTCCAAACTGCAACTAACAAACTACAACTTCTCCTGAATGGGCCTAAAACCCCATTCATGGTGGTCCTTCGAGCCTAACAAGTGTCATTTGTGCTGTTTGTATTTCTCAACTACTGTAGCGAATCGGACTAACTGGCCTCTCACAAGCGGGAATCACCAGTTAGTTTGAGAAGGCGCATAGAGTAGGCGAGAGAACAGACACTGCGAGTGACGGGAACACACCGGCCTGGAATGACGGTCAACTTTAACAAAACTGCGGCCTACTTAACTGGAATTACGGCCTGCATAACTCAACTGAAAACTTCAACGACTCGTTTATCAACTAACTTCAACTTCGAGGATCAGATCGAGTCTGGTCGCTCATCAACTTCGGCATCGGTCCGGCAACATTAACTACTGAAGATACGTTCAACCTACGTGCTTCGGACAACTTTAACTGCTACTCTTCAACTGAAACGTAACTTATTTTCTAAGGTTAACACGAGCTGTAGACATAATTAAAACTGTTTTTATACGGATTTATGCTCGTTTATTACATTTTTACAATTTTCCAACGTTTCGGCACTTTTTCAGGTGCCGTGGTCCCGGATGACTGAGGTGACAGGTGTCTTTTAGAAATCATTAACGGTTAGTTTACTACCCTCGGCAAAAATTACAAAAGTTAATTATGAAGTTACGTTCCAAAATAGACAAACCAATTATTTTTTATATAAAGTCAACAATATTGATTATTAGTAATTGAAGTTAAAACGAAACGTTGGAAAATTGTAAAAATGTAATAAACGAGCATAAATCCGTATAAAAACAGTTTTAATTATGAAACGTAACTATCACTAACTTTAATCTGCCATGGCGTCAGATGATAAACTGATTTCGCGCCAGCAAGAAAGCTTTGAAAACATCAAGAAAATTTGTATTAACTTCAAGAAAGACTCTTTGAAGAGAAAAAATCTTCAGTATCTAGAGTTGCGCATTAATGCGCTGACAGCTCACTGGGAGGAGTTTCAACATAACCACGATGAACTCCAAAACATTGAAAGCAAAGACATCCCCTACTTCGCGAACAGTGTTTATATGAAAACTAAAACCATGTACGAGGAAACAATCCAAGCAATGCTGGAACTCAAGGAAAACTTTTTGAACGAAACTGAACCAACTCCCGAAAAATCAAGCGGCACTATCGGTAGAACTGCTGAACCAACATTTTTGCAAAATTTAACGGAGGTCGATGAGAAGACCTCTGACAGAAGAGACGTATTGTTACGTCATCAACAAGCCAACTTTAGGTCGTTTGGCCGAGCTGTAGCCAAAATAACCTGGAAACTATGAAAGAAAAGTGGGACTTAGAGGACAATCTCGGTATCCTAAAAACTAAATGGGAGGTCATAGATAAGACCCACTGGGAGCTCGACAACATACTGCGAGGAAGCAACTCACTTTACGACAAGGAGTTTGAAAAATGGGAAACTACTTACGACCGGTTAAGAAGAGACATTAATAAAAGGATTTATGAAAACATTCACTACGAAAAATCCACCCCAACTATGGATATTCCCACCTTCGACGGAGACTATAACAAATGGGTTTCGTTTAAAGACCTGTTCTCCGAAGCTATCCATTCGAATCCGCTGATATCTAAATCCCAAAAGATGCAGCATTTAAAGGGTAAATTAAAAGGAGAGGCTGAAAAACTGGTCCAGCATCTCAGCGTCACCGCAGAAAACTACGAATCGTGCTGGGAACTTCTTAATCATCGATACAATAACATTCGAATGCTGTTTACGACATGTGTCAACACTTTACTCAACCAGCCAATTATCCAACAAGCAAACGCCCAAAACATCAAAAAACTGCATGATACTACTCTCGAATGTCTAAACGCGCTGCAAAATCTCAACATTGAAATATCAACCTGGGATCCATTGATCGTCCATATTCTGGTACAAAAACTCGACTCACAAACCTACAACGAATATATTCAAAATTTGGCAGATCCACGGAGCCTACCGGACTTCGACAGCTTCATCAAATTCCTGGAATCGAAATTCATGGCGTTTGAAACTCTCAACGATCGTCAAACTATTCAAAATCCGGCGGTACAACAAAACAATCCGAAAAGTAATTACGGCCAGAGGGCAACAAACTTTAAGAAGTATGAAAAGGCGACAAAAACCTATCATACTGGTATAAAAAATTGCCCGATGTGCGAAACTACCGAACACGTTTTGATGAATTGCGATAAATTCCGAGGAATGAATTTCAACACTAGAAAGGAAACTGTTGCAAAACTGCAATTATGTCGCAACTGTTTGTTCAGCCATGGCGACAAAAAATGTACGTCATGGAAGAAATGCAAAGAGTGTGGGAACGCACATCACACTTTACTACATGATCCAAACTATCAACTAAATTGGGGAAACAAACCCTCAACCTCACGGGTTGCATCCCATGTGAATGACAAAACTCAAGAAGTCTTACTTGCTACAGCTCAACTACGTGTGAAAAATCAGCACGGAACTTACATAACTTTACGGGCACTGCTGGATCAGGGATCGCAGGTTTCCCTCATAACTGAAAACGCAGCTCAGCGATTAAAACTTCCCAGAAACAAATTTAACGCTGTAGTTTCTGGAGTTGGATCTGCAATGGGGAGCTGCAGGGGTCTGCTACAACTTGACTGCAGATCTATCAACAACGAATTTGCGTTTAAACTAGAAGCGCTGATTATGAAAAGCTTGATAAGCAATCTCCCGAACTCATCTTTCGATAAATCGAACTGGGATCATCTAGACAACGTGAAACTGGCGGATCCCAACTTTAATACCTCTGGGCCCATTGACATCCTACTGGGAGCGGATGTTTACTCAGAAGTCATACTCGACGGGGTCCTGAGAAACGGAAACAACGGTCCAATAGCCCAACAAACTAAACTAGGGTGGATCCTTTGCGAAAATACCCGCACATTTAACTGTATGGTCATGGTAAACGAACTGAATGACTTAACAAAATTTTGGGAAACTGAAGAAATCGCCTATAAAAGCGAACAAACTCTAGAACACGAACGATGCGAGAACTATTACTTGGAGACAACTAAACGATTGGACGATGGTCGATATGTCGTAAAAATGCCCTTGAAACCAGATTTCGAGGAAAACTTAGGAAAATCGAGACCACAAGCCGTCTCGCAGTTTTTCCAACTTGAGAAAAAGATGCTCAAAAATGAAGAGTATGCAACTCAGTACAAAAACTTCATTCAAGAATACACTGAACTCGGTCACATGAAACCTGCCTTGCCGTCAAAAACTAACAATGAACTAGAGGTCTACATTCCACACCATGGAGTCCTCAGAGAAGATTCAGAAACCACTAAACTAAGGGTGGTGTTTAACGCATCCATGAAAACAACCTCCAAACGCAGCCTCAACGATCTAATGGACAAAGGTCCTAACCTACAAAAGGACATTCAGTCTCTGATAATAAAATGGCGAACCTACCGCTATGTGCTCACGGCAGATATTGAGAAGATGTTCAGACAAATTCTCTTAGCAGAAGACCAACAATGCCTGCAAAAAATAATTTGGAGAGCGTCGACTAAAAATAAACTTGAAGAAAGACAACTCTGCACTGTTACCTACGGAACCAAGGCTGCGCCGTTTTTAGCCATGCGAACTCTAAAACAGCTGGCATTGGACGACGGACACCTCTACCCGAACGCCGCAAAAGTGTTGATTAATGATTTTTACATGGATGACCTTATCAGCGGCGAAAACTCAATCGAAGCTGCGAAAACTCTAAGGCAAGAACTATCCGAACTACTTCGAAGGGGAGGGTTCAACCTAAGAAAGTGGTCAAGCAACGAAAAGGCCATTCTCGATAACTTAACTACGGAACAAACATGTCAAAAGTCTATCTTTAACTTTAAACTAGAGGAGACTACTAAAACTCTGGGCCTCAGCTACAACACAACTCAAGACAAGTTCGTGTTTCAATGGGATCTTCCAGAGTCAAAAGAAGCTAACTACACAAAACGAACGCTGCTCTCAGAGATCAGCAAACTGTATGACCCGCTGGGATGGCTAGCCCCAATAACTATCAAAGCAAAACTGCTTTTTCAAAAGGTGTGGGTCAGCGAGATCAACTGGGACGATGTGCTACCGAAAGAAATAGAAGCCGAATGGGTGAAACTGCGAAAAGATCTACCAAATGTCAAGCAGTTATCTCTCACAAGATGGCTGGGATGCACAGAAAACACAATAGAAGTTCACGGTTTTTGCGATGCGAGCGAGAAGGCTTACGCTTGCGTAATTTATAGCCGACACAAAAATGACACTGGGGACTATATAACTACTATGATTGCATCAAAAACAAGAGTCGCGCCACTTAAGAAGAAAACTACGCTTCCAAGATTGGAACTTTGTGGTGCTCAACTTCTGACGAATCTCATGGAGAAGGTCAAAACTACACTATGCGAACATCAACTAAAAATGTTCTGCTGGACCGACTCTACAGTCGTCCTTGCTTGGCTGCAGGGAAACGCCTCGAGGTGGGAGCCATACATCGCGAGTAGAGCCTCGAAAATAACTAAAATCGTGCCTGCATCACAGTGGCACCACGTCAGAACGGAGGAAAACCCGGCAGACTGTACTACACGAGGTCTATCGCCAACTCAACTTGCGAACTTCAACTTATGGTGGGAAGGACCTCAGTGGTTGAGAAAACCCGACTTTGTTGCTACGAGTCAAGAAACAAAACAATTCGATACAGATAACGGAGTTCGCAGAAAATGCCTCGCAACTCTAAGAACAACCGAAGGTGCGATTATAAATGCCTTACTCGACAAATGCAGCTCAATGACCCGAGTGACGCGCATACTCGCCTGGGTTCTACGTTTTATATCGGGATTGCGTAACAGAGAACGCAAACTAAACTACCTAACTTCGATGGAGCTGAAAAATGCAACAGACATGGTAACTAAACAAGCGCAACGAAACTACTTCCGAGAACAGATTGAGGACCTTGAGAAGAAGGGATCAGTCAAGACTAGCTCCATACTTAACTTGAATCCATTCCTAGATGGAAATGGAATTCTTCGCGTCGGAGGGCGACTCCAAAACTCCGCCCTACCGATAGAAACTAAACATCCTGCGATACTGCCCCACTCCAGTAGGCTGACTGAACTGGCCATCAACCAAGCCCACAAAGAGACCTTGCATGGAGGGGTCAAACTAACTTCGGCGCAAACTAGACAAAAATACTGGATTGTTGGTGGCAACCGCGCAGTGAAGAAAGAACTCCGAAAGTGTGTGATCTGTCACAAATACAATCCACACAAGAACGCTCAGCTTATGGGAGACCTTCCAAAAGCCAGGGTCACCCCATCCAGACCTTTCACGCACACTGGTATCGATTTCAACGGCCACGTCGATGTCAAGACCAACAAAGGACGTGGCGTCCGAACTTCAAAGGGATACATTGCCATTTTCATCTGCATGTCAACAAAAGCAGTGCACATTGAGTTGGTCTCAGATCTCACAACTCAAACATTTATAGCCGCACTAAAACGAATGTGTGCGCGGAGAGGTACGCCAGAACACATCTACACCGACAATGGTACAAACTTCCGTGGAGCGTCAAGACTACTCTACAAGGAATTTCAAGAATTCAAGACTCTACTTTCACCTGAATTCTACGACGAGATAAGTCAAATGCCGATACAATGGCACTTTAATGCACCAATATGGCCAACTGCCGGTGGACTGTGGGAGGCAGCAGTAAAATCAATGAAATTCCATCTTAAAAGAGTGCTGGGACAACAACTTCTAACTTACGAAAGTTTCACAACTTTACTAACTCAAATAGAGGCTTGCTTAAACTCAAGGCCTTTAAGTCCTTTGTCCGAGAATGTGGATGATCTGGCCTACATAACGCCGGGCCACTTCCTTGTCGGAGGCCCTGTTTTATCACTGCCACAATCCGAAACTGACAACGATCGAAAAATAAACCTAAGAGACCGCTGGGCACTTACTGAACTCTTACATCAGCATTTTTGGAAAAGGTGGTCTATGGAATACCTTCACCAACTCCAAACCCGCAGCAAGTGGTTACGACCAAAGAAAAACTTAGAAGAAGGGCAGCTTGTGTTGATTATAGACAACAACTTACCACCGGGGAAATGGGCTCTGGCCAGAGTGCTACAACTTCATCCCGGGGATGACGGTTACGTTAGAGTCGTCACACTCAAAACAAGAGGAGCAACGTTGAAACGTCCTATAACCAAAGTCACTCCTCTGCCTATACCATTAGAAGATAACAAGGAACAACAAAGCGTGGTCACAAACCAAGAAACTTTGACACAAGAAACGGAACGGCAAGTCGAACCTCAACTAACTACTCAACAGAAAAAACGCACTCGAACTCAAACAAAACGATCATTTTACAGTTACTTAACACTGTTTATGATGACGTTTATGGCGCTAACTACAAGTGTCATAGCAACAGAAACTACGAAAAACTATAACATAACTACCATCGACAGTCAACACCCAATATACTTCGATGAGATTGGAAAAATACAACAAGTGCACGACGAGTGGCTTCTGTTGGTTTACTATAACCTGTCGACGTACTGGAAGGGATCGGATAACTTACAACTTTACATTGGCGAAATAAACAAGCAATGTAACAGAATGGAGAAACAACTCTGCGAGCCTATGGTACTGCAACTTCAACATGAACTTCAACAACTACAAGACTACAATACACTGCTGTTATCGCAACACCTGGATAGAAAAAAGCGAGGATACTTCAACGGCATTGGAAGCATCGCTCGTCTTTACCTGTGGGAGATATACAAAAAAATATAAATGAAATGTACAAACTACTGTATGTGAAAGCACGGATTACCGATTCTACTACCAAAGGAGACGAGGATCCTGCGAACGGGCGCGGAAGTCATCGCTATTAACTTCAAAAAGGAAACTTATGTATCATACTCAGAATCACACCTCCAACAATGCCTATTATCAAACGAAGAAAACTACATCTGCAACGCCGATCGTCCTGTATACAACTTGAATAACCGAAACGCGCCGTGCGAGGCAAAAATCTTCAGTCAACAATCGACCTTGCCCTGCGATACAATAAGAACAAAATGCACTGATAGCTGGATAAAGCTACACAAGCCGAACAGGTAGATCTACGTTTGCTGCGCGAAATGCCAACTACGCATTATTTGCGAGGAGCGAGTATTTATCACAACAATAAGCGGTATCAGTGAGATTGTCGTAGGTCAGGATTGTATACTACAGAAACAAGATGCAACCGTTTTCTCATACAACTATTACGCTAACAAGATGAAGATGGAAAGTGATATACAAGTACCGGCTCTTAATACTCAAATCAACTATCTAATGAATGAAAACCTGGGAAGAATTCAATTCCACATGGAAAACAACACCTCAACATATGACACGGAAAACGTTCAACATCTACTGAAAATCATGAAGGAACGTGAAACTTTGCCGAAACATCTCTCGAGTCACGATATTCACCATTACACAGTTATTTGGTGTTTGTTGGGGGGAGGACTCGCGACGGCGATGTACTTCATGATACGAAAAGGGTGCTGGAAGAAGCAGAGCGACACCCTGCAACCTGGCCGCCAGCCCGAGCGTAACGAACACATTAAGCTTCGGGTCATCGACGCAGTCAGCGATAAAACTCCAAGAAGAAACACAAGAAAAGCCTTCGATTTCGAATGAAGTTCGCGTGTTTACTTTATACTTATACATAATTGTTTAAATATATTTTATACTTATAATGATTTAACTATTACCATTTACGTGTTACTTAAGTCATTTAATTTTCTTTAACTTTAGCTTTATCTCATCTTTGTTCTTTGGCAGCATGTACGGTCTACACCGCACACTTTGTATTTTGCTGCGTTAGCGCTTTACACCATAATACGTATTTTACATGTATAGAGTCAGTAACGAAATAACCGTAGAGTAGCTAACACGTGAAAGTGACAATAAATAAATAACTACGTTACTCATCTTTAACTAAAACTCCAAACTGCAACTAACAAACTACAACTTCTCCTGAATGGGCCTAAAACCCCATTCAAATATACTACGTGAATTGACAACTCGGATGTGACCTATAAATAATGGAGGAAAATAGATACCTGATTTGACAACACGATTTGACCTAAACATACTGCATTATGAAGTTAAAGAATAAATACGTTAGACAAGGCTATGTGCCTCGAATATAATAAAGACTGAAGAAAATAACTACGGAAAGACAATTCTTTTATCATATTCTTTATTGCAAAAAGTAAATTCGAAAAATCATTACATAAAATTTGTTCCAAAGGCGAACTTATCTCTAACAGAGATCTCTGCCGGCCAACCTTAGAATCGGGTGTTTTATCCTCAATCAATATGAAGAGAAGAAAAGAAACTAAAATAAGACCAGGCGGTATGGGCTCAAGCTCTTAGCCTTTTCTATAAAGGAATAAAAACCAGGCGATCGCCAATTTCAACCTTATGCCTCAATTTCACGTACCTACCTATGTTGGTTTAACATTGAATCACCCCGATACAGGAGGTGCGCGATCCGACGGCTGAGCACGAGCGGCTGGTGGCTTTTGTGCACGCGGTCAACGGTGACCCGGTGAGTGCACGCGGTCACCCGCTACTCGGTAGTGCTCGCGGTTACCGGCGATTGGACGAGGCGAGTGGACGGGGTAAGTACTCGGGGTCATTGGTGACTCGGCGAGTGTACTCCATGTGGTCAACCGCGATTTAGTGACTGCACGCGGTCAATCTGCGATCCAATCAGGATAATTTATCAGGTAAGTTTAAAATCTATTTAGAGGCTAAAAATTTCACCCATGCCGGGATTCGAACCCGCAACCTCTGGCTATCCGTGCCAGCGCTCTACCAATTAAGCCAATGGGCGACTCACCGGCATCAGTGAAATTTCGAACCTCTACACTATTCTCTGTATTACGTACAGGCAGCGACATCTGGCTTAAGTAAATTGCATCACTTACAGCCCCGACTACCTACTTTGCAGTTAGGTTTTACATCGGAAGATTATCACTGTACCCACATGATTATACTATTTTTATTTTTAATGCACTAACCCTATTTAAAATCTATTTAGAGGCTAAAAATTTCACCCATGCCGGGATTCGAATCCGCAACCTCTGGCTATCCGTGCCAGCGCTCTACCAATTGAGCCAATGGGTGAGCAATCCCGGCATGGGTGAAATTTTTAGCCTCTAAATAGATTTTAAATTTGTCCTTTGCACGGGTTAGTGCATTAAAAATAAAAATAGTATAAGGTAAGTTTAAGTTAGCATGAAATATTTTCTTGCAACTAAGTTGGTTTTGTGGGAGGCGTCATAAAACTGTTTACTTAAGTAGTTGCGACTAGTAGATGTATGGAGAATTCTGTGTGAAAGTAATGTGTACGTACAGGAGCCGCGCGCCGGAGTGTGGCGCGAGCACTCGTATGCACGCGGGCGGGGCGCGCGGGGCGGTGCGGGGGACGCGGGCGAGCCACACTGTCGCCTTCTGCTGGCCCCCCGCGCTCCCGACCCCCCCGATGACATAATCGACGTGGAGAGCGTGGAGCCCGCACCTCTCGCCGCGCCCGATCCTCCCGCGCCCTACTCGTCCTCGTCGGGCGAGGATTCCGACGTCGAGGAGGCGTCGGAGGCGCGGCTGGAGGCGGCGACGCGGGGCGGGGGGGCGCGGCGGCTGGGGTCGCGCGTGGCGGCGCTGCTGCGCGGGCTGCGGCTGGCGCGGCTGGCGGGCGCGGGCGGCGCGCGGGAGGGCGCGCGGGACGCGGCGCGGCGGCTGCGGCGCGCGCTGGCGCCGCACTGGCGCAGCGGCGAGCCGGCGCGGCTGCACGCGGCGCTGGCGGCGGGCGGCGGGCGCGGGGCGCGGCTGTGGGCCGAGCTGGTGCGCGAGCTGGCGCGCAGCGTGCCGCGGCTGGCGGCGCGGCTGGCGCCCGCGCCCGGCCCGCGCGCCGCGCCCTCCCCCGCGCCGCGCCCGGGCCCCGCGGTCATGCCGCTGGCGTCGCGCCCGCTGCTGGTGTGGCTAGGCTCGGGCTGCGAGCGCCGCGACGCCCGCTGGGAGCGGCGGCTGCGCGCGCTCGTGCCCACACACTACATCCGACTGCCCAACCGTAAGCGAACAAGCTCTATATATATTATATTCCTGAGTGGCTGTACACGAGTGAAGGATGTACCTACTAGAGAGCCAAAAAATCAGACCACAAAAAGAAAAAATTATAAGAAAAAAAAAGATTTTTTTTTACGGTTCACAAAACTGAATACTGGACCTTAAACTTGCAAAACGGTTCATATTTTAAGAGAGCTACATTCTACTAGATGTGAACATATACATATACTAGATATGTTTCAGATAAGATAACTTTTTGATATCCTGACTGCTAAAATAAAATAAAACTATAATGCAACACAAATTTCTTAAATCCTTAGAGTATCGAACAGGCAATTACTTCACAAATTACAAAACTGCTGAGGAGCGACATGACTTAACTTCTCTAGAGAACAGACGAAATTATTTGGATGTTCTTTTCCTCTACAAAATAATAAATAACCACATTGATTCTGCAACCCTCTTAGAAAAAATCTCCTTTAAAATCCCTCGACCGTCCTCTCGATCCAAACAAACTTTTTACATACCCCATTGTAGTACCAACTATGCTAAAATACTTTTTTCAGACGTGCTTCGCATTTTTTTTTATAATATGAGTACATCTCGGATGTCGACATTTTTTCCACTCCTATAATTCGTTCAAGAACTTAGTGAGAGAGAATTGTCTTGTTTAATAAATGCTTTAAAAAAAAAACATATTATTATAATCATATTATATATATAATTACACATTATTATATTATATTCTTTATTAAGTCAGTGTTTCGTAAACCGTGCTGATACAACTGTTTTTTTTTTTCATTTGTACATAATGGGCATCTCTATGTTAAAATTTTTTGATTAAGTTATGGATCTCAAGGTTTAGAAGAAATAATGTATTTCTTTACTTTAAGTAAAAAACTGTTAGTATCCTAAATAAAGAGAAAAAAAAAATGCAGTCAAATCGAATCAAATAAATGTTATTACAACGTAAACAATTTACTCTGTACTCAGAATAGTGGACCAGTCATCAAATAAATCGATTATCGTCCGCACATTGAGATTTGTTTTTATTTGTTATTTTTTCATCAGTACAAATCTTTTGATTCGGTGATGATGGCCGTTTCCATTGCGAAGATTTCTTGGTGTTGTCTCTGGATCAAAATGATAGACGCTATTTCGTCCACTGTAACGAAACGAGACAAAAAGATTTCAGAATCTTCTCAAAACTTGTCCATCAATATCTTCGTAATGTCAAGTCAATTTTGTTTTTGACTGTCGGTTAACATTCTCGGCACCTATCTTGCGGAGACTTTTCTCATATTCAAAGATTGTTTCAATATCTTTGTCTAAACGGGCATTTCATATGAAACTTCCATATGAAATGCCCGTTTCATGAATTAAGTATCAGATGGTAACTCTTCTATCGCTCAAAACAATTATCTCGACTTACGCAACATTTTCTTGGGTGACTGACGTCGATGGACGGCCGCAACGATGTTCGTCTTCCGTGCTAGTTCTCCCTACTCGAAATTGAGAAGCCCACCTTGCAGCAGTGGAATACGGCGGAACAGACTCTCCTAATTTTGCCTTCAAATCGCAAGGAATCTCTTACGTCGTTATTTTTTTAAACAAAAGTATTTAATTACACTATTTTTATTTTTAATGCACTAACCCGCGCTAAGGAACAAATTTAAAAACCTATTTACGTTATACAGAGAATATTGTAAAGAGGTTCGAAATTTCACTGATGCCGTGTGTAAAAATCTATGTACGTTATACAGAGAATATTGTAAAGAGGTTCGAAATTTCACTGATGCCGTGAGTCGCCCATTGGCTCAATTGGTAGAGCGCTGGTACGGATAGCCAGAGGTTGCGGGTTCGAATCCCGGCATGGGTGAAATTTTTAGCCTCTAAATAGGTTTTTAAAAAAGTATTTAATATTACAAATATGTATCTGAGCTATGCCTCATCGCAATCGTCAGGCTATACTAGTCCACTGCTGGACATAGCCCTCCCCTAAAGAGCGCCACGTTGTGCTATCATAGGGGGCGCTGCTGCCCACCCCCCAGTTTGTGACCCTTAGTCGCCTTTTACGACACCCGCGTTATCAGGACAAACCTATTAAAATAAGTACAAACCTGAGATCATAGAAAGAAGGAGATATGGCATGGGGGCGTGGTCCGTGTCGCCTCGATATGATCAAATTGATCATAGCGGCGCGCAGCGCTCTTAGCGCACAGACTCATTTGTTTGCGTGGCAACCGTTGTTGACGCAGGAGCTCCCATATTTTTTTCGAAATGCCGGTCTGTAGCGTGTTTATTTGTAAAAATCGGAGTACTAAACAAAACTATAAGACATGTGGAATAACATACCGCTTTTAAATGCTATTTTAAAGAATTATTTCTATTATTAATGTATTTTTAAAGATTTCACCCTAAGAAGCTTCTACCTGTCAGTGCAAACACCTTACGTAGCTTCTAGTGCACGCCGTAGGGCAGTGGCTATGTGCATGCAATATTATCAATAGTATCGATGTTATTACGGACGGTTGACGGATCATATAAAATTTTTCGTTTTAGATATAGCTATTTGCATGACAAAAAATACAAAAAAAATATACAAAAAACTTTATTGTTCCTAAAATTCAAAAATATCTTCAGATAGACTATGTAAGATATTTTCATGAAATGTTCAAATTAAATTTATTAACGGTCACTGAACTTAACGGTTTCTTTGTCACACATCTTCATCATCAAAACATAAAAAAAATACTATCCCCTCCCCTTCTTAAATCTACTAGGATCAATTTTTTTTTAAAGTATAGTAAATAGTTTTTTTCCTATAGATTATAAGACAGTCTATGACAAGGTAAAATGTCAGTGGATTTTACGAAAAAAATACTTTATAAAAAATATGTGATGTGCAGAACCCTTGGAGCGCGAGTCCGATTCGCACTTGGCCAGTTTTATATTTAGTATTACAATACCAGACTTTTTGCTTATTTTTTAGCTATCCTCCCGATCCCAACATTAAAAAAAATATATCCGTTGCAGGAAGATCAGATAGTTGGTTTCTTTCAATATCCAGTAAGGTTTGTTCGGAACACTTTAAAGGCAGTTATTTTCAGGAGACACAAAAGTCACGAAGACTTTTCCCATGGGCTGTTCCAACGTAAATTTCTGGGAAATCAAACGGAGCAGTGTTAGGGATAGGCTAGTTAGTTTGATAAATAATTAGGACGTTACTTTATTTACAGGCCCATGACACATTTCAATCACAGCCATCAACATATTCTGTAGTTAATCCTGAGAATCCAAGCATGGCTACTGATTTCCAATATATTGCTGTTACTCAGGCAAGTGGCAATTTCTTCAGAAAAATGGTTGTTTTTCGAGTTTATACATGTGTTTGTTCTATTTTTGATATTGCTGGGTAAATTATTTTCAGAGAATGAGAATGTAATTGCTATTGTATTCTTAAAAAAGTCAGCTCTTCATTCTTCCATCCAACAAAAGCTGCTGTTAATTTACAGAGTCCTAACAGAGTTAACAATTTAAGCCAATTTGTAAATGATAATGTAAGAGCATTTCACGTTACAGTGGGTATTCATATACTAAATAAAATTTCCAAGACCCTGGCACAAATGCGTCTCTTACCGTGGACGAGCTCTTCACACAAATATTAGTTCTTTCCGTTACCAGGATTCAAACCCAGAAGACCAAGCTTTTCGGGCAGCGTCACTACCAAATATGCTTCAGTGGTGTTCTGTCCAACAAATTTAACATATAAACATTTTTAACTTACCGTATTAGTAGACAGTACAAGGATCATCATCATTATTAAAAAAAATCAAATTTGACATCAATAGAAAGCCAAGTTTGCGTCTTTATCATATTATACTGAAGCCACAAATACTGTCAAAAAGACACGTACTTAATAAATATTTACATTTCACGGGACAGTAAATTATAATTTACTGTCCCGTGAAATGTAAATATTAGGATTATTTATTTTAATAATATTGTTTTTATTAATTTAACATGTTTTGTTTGTATGCTCTTTTTGTATCACCCCTACACGAAGTGTATTGTTTATAAATGAATAACCTCTCATCGCATAATTTTATCGATAAATGTATATTATTTGATACAAGTGTTCCATCCCTAAGGAGTACTCCGACGCTGTTGTTTACGTGTACGAGTATATTCGTACAATTGTTTTTCATAGTGTGCGAACCAATTAGAAGATTAAAACGCTAGTAGATGACTGGACAGACGTGTGCGTGAACCTAATATTTACAATATTGTGCATGTAATGAAAACGCACACATCTTCAAAAGTGGCGACAGTGGTACCGGACTTATTTCGCGCTTAGGGCATATCTCCTTCTTTCTATGATCTGAGGTACAAACCTATTTATTTGAAACTTGATGATAATATATCCCGATGATTATATGTGATTTTTTATGAAATAGTTTTCATATTTTTTGGCGCTACACTACTACTACACTTTGATGACAGATCTATTATTTTGCGGACAAACCTAATTACTTATTTAAAACATTCAAAACTTAATAAATTGATGATAGCTTAAAGCATAACGTTAGTTAATAAAGACAAGAAGGCCAATTAACCCTTATGAAATATAAAATTTATCGCATTGGGGAGACTTTGACTAACAAAATCATCATGGTAAATATTTTTTCTATAACTATAACTTTTCATTTCATAACATGACTTCTAGTTACGATGCATGTATATACAAACCGGAATGTAATTTCGTCACGTGGTACTCAAGCGCTCCATGCAAATTGGGCGTTGAGTGTGATGTTAAAAGGCCATGTTTCTTATTTATTTATTTAGTTATTATTATACAATAAGAACGTACAGTTACCTAAAACGCTCCTATTCTTACTATATCTATTGCAGGAACACTTTACTAACTATATAAGTGTAATTTTAATTATACTTACAACAATAATATATATTATAATACTCGTATATGAAGTATTTATATATTTTCTTCTTCTTATTCAGGCTATAAGTTTTTAGTTATCACGTATCAATCACGTGTTTATGTTTTATGATCTTTTCAATAAGTTTTTGGTATGCAATGAATAATCTAAATTTAAAAATACAATTATTAGAGCGACTTTATTTTTGTCGAAATGTTTGAGACGTGTACGAGGATCCCTAATCTTTACGGTGTTTTGTGAGTTCTCTTGTTCTTTAAGGTAAAATACTTGTCATTTCGATGTCACTTTGAGACGCGTGGATTAACATATTTTTTTTAATAATACTAATCCTATCGTAGAGGCCCCGTTACGAGACGAATCAAATAAACGAGACAGGGATTATGAGTACCTACTTTAAAAAAATATTAGACTGTGTGAATGAGACGTTTCGGTCGGTCGGTCGGTCGGTCGGCGGGGCGCAGAGGGCGCGGCGCCGTGCGGCGCGTGGGTGGCGGGCGCGCTGGCGGGCGCGGCGGCCGGGCTGCGCGCGCTGGCCGACGCCGACGGCGGCGAGGGCGCGCTGGCGCTGGGCGGCGCGGGCGCGGGCGCGGCGCTGGCCGCGGCGCTGGCGCGGCGCGAGCCCCGCGCGCGCGCGCTGCTGCTGCTGGCGCCGCGCGGCCGCCCGCCCGCGCCCGCGCCGCCCGCGCCGCGCCCGCCCGCGCTGCTGGCGGCGGGCGCGGCGGCGGCGCTGCGCTGGCACGCGCCGCGCACGCGCGTGCTGCTGCTGGCGGGCGCCGACGCCGAGCTGCGGCTGCCGGCCGCGCGCCGCCGCGCGCTGCGCCTGCCGCAGTACGCGCTCGACGCCGCCATCGCTGTGAGTGCACCGGTCGCGAGGTTCCGTTCTGAGTGCTTAGTGCGACAGATCCAATCGAATAACTTTACTACCGCGTTAATCGAGCATTAAGTAGTGAGTATGAGTAAGTTGACCATTCGAACTGGCAAAACGCTGTCACAGTACAACTCGCACTCGCGTTTATTCGTGTTTTGGCTAGTAAACGTGTTCACTTCTCAACGTAAACCATTAGAACTCGCACTCAGTAATTTTAATTTCCATACTTGTCGCTAGGTGGCGCTTCTTCGATGCCATAGAAATATGAGTTTACGTTAACGCGATGGAGTAGCTAAAAACTCGCACTAAGCACTCTGTTTATATCTTTGGCGGAAACTACCGCGACGTCGTGCCGTGGCGCTCGCGGCCCGAAGTCTATGATTCTTAAATATGTATAATAAATATATTCCGTCTAGCGACTCTTAATAATAGCTATCCGATGATCGCGTGTGCGTGTGTGCGTGCAGGAGGAGTGCGCGCGCTGGCTGACCGAGCTGGCGGAGGGCGCCATCGGCGAGGGGGAGGGGGAGGCGGACGAAGCCGGCGAGGGTGAGTCCGCTCTCTCGACTAGCTACGGAATGTAATGCATGTGACTATCTATATGCGTGTCTGTATGTATGTGTAAGCCTTATGCCACATCTTTTTGCGCATAACAAAAGAGTGGGAGATCAGGAACCTAACAGCTTTGACGTTCATTAAGTAAACAATTTATTTTTGCAGTGAATATAAAATGTTTTGACGATAAGTTTATTGCTACAGCGTCGCCGCAGCCCCGCACGCCGCTCACCACCATCACACCGTAAGTGCACTGGTACATTTCATTAGGTAGTCAGTCGGTTGTTGTATTGACTTGTGTCCTTATTTTTCTATCGTTGTTAAGACTTCCTAGAACCCAAATAAAACTAATTTGGTAGCTATGTTTCATAAAAATTTTTTTTGCAGGAATCGCGCCATCGAGATAATAGGTGAGTTTAAGTGGTAATTTTTTATGCTATTTTTGTGGTTCATGGTTCTGTAAAAAATAGAGCAACTAAACAGTCAATGTCTCTTCTAACAGTACTTCTTAGGAATAGAAGCAAGAACGAACGTTCGTTCAAACGTTAAATAAGTACTATTGTATGAAGCTAGAGCCACACATATCAACAATACGCTCGCACGTGGCATCCACGTGCGATCTACGTCCGAAGACGCGACGTCACACTCCCAAGTCTTCGGATTTCGAAATAATTTGTGACGATGACGAAACGAAACTAAGTATTTTAAGTCAAACCCCTAGTTTTTAGCTACAATGGTGACTTGGTTCAGTAATTCTTGAGTCAGACATCATCGCACCCGCAAGTTTAGGTATATAAAAAGTGATAATGAAGTTAAGAGTAACAAGAAGAGCATTTCACCCAAATTTCTATATTTACCACAAACTGACTAACTCTCAACAACATTTGAAATGATGTTTCTCGATCCGCAAGATCCTTCAGTATTATTAAAAACGTTTATTATTTCATACCCATTTAGGTCCCGTCTATTTGTAATTAAATTTCAAACTCCCATAAATTGTCGCTAAAGATCTTCTCGAAAATATTCTCACTCGAAAAAAAATCTCGATAACAGTACGAGTTCGTTGACTTAGTAAAAATCCCATTGCTTTTCGTAAATAACTGAGTTACATTACTACAAATAGGGCAGTTTTTTTTTTCGATCTTCACAAAAACTCTGGACGGTTTATATTAGTGAATTATTAGGTACGTGGCCTAGTGGAAATGAGTGGTGGGAATCATTCACTAAGGTTAACCAACAACAGGCGCGGTCAGGTGATGGATGGATGACCATCCCGTGACTACCGGTAGCAGCATTTTTTCCGTTCGCTTCCGTGCTCCGCAAGGCACGTCAAGCCGTTGGTGCCGGCTGTCATGTAATGACAGTTGTTAAGTCATGTCAGTCAACAACTGCCCACCACTTATATACCTCCACCAACTGGAGCTAGTCCCACGTTGTGGAGTATGGCCTAACTTTCCTGCGATACAGGAAGAGACCCGTGCTATAGGGGGCACGTACAAGGGTTGATACAATTAGGTGCTAAACAATAATTATTTTATGAACATGACCTTTAAGTATACGTACATTTTTTGAACTAAAACTTTCGTAAGCACAACACTTTGTAGACTTTTAGTCTCGTAGTGTGAGACGAGCAACCGACGACGCGAGCTCCGTCTCTGCTCACCATGATTGAGCTCTGATATAACAACATCCGTAAGTAGATCCGGACTAAAAGTCTACTATACGTACATTTTTATTTTATTTTATTTGGAAAACTAACAGCTTATCACTAACATAATAGATTACATGCATAGCAACAGAAACCCAACAAGTTTTCACAGATAGCCATATTTTGAGCAATTAGCATAGGCGAAGGAAAAACAATTTACGAAACATCAGGCTCAGTAATTAGGTACATCCAAAAATAGGACAAAGGAGATGGCACACCATTTTAATGGGTTATATCAGTAATGAAGCCTCAACCGAGTCACAGAACTTAGACGTTAACACTTTGCGAATAACGGTAATACTACTAGTGAACAAATCAATGTCTTCGTCTTCAATACAAAGATCGTTGAAAGTTCTTATAGGTCTGATAAAGTAAGAATTTTGTCTAAAGTTTGTGCGAGCCCCATGAACAAATAATGACAGTCTTCGGCGAGACTGAGAACGTGAGGGGACGAGGAGATGAAGCTTAGCTAACAAGTCAGGACAGTCAACAAGGCTCTGGGCCATTTTCATCAGATAAGTGATGTCCGTTATGTATCGCCGTACATGCAGTGGAAGCAAGTGGAGTTTGATGCATTATTGGTTATAGGGTAGCCTTGGAAGTTTAAATTTGAATTTCATATATCGAATAAATTTCTTTTGAATGCTCTCTAACTTATTTATGTAGGTATATTTTATAACTAGGGTTCCAAAGTTGCAAAGCATATTCGAGGTGGCTCCTGACAAATGCACAATAAATAACTTTCACGGAAGGCGACGCAGATTTTTGCAGGAACGAATAATAAATCCTAAGGCCTTGTAAGCTTTACTGGTGATTGAATTTATGTGTGTATCAAAGATAAGTTTGCTATCCATAATGACACCAAAGTCTCTAATTTCGTGGAGTGTGGATAAAGGTTTATTTTTAAATTAATAATTGTTCTTAAATATGTTACGTTTACGAGTAAAAGACACAGTAAAGCATTTGGATACATTTAGGTCAAGTTTATTACTTAGGCAGTAATTATCGAATTGCAAGAGGTCGTCTTGCAGTAATGCTGAGTCAGTTTATAGCATCGTTGACAGTTATAAATATTTTCATGTCATCGGCAAAAAGTAGGAAGTGGGAATTTTTAAAACATTTTGAAATATCAGAAATGAAAATTATAAATGATAACGGCGCTAGCAACGATCTTGGGGAACTCCTGAGGGTATGTTAGTCCAGTTAGATTTATAGCCGTTCAGTACAATTGCCTGGGATCTGTTTTCAATGTACGATGAGAACCACCGGAATAAGTCTCCCCTGATGCCAATTGCAAGTAACTTTTTCAATTGAAGGACATGATCTATTTGGCCGAAAGCCTTGCTATAATCAGTATAAATAGCGTCCACTTGATCACCATTATCTAACTGCTCGGTTATAAAGTCGTTAAATAGTAGTAGGTTTGAGTCTGTGGACCGTTTCTTGAGAAAGCCATGCTGTTGGGGTAAGAACGACGACTTTAATGCAGCATACACTTGGTTATAGACAATGCGCTCGAATATCTTTAATACATTAATATCTTTATAAATACATGTAGGTATTGAAGACATATTTTGAAGTGGTTGCTCCAAATTTAGGTATTTAATGGTCATATAACTTTGCGCTGACTAAAAAGTAGCCTCTTACAAAGTAGACACCTACTTCGAACGTGAAGGTGTCATGTTCATAAAAATATTTATATTTTGGTGCTGTACCTAGTATTTTTCAGTAGGTTTTTACTTTTGTTTAATATGTTTGAGTAAAGTCTGCTTATAAACAAAAGACAATAGTATCATCATCATCGTCTAAGGGTCATCAAAAAAATTGTAAACAAAGTTTGACATTAATTTTCTGTAAGTGATCTCTGAGCATAGTGAAATAACAACAACGCAACCATGATTTCATCGAATTTTCATCCAAAATATACCAATTATCATTATTGCATTGTTCGAGAATGAAAAAACACGTCAATAAAGACCCCCGGGATGTTGTGGATTCGTGTACCCAGTGAAATGAACATTCGAAAAACTTGACTCAAACTTGCCAAAAGAGACCCCGACTCTTTATCAATTGAAACTCTGGTGTATTTATGTGAAGATCACTTTGATGTACTCGTAAGTCCTATAATATAATCAATGTCCACTGGCTCTGGCTGAAAGATGTTTGTTTACATACTTTAGATGGTTTCAAGATGGCGGATAGCGTTTTCGCCGTTACTAATTAAAAGAGGAAAATTTTTTCTTACTTTCCAAATTTCGCAGCCATCCTGCATACTTACTTAGCAAAATCAATATATTTCGGTTTCTTACGTTAAATACTATAGGAAATATTCATTTATCGCGTCAAATTTTATACGTGTCAAATAGCGGATTGCAGGACTTTGTTTTTAAGTTATAAACATTTGCTAAGTTATAGTAGCAATACCGTGAGAAGGAAAACATCGTGAGGAAACCTGAGTGGAGTTCGGCGTTTCAAATTGCTAATCCGCGGTGGGCACGCGAACTAAGTAAGCTTATACTCTCTCTCTCTCTCGTAGTATATATACATAGTAGTGTCGAGGATGAAAAACATAAAATTTTCATAATATGAGAATATTTATTGCTTAAAGTGTTTAATTCTCATAAAAACTACTACAATAGGGGTTTCCGGTTTTTCACAACATTAAGTTAGGATAAAAATAAATTTAAATAATCTGTATGTACAATTTGAAAGCAAGATTTAGAAGCCATACTCTGAGTGACGGATTTGCATGATTCGTTGCATTTTACATGTTGTTGGGGTCCGGGGCCGCGCGGCGCGGACTCTCACGGAACGCTCGCTTGTGTTGTGTCGCAGAGGGCCGCGTGGTGTCGCGCGCGTGCGGCGCCGTGCCGCTCGCGCTCCCCGCGCCGCGCCGCGCCGCGCCCGCGCCCGTCCCCGCCGCCGCGCCGCCCGCGTCCCCCGCGCCCGCCCCGCGCCCGCCGCTCAAGTACACCAAGGTGATCGTGGCGAAGCGCGCGGGCGCGGGGGCGGGGGCGCGCGGCGGCGCCGCCGCGGGGAGCGGCGTGCTGCTGCGCGGAGGGGTGAGGCTGCTCCGCGCGCCGCCTCACCAGTAAATATAAGTCACCACCGGTAGATATAAGTCACAGTAGCTTCAATAAATTACTTATTTTACACTATAATGTTTCACGTTTATTTATACTTAACCTTACGCTACTCGATATACAATAATTATAGTTCACCGATAACTCGATCCGAAATTGGAAATGCACCGAGACACTGAAGGTGCAGTTTCGATGTGGCGATGGCGCGGGGGCGCTAGGCGGTCGCTAGGCGGTCGCTAGGGGTCGCCGGGCGGTCGCTAGGCGGGCTGGTGCGCCAGCGCGCGGTAGAGCGGCGAGGCGACGAAGCGCGGGTAGGAGTCGCGGCCCATGAGCGTGTAGATCTGCAGCTGCGCCTCGTCGAAGGTGTGCGGCGTGGGCTCCACCATGTTGCGGTTCACCACCTCGCGCACGCGCGAGTCCAGCGACACCTGCGCGACAGACAAACAATCAAACAAACAAACAATCAAACAAACAAACCAACAAACAAACAAACATAATTGATACGTTGTGTTGTGCGAGCTCCAATCGTGTACTCGAGGCCGCACAACGTATAGTATATTGAGTAGTTACAGACCTGCAGAGTTATTTTTCGTGATTTCTAAGTTTTTAGTGCAGCGACAGCTATTCGTATTTGTTGTATTGGTGAAAAGAACCACACTTCAAAAAAATAGGAGGATCTATTGTACATAGGTAGGTACTTATATTAATTCGGTTTACGGAGTTACTTGATATGCGTGAAAATATTATTTTTCCTAGACCTATTCTTATTCCAAGATATGGTTTCAGAAAATATTTTCTATCGCCAATAGGTACTCCTTTGATCAACACAAAATTTATTATGCTGTTAATGGACGCTGTTAAAATATATATTAAATATAATTAAACAGCGTCCAAATTTTTGTAGTTATTTTTGCCGTGACCATACCTGGTTTATTGGCTGACCATATGCTGCTACTGGCTGCTACACAATTATTGATTGCTGCTGACTTATATTAGGTATTACCTATTAAGGTGATCTAAATTATTCGCTGACGTTATTTGATTGTTTATGTTTAAACTCTGTTTTTTAATTCGATGCAAAACAACCTTTGACATGTGCCGGGGTCGTAAACCACCAATGTGGGCATCAATACAAGGGCATCTGTTATGTATGTTACTTGTATTGATGTCCACATAATAGTACATCAACAAATATATGATGGATTTTGGTGGTTTACGACCCATGTCAAAGGTTTTTTGCATCGAATTAAAGAACACAGTGTAGTTAAATGAAATCTGGCTATTTCCTTTATAATGTGCCCGTAGATGAGGCCCTTTGACAGTATTCGGGCACGGACCCTAGAAATTACACGAGGCGGTCGAAATTGGCAGTCATCTGAGAACGCTTTCCATTTTCGTAGCTGACACAATAGTAAACTAAATAGTAGCTGCTCTCTAATAAACACCGCTGATTTTTTACGAGGTCGTAAATAATGAATCGTTGGAATGTCAAGCTATTTAAACCGTTGTAAATTTTAGTAAACGTACGCCTATTCTAGCTATTTCGGTCTATTCGGTAACAAAAATAGGTTCGTGTAATTAATCAGATCTGCGAAGAGCGGTGAGGCGGAAGCGACGCACCTCCTTGGGCGAGAGGATGGAGATGTAGTCCTCGTAGATGAAGCGCGCCTTCTCCTCGACGGCGGCGGGGTCGCGCTCCTGCTTGAGCTCCTCGCAGGCCAGCCAGAACATGATGTTCTCCTCGGAGTACTCGCCGCGCAGGAAGTCGCGGAACAGCTTGCGGCCCGCGGCGCTGCGCATCAGCCGCTCGAACGACTGCCCCCAGCCCTGCACCTCCTCCAGAGACGGCCTGCGACCGGGCGGGGGGGTTTACACTAATAGGTGTAGGTATGCCTGGTTCATTTTAAATATTTCGTCCTCAATTATTTTGACAGGCATTTAAAGAAAAATTGTGGTAGTGTTTAACAGAACCTACCTGTTTCATAAAACTATAGGTACAATTCATAGTAAATTATGACCATTCGATGTGCTACTCGACCGAGCTAAGTTTGCACTTAGGTGGAATGTGCTCACCTTCATGTTGTCATCCTGTCCACGTCTTGTCGCTTCAGTAATGTTAGCATCTTTGTCACCAATATGCGTCCTACGATTTTTCTTAGGACGCGTATCGGTATCGTACGCGAGTCCTTGTTATGTTTAAACCAGTTCAATACGCAACGATCGGGCAAAAGAAACTTATTTAATTTCAAGGCCATCTCTCGTCGGATAGACAGTAATCAACGCGAGGTGCAAGCTTAGCTCGGTCGGGCTATACATTGCAAAGGCGATTAACCCACTGATTGACAAGTAAGAGGAATGGAATACGCCCTTTATGACTCGACTATGAATTGCATGCCACCCTAGATTACATACCTAATAATAGAAAGCTTGCAAAAATTATACACCATGAATTTTGGGTGTTTTGGGACAAAATGAACGTGCTCATAACACTATAGAATACTTACACTAATTTGTATTTAAAAAAGGGCACTTACCAAGACTAAGTATGTACCTACCTATATGGACACAAATGTAAATGTTACCACGAGTTCATGGAATGGAATATTATAATTTTATGTATTATAGTATAAGATTAGATTACATAACATGATACTGTACATAACTTGGTCTTAAGTATACCGTATAACACTCTTGTGATAGGTAGGCACCTACTATAAAAAAACTCGCTTACGGCTCGTTTTTTTAAAACACACTTGGCGTTTATTTATTATGCAACAGTATAATAATAGTAGTGTCATGAAAGATGTCAGAGTTTCCTTGACAACAAAAGTTGTAGGTATGTAAAATTTCCCATGTCAAGGTGCACATCCTAATATATATTAAGTATAAAATAATCCAGAATTATACGAAACCCCTAGTGAACTAAGACGCTGTATCATTTCTGGACATATGGCGACCGTGAGATTGTCTAAACCTGAAATTTCGAAGTGGGAAGAGTTAAAAAGAAAGTGCACGCAGTTGCGTAGGGCCTTCACCGAAACTGCGGATGCCCCCGAGAAGGCTCTATTAGAACCAGTGACTGCGGAGGCGGAACTCTCCGTAACAACCGATTGCGCCGACGACGCCCCGACGACGAGCTGTTCGAGGTGGAAGCCGCTATTCGGGACTTATGGTGCTCCGGTGAGCTGTTCAACGAACATGACTTCACCCACAGAACATAAAAAAAAGAGTAGAAGTCGTAAGTGGGCGGTGCCCGCGTGCCTCGAATTAGCAATGTATTTATTGCCTATGCGTAGTCTCTGACAGTTCTTGCCTCAGTTGTCGTCGTTTCTAGTAAAGAAAACAATCGTAAAAACTACTAAAATGCCTTCTTGTGCTGTATTAGAATGTAAAAATTAGAGTTTGGGACTAAAATTTACCAATCATGCCGAAACAGCTCAGTGAGCATCATTGTATTTTTAAATCAAATGGTAATGACATAAACAAGGAAACCAATCCGGCTGAGTAGCAACATATCGGAGACTTGTTTTTCAATTTTCGACTTCACCGAAGACCAAGATAGAGCACTAACTAGAATATAAAGTCCGGTGGGCAAAGCTTCAGACGAGAGCAAAACAGGCTGAAAGGCAGCGTGATGAAGCGGAATCTATGACAATGTAGACGATAAAGTCGTGTCCACACTGTAAAAAATTTAACGTGCCTAAACTGGAAATAACTAAAGAAGTGGCTGTTATTCTGGGGACAGTTTAAAAAGATAGATGGATGGGTCTCCACCCAAACATTGACGAGACAGACAAGTACCAGTAGCTGCTTCAATCCATGGAAGTCCAGTCGAGTGCCAGGCAGCTGGTGGAGAGTTACCCACCATACGGCGACAATTATAGAAAGGCGTTAGAAGCTTTAAAGGCCAGATTCGCTTGGGATAATGTTCTCATAGAGATGTACGTTCGAGGGTTACTAACTCTAATGCAAGATAGAAACCAGCGCAAACCAAAGACCAACCGATGCTGTACGACAGTCTTCAGACTCATCTACAAGCTCTGGAGACATCAGGCGTCACCAAAGATAAGTTCGCATCAATTTTGTTTCCGATGGATGAGTCGGCGCTGCCGGATGAAGTTTTGCGTGCGCGGGACAGACACAGGGCTGATGGCAGGCACGACAATGATCTTGCTAGACTGGTAGATTACTTGAGACAAACAAGAGATGGAATCTGAAGAACGGATTTTGTTAGCACGGCAGGGTACAAGGAAGGCGTCCACTCCAGACCCGAAGACACCTACTTGCTGTTTCGTCGCAGGCGAACATTCGGAGAAGCGAAGCATAGACTGCATCTGGTGTGACAAAGACACTCACTGCACCGTTGAATGCAATAAGGCATATAAGCAAAGAAGGCGTGCGCGATATGTCTCCGGCAGAATCACCCAACGAAGAAGGGTAGAAGCTACCCAAAGTCTCTCTTCTGCAAGAAACGTCATTCCACTTTAATGTGTCCAGACTCTGTGGTCCTGAAATTGCGAAGCAAGGCGGCAGCAAGAAAGAGGAAGAGACAAAGGCCAACAATCTTCATTTCGAGCTGAATTCAACGACTCTGCTACAAATAATTGGTGTCAAGGTTGTTTCTGACGACGGAAAAAAGATGGCACCTATGTTCTCGAGCTCTAATCGACAGCGGAACGCAGAGGTCTAAAAGCAAAGGATCATGCAGAAAAACCCAATATGAGGCCAGCAAGGAAAGAATTTTTAAGCCACTACCTATTTGACGAAAAAGAAGAAAACCCCTTGTGAACCAATGTTTTACGTTATTTGTACTGAACTGTGCATTTTCAGTTTAACGCCATCTAGTGGCAAGCAGTGAAAGTAGTTGCCAATAGAGTCGTATGGTTTGAGGCTAACGTCATCTAGTGACCCATATAAAACCGAATATGTTTTGAGATGTAAATATTATTATAATAATTAATTATTTTCTCCTTCGGTTTTTTGCGCCGCGGAGTGTCATGAAGGATGTCAGAGTTTCCTTGGCAACAAAAGTTGTGTGTAAAAAATCTCTTCTCAAGGTGCACATCGTAATATAATAAAATAATCCAGAAATATACCCCTAGTGAACTATTTCTGGACAAGTAGTTTATGATACTGTTGCATAATAAGGGTTCTTATAACAGGAGTGTGTTTTAAAAAAACGAGCCGTAAGTAGGCGAGTTTTTTTATCACACGAGTGTTATAAGACCAAGTTATGTACAGTGTCATACACTACTTTATCTACTCTCATACTATAATAGATAAAATAATATTAATCAGAACCAAACTTTGTTTAAATATTGAAAAGTTTTTTTTTGCGTGTTGCATCGCTGCGGACTCCTTCATTGAAACCTTTTTTTTTAAAGTAGAGGTTCAACCTTCTTGGTCCGGCTGGAGGTTGTATAGGTGTATCGTTATGATTAAAAAGTTATATGATACAGGTGTCCATACAAGACCTGTATCGTAATAAAACTTTTTATTTTTGGCCTATGCGTAATGTTTGTCATAAGAGTTTTGTTTTCAGTTTTTTTATCTTGTATTACAGTATCAGAGCAGACAAAAATTATAACGGTTCCCAATCATGTTAAAATTGATACTAAAATTACGTAGTTACAAAAGAAAACTGCTCATGGCTGTGAAAACCCAGGTACTTGGGTAGGTATCTAATATTTTGCAGACTTTTTATTATTTATTTGCTTGACCAATTATTATTATTATTGTTATATTTGCTGAACACGGGTTGCTGCTTACCTATTTGAATAAATTGTTGGTTGAACGAATATTTATCATTAAATTAGTTGTACGACTTCTGTGCCGGGGCAAAAACATGGACGGCGAAAAGTCGCAGAACAAATCAAGTGATATACTATTTTTATAAATAGGTTTTTAAAATTAAATGATAAGCAAAATAAACATCGAGTCAACAGAAACTTACTTTTGTTAGCAGATTAAAAAAACTCCAACACGTGGCTATTTATTTATTGGCTGACACGTGGTGGTCAACAGTCGTTATATTTACCTACTTACTAGGATGAGAGATTTGTTTACATATTTTACAAAATCTTAATAATTTTGTTCAAAGTTCCCGGGTTCGAGTCCCGGCATGGGTAGATTTTTTAGCCTCTAAATAGGTTTTTAAAATTGTCCTTAGCACGGGTTACTGCATTAAAAATAAAAATAGTATAATTATGTCAACACAAGTTACAAGATAATAATTACTTGCTCTTATACTTTTAGGAGGCGCTACAGGCCTTACAGTGAACTTATACGGCATCTTGTGAGCATCTTTAATTCCTTGATACCTACACGTTATTTATAAATATATGAGCTGTTATGTAAGTAATTGATAAGTAATTTATGATCAACAAAAGAAACAGAACTTTCACATACTTTTTATGCTAAGGACATTGACCAGCCATATGACATCAGAATGGACGGTCAACCTTAAATTATTAAGATTTTGTAAAATTATGTATTAAGCAAATCTCTCATCCTGGTAAGTAGATAAATGCAATTTTATGAGTTTCGCGAGTAGATAGTAATTTAGCATACCTAGGTTACGAGATCGTGATGGGCACTAAGCATATTTTTTTTACTATGTATTGCTTTGATTAAGTCCCAAGAATGAAGTACCCCGACAATGAGATCCGACATACGTTCACGCGCTAAGTAATTTCGTCAGTGTATGTTCCGGGCATTATATTTTACCTAAAGGTATATTTTATGAAGGCAAACAAGCACTGTTTGATTGTTTGAATGTGATAGTACGAATTGAATGTTGTGTTGTGCGTCAGTGTGCGTGTGAGTGATGTGAGTGCACTCACGGTGCGTCGGCGTCGGGCGGAGCGTCGGGCGGCACGTCGCGCGGTCGCTTGCCGGGCCCCGCGCCCGCGCCCCGCGCCGCCAGGCTGCAACCAACACAACACACTCACTCAGCCGCTGCCCGGCCGCCGCGCCCGCGCCCGCGCCCGCCGTGACCGCGCTCGGCCGCCGCACACTCACCATTTAGCCCTGCAACAACGGGAGGGTTAGAGCCGGGGTGCGAGCCGGCCCGGCTAATAGGCGTAGCGGGCTGGGGCGGCTCGAGCCTCTCCAGCCGTAAACGTCTCTTAAAGTTACCTTCGGAAACTCGAAACCTACTTGATTTTTAAAAGGCCTAAAGATTGTCGCCACTTAGTATTTAAATAAATTCAATGTAAGTAGTTAGGACCGGACACTCGAGTCCCGAAAAGAGGCGCTACTGACCAGGAGCAGGAGCAGCAGCAGCACCAGCAGAGGCAGCACGGCTTGGCGGCGGGGAGGCAGCCGCGCGCCCAGCCGCCCACGCTGCACATCTGCAACACACACACACGCGCGGCGTCAGTCAGCGCGCGCTCCGCCGGACGGGGAGACGGCCTGATCCTACCGCGAACTCGACATTTTCACATCGTCATTGATAAGTAACATGAGTTACGGATGCATCATCATTAATTTCTTGCAATGTTGCTAATACACGCACTAAACTTGTAGCATCGACCGAACCATAGCGTCACAAAGAAACACTTCTAGTCACGGGCTTCACGGCGTTAGCCGGAGTTATTATACCAAAAGCGCAAGCAATATCACTTTCTCTAGTAGGGCACCGGAATTCTTGGCCTAGTTTCATTGTAACAATTTGGAATCAATAAAGATTGAGCTCTTGACCACTTTGTATTATATCGAGCTGGCTCTAGCGCTTAGGATGCACCGAGCTGGCTCGAGGCCGCGCGCGCGACAGATCGCGGGCGGCAGCATTACCTACACCTCCATCAGCGCGGCCCGTGCGCGCCACGACACCGTCCACTAGAGCTCATCGGTCGCCGTCCGAGAGGGCTCCATCTCGCACTGTATCGCACTAGTTCGACGATGCGAGGCCGCGGCAGGAGGAAGGTGTGTCGCTAGGAAGACGAGATCGATCGTCGATCGGGCGGCGCGCGCGGGTCGGCGCTGCGGCGGCGGCGCCCTGCCTATTCCTAGTGAATTCGGTAACCTAGTTGAGCCGCGAGTGAGTCATCGATCGCGCCTAGCGCTGCGCGCGGCTGCGGCCGTGCGGCGACGGCGCGATCCGCGCGGTATAAATAGCGGCGCGGCGCGCGGAGGCTCACCTGGGGCGCGGTGCGGAGGCGGCGGCCGGCCTCGCCGGCGCTAGCGGGGCATGCCGGAGCGGCGGCGAGCAGGGGGCGCCGCGGCCGAGGCGCGACTGACGCCATCGACCGCCGCCCCCGCCCCCGCCGCCCGCGAGCGCATGCGCGCCCGCCCTGCCGTTGCCGCCGGCACGCTCTGCCCTCCAGCTCCACCGAACTTAGAGGCGGAAATTAAATTGTTATAGTACCTACAAATAAGTACCATAACCAACTTAAATTACATTTAAAGTACTAAATCATTATTTTTTATACAAAAATGAATGACCGTCTATTGTTTAGGTACTGTCTCTGAATTTTATTTTATGGGTAGCTAATAGGTCGAATGTAGAATAAATGAGTACATTATGTTTGATAGTTTCGAAGCTTATGATTATGATGCTTGAGCTTGATCATCCAATGGGCCCAATGTTCCAGAAAAGTGTTTGTATTACACAAATATATTGGTACTCAGATTCTTGTTGTATTTCGTCAGGAGCTCTATCTGTAGAGCAACAGACTGGTAGCTGGTAGTGTCGAAGCCCGGGCTGCGTCTGCGGCAGTGGCGCGGCGCCGGCGCCGGCTGCGCGAACATTAATGAGTTATTCAATATAAAAAGTAGTTAAAAAGTAAGTAGATATTACGTCGATAGAAAAGAAGTATCGATGAGATATAAAAAAATACAGGAATAGGTGCTGCCTAGTCAAATTATCAGCAAAATAATTATTTTGTTAGCAACATAAATCGTTATCAACCCTTGTATGTCCCCACTGCTGGGGCACGGGTCTCTTCCTGCATCGCAGGAAGGTTAGGCCATACTCCACCACGGGGGCCAAGTCCGGGTTGGTGGAGGATTGTAAGACAGTGGCGGGCCTTACTGTCAGAAATCAGCAACAGATAATTATTTTGTCAGTAGAATCAATAAATGAGCAGCAAATCATAAACCACGTTATACTCGTAGGTGCACCTGATTAACGAATATTATAAACGCGAAAGTTTGTGAGTACCTATGGACGGATGTTTGTGACTCTTTCTGGTAAAAATACTGAATGAATTTTAATGAAACTACAATAATATACTTAGCTTATACGTCAGAATAACACATAGACTACAATTTACTTATAAAGATTTTGTCTGAATTGACCAAAATATAACGATAAGTTTCAAGTACTTAAGTAGGAAACAATCTACCACTTGTGAGCTATTCCTCATACCTACGCTGCCAAAACTACTAAAGTTACACATAATAATGTAATGTATGATGGAAATGTTTTAAAAAATCGTTAAATATAGGTAGTTTATAGGAGCATACTGCAGTAGCTACGTATAGGCCTAGGTGTAATTAGGTAGGGCTCCGCAGTGCTTAGTTGCCGTATTTCTTATGTTGACAATATTGCGACTGTAACATCTCAATATTGTCAAGCTGTTGTATTTTTCAAATGCTGATCTAAAACTAGTGCCTTTCGGGGTAGAGACTCTGGGTCATGGGGTCCGGAGGCGAGACTCCCCTTTAAGGAGATCTTGTCGCGCCTCGTCGACGCTCCTGGAGACCCGAGGGCTGGTGCCTACTTTGACTTTGGCCAAACATTAAGCCTCTCCGTACAGCGAGGCAGTGCCGCCGCCAGCAGCTTCTCGGTACCTACTCTACCGGCCGACAGCGATCTGGCTCAAATATTTATTCAAATTAGTTTTGTGTTTCGTTTAATTTTTGTATTTTCAATTATGTATTTTTTTATTCACTTAATATTAATAAAATATAAATATTATATGACAATTTTAAAGATAAAAAAATATTTTTTTATCGTTAGTTATTTTCTACTCACGCTAATATAAGCACTCGAAATACCAATCCTGTGCAGACGAAGTCGCGGCAAAATAATGCCCGACAGAAAGCATAACTTGACTTGAACCACGTCCATGCCAAGTCAGTAATTTTTTAATGTTACTTATCAAGAATTATAATGGCCAGTAATTATGCGTCAATAAAGAGTTTTTTTGTGTAGTCTACAAACGTCCCACAGCAGTATATGTCTTCTCCCAGAGTATGGGTTTAATTCCCGAAGGTCGAATCGGCCTTGACTGTTGCGAAAAATGTGAAGATCATTGTAGCCATTCCAATAAGAATACGTTGAGTATTCTCATTTTACTTCACAATTACCTCCACACTTAAATAGTTATCGACAAAGTTTTATTTCAATTCAATATATTATCCCTTTTAACCTAGTTAGTGAAGTTTTTTCGACCTTATCAATCAATCATAGTAAAAGGTATGTCGGTAGGTAATGGATTGTTGTATAACATTACATATGAATGAGTTAGGGGGTTGGTGGAGGATGGGTAGCGCGGGCGCGGCGGCGGCGGCGATCGATGGGCGGCGCGCGTCAGTGGGCCGCGGCGCGCCCGCCCGACCGGCCGCCCTGTGAGTGCCCCGCGCCCGCGACCCGCGACCCGCGACACGCAGCTATCCCTTTGTCCGTATCGATTGGCGCATCACCTCACTCTCACAACGTCAAAGTGACTTGGATTACGTTGCCATTATACTTGCTCTTTTAGGTGAGTGATGCGTTATTGCAACGAGACGTGCATACGAAATGGACCAAATCGAATGCGCATATCATCGCATCAGCTGTAGAGGCCACTTCTGTTCCATTCACGAACCAATCTTAGTTGATAGTTTGAAGAGGCCCACTGTGCCACATTCGTGGTACCTAGGTCTAGCGAACGCCATTACGTTGATTGCACGCTATTGAACTATTTTCGAAAAGCTCACCATCATACACATATTATTTGTTTGTCTTGAAACATATCTAACTATGAACCACTTCTTCACTTGCACTTAATCTGTTAAAACAAGAAAACTTTGAAATGTGGGTTGTTCTAGGGCTAACCATACGCAGGCATGGCATTAAGTACCTACCTACCTACGTATTTAGTTCGTATTTAATTAGGTACTCGTAAATGTAGATAACATGCACATCTAGATACATGTCTGTCTACACAATGGACCAACATGATATCACTAGCAGGTACATACTGTGATGTGTCTTTGATGATGATGAATTACCTTACGATTGATAAGTCTAGTATCTGATAATGCGACGGATTTTAATTTGTTTGTATTTTTATGATACAAGTAATCACCTATTCATTATATTGTCGATATTTCTATTAAAACCGGGGAAAGAAGTGCGGAGGCAAGAGCAAATTGGCCCACACGTATGTCAACATACAGATGCGTTCCCTATTGGCCGAAAGTGACAGATAGTACCTACAGATTATGGCGTATTAACCCCATCGTGTGAACGCAGCATGATAGCTGTGCTGCCTATGGATTACTACAATCTTCTTCGCATAGTTAGGTTCTACATACCGGAAAACTAAATTTGCACGAAGAAGTCTTCTGGCCGATATAGGCCTAGGCAGTAGGATCAAAATCTGCTCCACTCTAGGTAACGGACGTCATGTCTAACGATGGAGGTGGTGGTCGCAGTCGGGGTGGTTAGTATAAGTTCGTCTGACACGTAAAGCGCGTGGGTCGTTCCGCAGATACCGGCGGCGGCGGCGGCGGCGGCGGCATGGAGGGCGGCGGCGTGGCGGCGCTCAGCCTGGACTGCGAGGACATGTTCAAGGAGATCACCAAGAAGCTGTACGGCGAGGAGGCGGGCGCCGGCGGCGCGGGCGTGGAGTTCCCGGCCGCCGAGCGCGAGGAGGAGCTGCGCGTGGAGGAGCACCTGACGGCGTGGGGGCTGGCCGCGCTCATGCAGCACGGCGTGCCGCCGCCCGGCATCCTGCAGGCCAACTTCGCGCCGCGCGTGGAGCCGGGCGCCGAGGACCGCTGGGCCGCGGCCGAGGAGCCGCTGGGCTGGGCCGGCTCTCGCGTGGCCGCCTACAACCCGGCGCAGCGGCTCTTCAAGTGCTGCGAGTGCGAGTGCGTGGGCTTCCTGGCGCGCGTGGCCGAGCACTGGCTGGGCTCGCACGCGGGCGCGCGCCACTTCGCGTGCCCGCTGGCGGGCTGCGGCTTCGCGTCGGGCTGGGCGCGGCACACGCGCGCGCACCTCACGCGCGACCACCGCGCCGAGCCCGCCGCCGCCGACCAGCTCACGCGCGACAACCCCGCGCTCGACGACCTCACGCGCTACCTCACCAGGCTCAAGGCCAAGGTCTCGCCGCTCTTCTCACCCGCTTTCAACCTAATCTTAACTGCACAACAGTATTTGCGAACGATCAGTGATTGCGATTCATTTAATGATTCGGCAAAAAAATTATAAAATTGGGAACCTGTCACAAAATATCGTATATACTTAACATAAATTTTTGTACCTAAAAAATTAAGAGATTTTTAAATAATTAATAAATTTATTATTAATGCAATTGACCGAAAAATAACCTAAATTGAGTTGCAAAAATATAATTGAGCATCCTAAAATTCCAAACTGATCAGCAGAAAATTCCAAATCGATCAGGCAAGCATTTCCAATCGATCCGCTCCAAACAATTATAAAATTGATTCTTATCATTTGCTCATTTCATATGAGTTATGTTACTCACGAAATAGTTATTGAGCTGACGAAAATTTATTATTTGCTTTGATCATTTCCGATTTATTTGCTAACCACGTGTTAGGCCAGGTTTTCACGGTCTTAGTACGCTCGGACCGAGTGCGCCATCCGAGTAAACTAATGCTTCTGATTGGACGGTTTTTCGTGACAACCCCAAAACAGCCAATCAGAAGCATTAGTTTACTCGGATGGCGCACTCGGACCGAGTCCACTAAGACCGTGAAAACGCGGCTTTACTGTCGACTTAAAACAATCGTTGACTAATCAGCATAAGTGGGTATTTTTGCCAAATACTGATAAAAACTTTGGTATTTGCGTCTAATAATCAGATTATTTATACAGCGTCCAGTGACACCTTCACTCACACTAGATGGGTGAAGGGACCACTCCAACGCGTCAGTGCCTGAGACAATGTTTTTCTATATTCAGTAGGCTTGCTCAGCAACTTTACAATTTTTAAAAACATATTTAGAGGCTAAAAATTCCACCCATGCCGGGATTCGAACCCGCGACCTCTGGCTAACCGTGCCAGCGCTCTCCCAACTGAGCTAATGGGCGACTCACGCATCAGCGTCAGTGCGCATCCGTGAAATTTCGAACCTCTTTACAATACTCTCTGTAGGTACTACATACTACATTACATACAGGCAGCAAAATCTGGCTGAAGTAATTTGCATCACTTGCAGAACCTTTACCATTCTGCATGAAATGCATGCCAGGTACCTACTTAGGTTTTAGCCCTAAAATATTTGTATGCCCTGTAGGTAAAACAGATAAGAAATAAATTTTATGTACAACAAATGTATGTAGGTACAAGTGTACTTAATAGACACTTGTACATAAACACCTATGTTTATGAGAAATAAATGTTTTGTTTAATATCGGCTTAGCCAACGTAAAAGAAAATTAATACGTGCGCAGCGAATCAAGCAGCGGTTTTCCTTACGATGATTTCTTTCACAGTTAACGTATGTTAAACATTACATATTATATTGTTGAGCATAAATTAATATTTAATTCCTTTATTTTAAAAATATTTTGCCTATAGTTACTGGTAAGATTTCATGATAGACAATTTTCAAACTTTAGTATGTTTCAACTAAAAATATCTAATACAGATCTCAAATTAAAAGTTTCCTCGGCCCACGTTCGTTGTTGCAACCAGGTACTTTTTTCGTACAGGTGGACGCGGCGCGGCACGAGCGGCGCTCCCCCCCCGCGCCCGACCCCGCGCCGGCCGCGACCGCGGTGGGGGGCGGCGGGGGCGCGGGGCCGGGGGCGGGCGCGGGGGGCGCGGCGCTGGGGGACGGCAAGCGCTACGCGTGCGGCGCCTGCGCCTACGCCACGGACCGCCGCGACCTCTTCACGCGGCACGAGAATATCCACCGCGACGAGAAGCCCTTCCACTGCTACCTGTGCCAGAAGCAATTCAACCGCGCCGACCACGTCAAGAAACATTTCCTGCGCATGCATCGCGACCAGCCGTACGAGCTGGCGCGCATCCGACGAGGCAAGCCGGCGCCCGCGCCCGCCCCGGCCCCGGCGCCGCCGCCCGCGCCCGTGCCCGCCCCCGCCCCCGCGCCGCACTACTACATCAAGCCGCCGCCGCCGGAGCCGCCGCCCCCCGCGCTGGAGTACCGCGTCGCCCCCGCCCCCGCGCCCGCCCGGGCGCCGCCCCCGCCCGCGCCGCCGCCGCCCGCCGCCCCCCCGGCGCCCGCGCCCGCGCCCGCGCCGCCGACGCCCGGCAAGCGGCGGCGCGGCGAGCGGCGCTACGCGTGCTGCTACTGCGCGTGGGCCGGCGCCGACAACTGGTGCCTGAAGCGGCACCTCAACACGCACCTCAAGCCCTTCGCGTGCGCGCTCTGCGAGTACAAGGTAGGTGCGGGCGCCGGCGCCGGCCGCGGGGAGCGTGTCGCTAGCTTGCTTGCTTGCTTGCTTGCTGGCGCGTGCTGACCGTGTCGCGTGTGTCGCAGGCGGCGCGCGCGGAGCGGCTGGGCACGCACGTGCGGCGCGTGCACCACAAGCAGGCGTGCGCGCGCTGCCCCTTCCTGGCCGACGACGCGGCCGCCCTGCAGTTGCACCTGCGGGACGCGCAGTGAGTGCACACACACACACACACACACACAACATATTAACAGCACCGAACGAACAAAAACTGGCCAAGAGTGAGTTAACTAACACAAATATTCACGGTTATTTTATAAAACGCTCAATCCTGAGACACCTCAAGTAGAATGTGTTTAGCGCTCTACCAATACATAAATTTATTACTCAAGCTCTAACGCACATAAACCGTAAAAAAAATTAAGAAAAGATGAATCAATTTAATTATTTGAATGAACTAACCAAAAAACTTTATTTGAAGACTTGCGCATTTTAGCAAAGCTTGCTGTATTATGTATGGAACCCTCAGTGCGCAAATCGAACTCGCACTTGGCCAGTTTTTTTAAGCTTCATGTCCACTTGCATCCAAATTCAAGAAAACCTATTCGTCTTAAGGTGTTCTAAGGCTGAGAGACCTTCAGAAAATCGTTTCTCGTTACAGAAAAATTACTTCCCTATGTTTTACTGGGGACGTATGAACGTAAGAGACACCCTAATTTTCAATTATCCCAGAGTTCGTAATTTATTTTTATTTTATTTATTAGGACTTCCAACAAGATATACACCAATACATTTACAATAGACCATAACTAGAAATAAACTAAGTGTTACCTCACTTACAGGCAGTCACAACATGCACCTTTAGTATGAAGTTACTTGAGGACTTAATGTATTAATTATAGTTTACACTGGTTTATAGTTAAGTTAATAAACTCATGAGATAATGAGTTTATTAACTTAACTAAATAAATTTATAAGTCTAAGTTTCAGAGGGTTGACAAGATCTCCTTTTAAACTTTGCACAGCTATCAGCTATCACAGTCAATGTTGTGAGACTTGGCTAGAGCGTTATGTTGCGATGAGCCTTTGTAAAGTACAAAAGTGACCAAGATTGCTCCTTGATGGTGTTCTTGCAAATGGCGTGTATCTTGAACGACGGGGTAGTTTATACGGAGTAATTTCATAGTTATTAAATTTCGTAGTGCCTAGTACTCGCTACATACTGAATTTAAGATAAAAAACTGTCGGTAGGCAAGAAAAGAGCCTTTTTTGTATATTTACATATTTGTGTACCTGCTACCTATATATTACGATTTTGCTGCTGATAAAAAAATACTTTCATAACGACAATTTACTTTTTAGCACTTAGGCACGTAAAGAGAAGAACCGAAAGGAAAAGTTAAAATCGGGCGACCAGGTTAAACAGGATCATAACGAGACATAAACAGTCGCTTTACGGTCCAATCCCTATTTCGTTGTGGATAGACCTTCAATAAGTACGTGACGAAAGTAAATTACGTTTACAGTGGCGAAGACAGCTTTATTTAGGTAAAATCATTATATGCATGGCGCCTGTAATATATAATAAAATACAATTAGATACAAATTTATAAAAAAAAATTACAAATATATAATAATCTCCATGATTTTCTAAATAATTAATTACAATTTGATATTGTATTTTGATTTGCCATACTTTTAAAATTTCAATGTTGATCCTATTTGCGTGCTACTCTCGGCAAAACATATTGGACCGATATTAACACAACACTGTTATTGTTACTATACTATTATAGTATAGTATTCCAATCTTTATCCAATTTTTCGTTGCAAACGTTTCGTTGCAAAAAGTTTTTTTAATAGGTTGGGAAAAGTTTTTTCATTTCAGACTTTTTTTCGGAGGTAGGTAGGTACGCTATTGCCTCTGATCTCCATTAATCAAATGTCTTGGATATGGAGGAGGATATAATAAAAAAATAAATTAAGATAAAAAATAATTTATTTGGCTCCTTTCTTGCAGAATCTAAAATTTTTCGAAAATCTGTGAACTAATTTTGGGATGTAGGTACTCCGAAATATAGGTGTAGTCTCCTAAGAACGTTTCCACTTAAATCATCCAACACAGGTTAGATGATTTAAGTGAAAACGTTCATGCCGATATTAAGATGAGAAGGGCCTCGAGACAAATTTCAGGAAGATCGTCTCGATTTCCTGCTGGCCCATCTCCATCGACGTCCCCTATGGAAGTGAAAAAAAATGGATGAACATAATATCGAACATACCTAATATAGAACATAATCAGCCGGCTGCCCGCTACTGTTTCTTCCGTTTTTTCCTAACTCTATATGAACGATAGGAGAAAATTGCTTTCGCGACCATCTTTTGGGCGGCATTTAACGATTCGCGATTCACACGCAGCGATATATTAAAAGGGTGCACGGGTGTATTATTTTTCGGGTGCACCCGTGCGCCGCGAGCCGACAACGAAGCCGTCCCGTCTGCCCGCAGCCACGTGGAGAGCCGCAGCCTGAAGGTGCCGGGCGCGGCGGGCGCGGCGGGCGGCGCGGGGGGCGCGGCGGCGGCGGCGGGCGCGGGCGCGGGGCCGGGCGCGGGCGGCAGCGGCGCGGGGCGGCGCGCGCGGGCGGGCGCGGCGCGGCTGTTCGGCTACCTGGAGGCGTCGGACGGGTCGGGCGACGAGTGCGAGCTGCTGCTGCCCCCCGCGCCCGCGCCCGCGCCCGCCGCCGCGCTCGCGCCCGCGCCGCGCGACAAGGAGAACGCCGCGCCGCACGACCACTGCCTGCGCTACTAGCGGCCGCCCCCGCCACCGCCCCCGCCACCGCCCCCGCCGCACCGCCACCGCCGCCACCAGCACCCGCTAGCCGCCGAGGGGTACGAGTACGCAAGTTAATTGTTTCGTTCGCGTTCTGTGTCCCTATATTGAATCATTTATTAATTATGGATAAATAAAATATGTTTTTTAAATGAGTCTTTTTTATTCCTCCACTTCTCCACTTGAAATCACGCACGCCTGTTTCCCTGAGAGGAAACCGGAGATCAGGATTACCACTGGCCCGATCCCGATCCTCTTTTCCTTCATCGACTAGTAAAAAAAATATTCTTGAACTAAAACTTTCGTAAGCAGAACACATTGTAGTGTGAGACGAGCAACATTCATGTATGTTTTTAATTTGATTAAAATGATTAATTTCACGCTGTTCCTTTCTTTTAAAATACTATGTTACTTAAGAAGAGGTATTAGTTTTTAGCCATTATTTCGATTGGCATCATAAAAGTAGGGGTGTTTTTTTTATTTAAGTCGGTTCGATTCCCAGACAAGGCAAGTAATTTTTAGAAAATCTTTAAAAGCAGAATTACTACCTTTCAAAAATAACATAAAGTCTCCTTTCAGCAAAATACCCTATCTACGATATTTAAGGTACTTTCCCTTCATGGCCCATTACTTTGGGACGTTCTGTATATATTTAAAAGAGTTTGACAGCTGTCAGTTGAAAATGATCTCCCTAGGTGCTGAAAAGTATTACATTCAACTCATTCCTCAGGCAACTAGACCTACTTTCAGAGTATGAGTAATGAAAAAAATATTTACATACCTACTGTAATACTTGGCATAACGAAACAAAATCTCCAGTTAAAGGCATAAAGGTTAAAGAAGTGGAAGATTGCTGTAGTTTAAATACCATGTTTTTAATGTTTGATTTGAAAATTTCACAGTTTGTAAACATTATGTAAATACTAGAAATAAACATAAACTTTTGTTCCCACTATTTAGGCTGGCTTAGGTTAATACAATACTTCATGGGGCATTGTATACGCTTCTATAATACAATCCCTGAAGATATTTAGGCTTGCCTGAAACGCGGTTTAAAAAATGTGTTAAGTACACTTTGTGCCAAAAGGCCTACTATAACATAAATGATTATTTAGATGACAATGATGACTGGAATTAAAGCCAGTACAATGTATATGTACGGTGCAACCGTACATCTTTTGTACAGTCAGCATTTCCATCAATTGTTCTATGTTTTATAATAATTATGTAAACTCTGTTAATTAAGGACTTTGAAAAGTAACATATTTTAAACTTTCGCGACTTGTACACATAGAAAATTTTCGGGGCTTAATTTTGTGGCTATTTTACCTCGACGTTTCGACGAAGTTACAGTCATCGTGGTCACGAAAAGACTGATGGCTGGTGGCACCTGTTCACATCTTCGGCTGATGAGGTTTCAGACTACCCTCAATCAGCCATCACAAAGCATTGTTGCGACACACTACACTGACAATGTCGGACGATAAGACTTTGTTTTCATAGTTACGTACAAGAGGGTGAGTCTCTAAAAGCCATAGTTGTTCAATAGAGTCATATTACTCCGGTAATGAACGTTTCATTTACAGTATCGGTAGTCTGGTAACCAATCGCATTATAATGGTATAACGCGTACTACTTAACTCGGCGCCTCGCGCGATTCCATCTTCTTCGCGTGAGATGCCTATTTAAATTGCGCGGGTTATACCCCAAAATGACATTGTACCAAACTGAGGCAAATAACAACCATTGTCGTGCTTACTCGTATATCATTCTATTGAAAAACTATATAAGTATTAGACTCTAGGGCCAGTGTTGTGACGTTATACTAGTAATACCACTCGCCAATTGAACGGCGAAGGAAATACCGTTAGTAAATATAAATGTCTGAGGTGTTACCTACCTGAAATTGAAACCTTGAAATTGCTAATCTGTGGTGGGCACGCGTGGTAATTAAGCCCATACTCTCTCTGAAAGAAGACCCTTGCAGTGGGACGTGTATAGTCAATACTGAAAAAGTTTTCTTAGTTTAAAAATAATTATTTTAATTTTACGATCTAAGTAATACCACAATTTATTAATAACTTCAGACCTGCTTAGAAATACTCTAAGGGTTAGAAAAGGTTGATAACACTCAATTGAGCTATTTGAACTGAATTAGGTGTTATCAGCGCTTACCTAGTATATCTTAGAGAGAAAAAAAATTACCCTATTAAATATTTCTTTCATTAACAGCAAAATACACTACGATGATCGAACTGCATTTATAAAAATAGCGTTTAAGTATTACATACAGGGATACAGGTTGACAACAGAATTTTTGTCACTCGTTTTCGCTGGGTGTGTTTCTTGCGTCGCGCCCCGCCGAGCCCCGCGCGTCGTCTCGCTCGCTCTGGACGCCGGCCCGCTCGTTGTCTCCCTCGCTCCCGCTGTCGCCGCAGGCCTCCGGCTCGCTCGAGCGCTCCGCGGGCGCAGCCTCGTCGTCTCTGTAACAGTAGCGGCTTAATTTATGGTAGCGGTCGGCCTGTCGGACGACAGTCATCCGAGGGGTTATAAGGGATCACTAAGGAATTTAACCTAGGACGTTCAATTCGCAGACCCGTGTGCCCTAAAAAGAGTTCCCGTGGATTATTTACCCGTAGGGGTAGAGCGGGGACCAGGCGACGGGCAGCTCGATGAGTCGCGCCAGCAGCCGGTTGAGCTCCGCCTGCGCCGCCAGCCCGCCCTCCCCCGCGCCGCCCGCGCCCCCCGCCGGCAGCAGCGAGGGGCCCAGGCAGGTGGCCAGGTTCTGCGCTGACATTCGGTTGTACGCCGCGTGCCGCGCCACACTGCAAACGCAACAAATAAACTAATAAATATTATATAGGACAAATGGGTCTTAGATACACGGGTAGGCTGGGGCTGAACCGATGGTTTAGTCGACAGCACATCTACCTTTACATTTTACTATTTGCAAGCAGTGAGTAAAGTGCCCGTACCTATGTAACGTTTGATGTGCTCTCGACTATACTTGTAGCTACTTTTTTAATGTACTCGTATCTAGCATCGATTGTGTCCCATTATGAGACAAAGGCCTCCCCTTTTTTCCTTTCCACTCCCCTCTGTTAATGGCCATGGCTATGGGTCGACTATATCCATTGCTATATCCTATATCCGTCAGTGTTTCCTCTCCTGGCTTGGCCCACACGGCTCACGTGGCTCGCGTAATTCCACCACAGCTTTGACGTTGCAGCGCCAGCGGTCTTCGGTAGGGGAAAAGATTAATCCACAGATTGCTAGATATACCCGAAACGGTGTTTGCAGCAAAACAGTAATCAAGCGAGGGTCGTGCAAGAGGCGTTAAAAGGTTTAATGCCAAACAGCGGGCGGGCGGCTACTTTCACACAAAGGAAGCTTGGTTTTAATTTATAAACGACTTGTAAGATCGTAATGAAACATTTGAAAGTCTCTTGTCTGGTAGATTAGGATTAGATGGAAATATCCTAGTAGTTCGCTGAAACGAACGGTTGCTGAAGCGAAAAGAGGTTTGGTCGCTGTTCTAGGAACTTTAATGGGCGGGCGAAAAGCGCGGAACTTATTGAAACCAATAGCGGGGATAAGCTAAGCCTGGACTTGGAAGTTCTAGTGATTCTTTAATTTATAAATGTTGTTTCAAACGGGGGGCTGCGTTCGGAATAATGCTTTAGGTGTTCCAGCTACAGGCGTCTGGCAGGAGTGCTGTTTTGCCAGTTAGAAGTTACTGAGCTATACGCTGACGTTGTAACACTAATTTACTGGCTACGTAGGTACACTCGAAGTCAAGTTTGAATGATCACATCAGAATTGAGACAATTGACATCATTTCATATTTTACAACGCGCAAAACTAAAAATAACGTTTCTTAATTTTGCTGTTTTGATTACGAAAAAAATATTTAGAATTTTCATTATTGCTTAATTTTAGAGAAAATAAATAAAAACCAAAAATTGTGTGATGACGTCACACATACGGTGGAATGGTACCGTTGCCTCATATTAAAAATGATATGACAGATGTCATTTTCAATTTCATTCAAATGTCATGTCGGAGAAACTACTTTTCATTTTCTTAATTCCAATGGTTTTTAAAAAGGAGGCAAGGGTGTTAGTATTATCATTGAAATTCAATGGTATTATCAAGCCGTAAGTGTGACGTCATTTGGCGGTTACATCCTTTTAGAATAAGACGAAAAACAAAATCTATAATATAAAAATGAATCGCTGAATGTGTTGGTAAGCGCAAATGTCGGGAGCAGCTGAACCGATTTCGCTAATTCTTATTTTAGAATATTCCTTGAAGTACGAGGATGGTTCTTACGGAGAGAAAAAAGAAAAAAGTATCGACTGCTAGACGGTATGAAGTTCGCTGGGTCAGCTAGTTATGAATAAAAATCATCGAATATCCGAAAATAAAAAAAATGGGTCGTTTTATTTCGTACCTATCTAGTTTCCTCTAGGACAGTAAAATACGTATGCTAAAAAATTTAAATGTTGTCAATTCTCCAAAGAACTGTATAATCATTAATCATGCTAGGCGATCCAAAAAGGTTTGTTGTTAGTCTTCCGGGACCACGGTGCTTGCAAAAGTCCCGAAACGTCGGAAAATTGTAAAAATGAAATTAAATTAAACGAGTAAAGTCCGTGTAAATACAGTTTTTATTTGTAAGGGACATTGTTTTACACTTAGGTATCAAAGATCTGAAAAAGTGTTTTTAAATGTCCCTCGCAGCAAAAAATGGGAAGGTAGGTAGTCGTAACTGCGGAAGAACCCATAGTCGACAGTGTATATAAGGAACTCGAGATCGGCGGCCTCGCGTCGGCGTCGTCTCGAAGCGAACGGGCCGATCGGCCGACGACGTCGGCGGTGATGCGGAGCCCCGGAGCCGAGCTACAGTCGCGCGAGAACCGGCTTGCCGTCGCCGGCCGCCGCAGGTTTCGAACGCGACCGCCGCCGCGCTGATTTTGTGTTCACACAGGCGCTAATCAATATTCGCGCACCCCGACGCCGACGCACGGTGGTACCGTAGTAGGTCATAGGACTCGGATGGCAATGACTGAGCTAAGCCATGATATCTGGCTCAGTTACCCACTAATTGTCATACTACCTGAGGGTATAAAAGGTTTCGCAATCTATTGTTCCCAACATTCCTTTTTCGGCATCCGAAGTGAACACAAGTAATTAGTCATCAACCTGTTATCACCAAGTGCTTTAATTAGCCCAAGACGCGACGCGTGTGTTTAAGTTCCAACTTGTCTGTGACCTGCTATTTTACAATGGAATTTGAAGTCACAGGTATGTATTATTAATTTACTTTACTATTTTGCCTTTTCCTTCTACATTTTTTTTTTAAATAGAGTGCTACGCCAACGTGGCATTTTTTATGTATTTATGTCTGTATATTTTTTACGTTGAAGCTTTTACTTATGTTTGTACCTACTTGTACCATTCAATTTGGTATAGAAATATGGGTTACAATGTCTACTACTAGGCCTCTCCAAATTTAGCTGCGTCATGCTGCGTCTGTAAGGTGCAGCCAGGTGCTACGCCGCGCGCCTGAACGCGTAGCAGGCGCGTAGCACTTGCTACGAAACATGTATCTATTTTGATCCGCTTTTAACGTATTTTTATTTTGTTTTAGGTACTAGTATTAAGTGTTCTTTCAAAAGAATGCTTGTACTAGATACTTGGCTGTCTATTAAAGACAGCAAATCTGAACTGGAGCGTTGGCATCGAGTTTTTCGAGACCTAATACAATTGCTGCCTGATGTTGAGAATTACATTGCTGATGACTTGGAAAAAAGAGTTACTAAAGTTTGTACAAGATTGGTAGCAATTTGGAAGCAAGTCACGCGCAACCATTCTCGCATGGTCTCTAAGTACGGAGACTGGCTGAACGAAATTGAAGTTTGCGTTCTGCCAACTTGTGCAACAGTAGGGAGCCACAACACCCAACGGCCAGCAGCAGAAGCTTCGACAAGCACCCAACAGCACCAGCACAGGAAGGACTTTGAGGAATGTAGCAAGAGATCAAAACGCCGCAGGCTTGCAGAGTTAAGTAAAGTAGACAGTTCTGCGATAAATTCTTTGTTGGACGATTCTAGTCTATCTAACGCCGCTGCATCTTTAAATTTCAGCACTGACGAAGTCTTGTCTCTTATAAATGAGACAAAACTGACTAAACATCAGTATCTTTTGGTGAAAGACTTCGTTAATGCAAAATCACCTAATGCATTACCATCTTATCAAAAAGTGTTAGAAGCTAAGAAGCGGTGCTATCCATCGCAAGAGTTTATCACGGAATCATCTGCTGAAGTAGAATTACAATCATTGTTAGATCATACTGCTTGCCGGATACTAGAATCCCAAAAACCCGTTTTGAATAATATTGACCCTAATAAAGAATTTGTTTTGATTGGAAAATGGGGTTTCGATGGGAGTACGGGGCACAGCGAATATAAACAGATTTTTGGAGATTCTGGTATCGATGATGATGGCAGTATGTTTGTTACTTCATATTGTCCTCTTCAATTGGTTTGTAAGTCCAATACCTCCGACCCAGATCAAATAGTTTGGAAAAATCCGCGCCCTTCTTCCACCAGGTATTGTAGGCCTATTCGATTCCAATTTGCCAAAGAATCCAAAGACCTTTCTGTGCAAGAAGAAGCTTATTTCAAGACTAAAATTGATAGTTTACAACCGACTTCTTTCACTCACGGTGAATATGAAATAAAAGTGCAGCATTCTTTACAATTAACCATGGTTGATGGTAAAGTGTGCAGTGCTCTGAGCGATACATCTTGTAGTAGATGTTATATTTGTGGTTCAACTCCAAAAGAGATGAATGACATTGATAAATCGCTGAGCAAAACTGCAGATAGTGGTACCTATCAATTTGGACTATCTCCTCTTCACTCGTATATCCGATTCTTCGAATATTTAATTCACGTTTCTTATAGATTAGACATAAAGAAATGGCAGGTACGTTCTTCAGACGAAAAAGCTCTTCTTGCACAAAAAAAACAACATGTGCAGCAACAGTTTAGGCAGAAACTTGGTCTAATAGTCGACAAACCGCGAAGTGGAGGAAGTGGCACATCTAACGACGGAAACACTGCCAGAAAGTTTTTTTCTAACTCAGCGGTTTCAGCGGAAATTACTGGATTAGATAAAATCCTTATTGACAGATGTCATAATCTGCTGCAGTGTCTTTCGTCGGGATACAAAATTAATAACGCCACTTTTAAAGAGTATTCTCTAGAAACAGCACGTAAACTTGTTGCTACCTATCCATGGTACAACTTGCCATCGTCTGTACATAAGGTCCTCATTCATGGGTTGGAAGTAATTGAACACGCATTATTGTCAATAGGTGAGCTTTCGGAAGAGGCCGCCGAATCTTGCAATAAATTAATCAAACTCTTCAGGCGTGACAACACGAGGAAAATGTCTCGGGTTGTCACAAACACCGACTTGATACATAGACTTCTCCTTAATTCGGATCCTTATATTTCTAGTTTAAGAAGGTTACCACAGAAGAAGAAGTCTATTCTATCAAAAGAAGTATTAAATTTGTTGTCGGTTTAGGAAAAAATGTAAAAAATAAGATAGGTATTTATGTTATTTTTTACATAACTCCTATTATGTAAATATAATATTTTTTGTCCAATTGTGTGTTTGTACTTAGATGTTAGTTAAGTATTTACTTTATTTGTAATATAAAATGTAAATAGTAAGGTTTAATAGTTATTAAGTTGCAAACCTTCTTTTAAGTGTAATAAAAATGCATAATTTTGTAAATAAAATAAGCTTTTTAAGATTATTTTGTTTTTTTTTTATTGTGTTATGGCTTAAAGTATTACAAAACACCATAATAATAATAATCAGCTATGACAACGACAGTCATTATTATCGCGAAACCCTATGACCGCTACTCTTAGGGCGTGGAACCAGTGTGCGACGGGTAGAAGAGCGTGCCGTAATGTTAAGTCACCGCGTAACTGATACATAATTACCGTGCTTTAGCTAATAACATAATTATTCTATCGTAACTTATGCCGCGTGGGGCAGAGAAGGAGGACTGACTGTGCCAGCAGCGCCAGGATGAAGGTGAGCTCGGCGCGCGCCGCGGGCGGCAGGCGGGCCAGCGCGCGGCGGGCGCGGGGCAGCAGCCGCGCGGGGGGGGCGGCCGCCAGGCGCGCCAGCTTGGCGCGCGCGCCGCCCGCCACCAGCGGCGGCCGCCGCGCGCGCACGTGCCGCGCCAGCAGCTGCGCCGCCGCGTGCACGCGCGCCGCGCCCCCGCCCGCGCCCGCGCCCCCGCCGCCGCCCGCCAGCCGCGCGGCCAGCGCGCGCGTCTCGGCCGCGCCGCCCGCCAGCCGCGCGGCCAGCGCGCGCGTCTCGGCCGCGCCGCCCGGCACGCGGAACACGCCCACGCAGCGCAGCCCTGCCGCCGCCACATACAACAGAGCGGCGGTCGAGGAAAGGGTAGCGGTAGACGACTTGCATAAAAAAAAATAGAAACGTAATCGGCGAGGAAACCTTTTAGGATTTGGCATTTTTGTTCTATACGACTATTTCACGTTACTTTGTATTAGAACGCGCCATACGAATCGGACTCAAACTGTAACGTCACAACGTCAATGTAACTCCTCATTATAATATATACAGTTATCAATATTCGAGTTACCTGTAAGTTTCTCGTAAAATAATGTTTTATGCATCTACTCTCTTTTTGGAAAAGGTTTAAAATTAAAAGAAAAAACGAAATCTAATACTATTTGTACGGGCGAGTCTGTTAGTTTGACTGTCCGCACAATATTTTGTTATGTTATGTTGTTGGAGGAAGAAGAACAAATCCGATGTTATTTTCACTAGATTTATTCCACAATGTTGTGTTGTCAGAGGGCAGTCGCCAACTGGCGTGTACTGGGTAAAAAGCTTACAATGATGATGACATAGCATTTTATGTAGGTGTTTCCTTACTAATAATAATGTGCATATTTGTACATGCTGCCAAGGACAAAAAAAATTAAGTTAAAATACAAGAAAATCGAACATAATTACAGAGGCAAAGCTTGGCGCATAAGTTGTATAAAATGTTTTGCACTGTTTTAAACCTAAGTACTAAGTCGCGAGCGTTATCATACTTCTCAAGTTACATTTCACTTAGCATAAGTACTTATAATATTTTATTCACTTAAATATCAAACTTAGGTCTAACCGATGTCCTAGGTAGAGCATAGACGGGTTCCTGTTCTTGTTGACTTCGGTGTGTGGTCCTGGCCATTGGTCGTGAGGTCATCTCTATGACTGGTCCAGGGACTCGATCCTTCGTTTCCAGGTGGATCGCGCGAGGTGCGCTCCGTTGTTGAATGACAAGAGTGTTGCGTCTGCGTCGCCAGTGCAAGTATTTGCACCCTGCCGCGGCCAAAAATGTTACAACAATACCCAATGTTGTATAGGATACCGTATATTGGTGCACATCATGTGTTGAGACCGTGTTGAGTAACACACTTTGCTGTTTTAGTGTTTCAATGTTATTCTGTAGCTCGCTAAGATCATCTGTGTTGAAATCTGTAGTTATTCGTATTTTAGGCGGAGCTATTGCTTGGTTTGTTTGTATGCTGTTTAAATCCCATAAGTCACTGTATGGGACTTGAATCTGGGGATTAATGTTGACATTATTTTGAAAGTATTGCTGTGTATGGATAGTTGTTTCCCCGTGTTTAATAATACATCCTTGTTTCGTGTTAATTATTCCCGCCATTTTTATTGACTTTGAAGTCATATGTTCATCGCAAATGACTCGCGGTAGGCATTCGTCGCAGCAAAAGTACATCCATGCGTTCGGAGACTGTAATGGGATCCATTTGTCGGCGCACTGGTCCCGCTCGTAGATACATTTTGATGTACTCGAATTTGTTAATATGCTGATTTCGCATGGTGACTGGTTGCTGTGCATGTTGTATGTTGGACGATTAATCGCACAGATAAAATTGTAGGTATCAATTTTGCTGCAGGCGGAAATGTCCTTATCAGTCAGTGTCATGTAGATATCCTTTCTTAGGTTCACAGCGACGTATTCTGATTCTATTCTTAATGTTAAGGTGGTATTCTGTGTTTTAATTGGTATAGGTATTGTTTTGTAGAGGTTGAACTTGACTTCGCTTGTTAAGGGTAAGCTTATTTCGATTATGAAGAATTTTTCCACAACTCTTGTTTTAACTGTCAGTAGTTTATAGATGCTGCTGAGTTGATCGTGAGTGTTATCAACGGGTAGATACAGGTGAGCGGGTAGTTGCCCAGAAATAGTATTGAGCTCTTTCTTTAGTTGTTCTTGGCTGAAAAGCCTGGTGTCTACCTGTCCATGGTGTATATTTGTTGCTGTGTCAAGTAATGTTTGTTGTACGTATTGCAATTTGTTAATGAATATGCTAGCGGCCATGGCCATCATATTAAAGTAGTTCATGTTATCTTCTTGGGTTATTTTTTCGTTCATGTTCCGTACAAATTGCTCAGTAGTATTTAGATGTTCTTGAATTAGCTGAAACTGTCTTTTCATGACATCCTCATTCCTCTTCAAAATGTTATTATGGGCCTCCACAATTGACGTTTGATTTTTTATAAGTGCCAAAAGATGCAGGTTATTGTTGTTCACGGCTTCGATATCGGAACTATACTTTTGTGCGAAGCTGTCATCGAGTACCCCGAATAACGTGTTCGCTAGGTAGCCTACTCCGTTCAGTAGACCTCGGATTGCGCGTCTCGGAATGGCCCCGTGCTGAGTTTTCAGCAAGTTGTTATTATGTTTCAGGTCCTCAACTTCTTGTTTCAACTCTGCCGTAACGCTGTCACATATTGTTCTGTACATAAGAAGTTCACATCTGTCTTCGACATGAGCCACCAGTCTTTGTACACTTTCAAATCCAATCCAGTAGGACGTCATGTTATAGTACGTCACTATTTTCCAAGTGTCATGTATGTTTTGTAACTTTCCCATGTTGTCAAAATAGACGAGTTTGTTATCTTTGAACGGTGCAATGTTAACAAGGTCTTCACTTTGAGTAAAAGCCTTCATCTGTGAGTATTCAGTTGGCCTTGATGGATGAAAGAGTGTCAGAAGCATTATGAAAAGGCAAAGTAAGCTCGATCGCGTCGTATTTCTGCCGTGTTGTCCAGAGGGCCGTTTTTGTTGCATATCTGTTAAAGTATTCTCCGCCTTGTTGATGTTACTGGAATTGGGTGCCGAGCTGTCTAGATGGCAAACTGTCGAGTCGGCGTTTTCGTCGCTGTTTGTTACCGGTAGTAGTACGAGCTTTGTTATAGGTCGCTTGTATACGCTATCTTGCGTTTTTACAGTGACCACTCGTACTAAATTATCCCTTCCAGGATGTACTTCCATTACCCTTCCTAAGGGCCACTTCATGGGAGTGAGGTTATCCTCTTTTATGAGTACAATGTCGCCTTTTTGTATATTTCGTGTTTTGTTACACCATTTTGCGCGCTGTTGAAGTTCGTGTAAATACTCCAATGACCACTGTTTCCAAAATCCTTGGAACATTTTTTCTGTTAGTTGCCACCTTCGGCGTGGGCCTATCTTGCTGTTTTGTAGGTTTTCTTGGGGGATTGATATGATTGGTCGACCGATCAAGAAATGACCCGGTGTTAGACAGTGTTCTGCGTCGTCAGCGTCTTCTGTTAAGGGGCAGAGTGGCCTCGAATTCATGCAGGCCTCTATTTGCGTCAGTAATGTTTGGAATTCCTCATATGTTAGTTTCTGCTCCCCTAACACTCGCTTAAGATGGTGTTTCATAGATTTGACCGCGGCCTCCCAGATTCCTCCTGCCGACGGCCAACTCGGGGCGTTGAAGTGCCACTGGATCTCTTGTTCAGCGAGAGTTTGCGAGAAGAAGTTGTTGTTGAACGTTTTGTGTGTTTGTAGATGTCTCTGTAATTCGCGGTCGGCCCCCACGAAATTTGTACCGTTGTCACTGTAGAGATGTGCCGGACATCCTCGCCGAGCCGCCATGCGTTTAAGGGCAAGTATAAATGTTTGCGTTGTTAAGTCTGTGACTAGCTCTAAGTGCACAGCTTTTGTTGCGAGGCAGCGAGGCAAACGAAAACGGCGACGTAACCCTTGCTCGTTCGCACGCCACGTCCCTTGTTGAGTTTGATGTCCACCCACCCCGTGAAATCCACTCCTGTGTGGTAAAAGGGTGGTGAAGGGGTGACTCTTGGTCGGGGCAAATCTCCCATGAGTTGTTCTTCTCGGGTTGTTTTGTAGCGACTGCACGTTACACATTTTCTGAGTGTATTTTTCACTGTGGTTGTCCCTCCTATGATCCAATATCGCTGACGTAGCGTTGCCAAGGTCAGTCTGGCTCCACCATGGAGAGTTGTTTTGTGTGCTTCATTTATTAGAAGTTGTGTCAGTCTGGACTCTTTCGGGATGATGAGAGGATGTTTGGCGTTTTCTGTTAAGTTTGAATGTTTCAATCTTCCTCCCACGCGCAAAAGGTCCGACTCATCCACATAAGGATTTAGTTTCCCAATTTTGCTGTTTTTGTTCACTGTATTGTTGGTTTTTATAGCGCGAATTTCCTCTTTGAAGTGATCTTGTTGCACTCGATGTATTATCTTGTTGCGCGCAGCCTTCATGTCGGCCAGTGTAAAGTGCTCGGCGGGCGCTCTCTGGGCACGCGCTTTGCTTATGAAACGCGACACCCATATGATAACGCGGACGGCCTTTGCAATAGAATTGCAGTTGTTTAATGTTTTTGTTATGATGTTTGGCTCGTTATCTGGTACCGTAACTGTGTGTACCTTTGCTTCTTCGCATGTTGGTATTTCTTGTAGGTAGATTTTTTCTGGCAATTGGTTTTTTAGGAGCCATTCTGGCCCTTGCCACCACAATTTGTGTTTACTCAACTGGGTAGGTAGTAAACCTCTGGACGCGCAGTCTGCTGGATTGTTTTTTGAATTCACGTACTGCCAGTCTTGACCCGGAATAACCTCCTTTGTTGACCTCACTCTGGTCGCGACATATCTGTTCCAGCGGTTTTCGTCGCCCTTAAGCCATCCTAATACGACCATCGAGTCTGTCCAAGCTGTAACCTTCATGTCAGGTCTGTTCAAGCTTTGCTTAATTTTGTTGACGAGTTTGGACAGTAACTGGGCTCCGCATAACTCGAGTCGTGGCAGAGATTGTTGTTTGCGTATTGGAGTTACTTTCGTTTTTGCTGCCACTATGTTCACCCTGTTTGTTCCGTCCGACTTACGCACCGTGCTGTAGACGACACATGCGTACGCTTTTTCGGACGCGTCGCAGAAGGCGTGTAGTTCCGGTTCTTTATCTGTTGCACTCGTACATCCGAGCCATCGTTTGATCTTAAACTGTTCCATTTTTGTTAATTCCGCTCTTAGTGGCATCCACTCCTTTTGTATGTGTTCGGGAACTGCTTCATCCCATCCAAGGCTGTCTTTCCAAACTTGTTGGAAAATTATTTTTGATTTCACTGTTATCGGTGCGAGCCAGCCTAGGGGGTCAAATAACGAGGACACTTCGCTCAGTATTTGACGTTTTGTTATTGTTATTGTTTCTTTGTGTTGCAGTACTGGTGAAAATTCGAACTCATCGTTTTTCGGGTTCCATCCCAGTCCTAATGTTTTTGACGAATCTGTGTCAGTGAAGTTAAAGTTGAGCGGGTTTCTCATCTTTTTGGGTAGGTCTTCCACTAACTGGGGTTCGTTACTCGCCCATTTACGCAGGTTAAAACCGCCGCAACTTAAAAGCTGCATTAGCTGATCTCGTTTTTGTTTCGCATCTTCGATGGTATGGCTTCCGAACACGGCATCGTCCATAAAGAAGTTACTTTGTAGGATTGGCTTGGCAATTGGAAAATTCCCTCCTTCATCCTCCGCAAGCTGTTTCAGCGTTCTCAGGGCTAAAAAAGGTGCGGCCTTTGTACCATAGGTTACTGTGCACAACTGGTACTCGTCTATGGGCTGTTGAGAAGATTCTCTCCATACGATTTTCTGGAGTGCCTGGTCATCTGGGTGCATGGCTAGGTACCGGTACATCTTTTCGATGTCAGCTGTTAGAACGTATTGATGTTGCCTCCATTGTAGTAAGACACCCTGTAGATCGGCCTGTAGGTTCGGTCCACTCTCCATGAGGTCATTGAGACTGCTCTTGGTGCTTGTCTTAGCAGATGCATTGAAGACCACACGTAGTTTTGTTGTTATTGCATTTTGCCGCACTATTCCATGGTGCGGCAGGAAGTATTGTAAGGGTGCAGTGTTAGTGCTGTTTTCGGCCTTCATCATGTGGCCTAAATGTTTGTATTCTGCCATAAACTCCGTATAGTTTTGGGCAAATTCTGGATTGGCATCCATTTTTCGCTCTAGTTGTTTAAACTGTGCGACGGCCTGGGGCTTTGATTTTCCCAGCTTTTCACCTATTTCCGGTTTCAAGGGCAGCCGCACTTGGTATCTTCCGTCCGCCAATCTTTTTGTTGTTTGTTTGTAGAAGGTTTCGCAATAATCTTCCTCTTGTTCTTGTTGATTACTGTTAGTTTTATTTTCGCTTATTTCCTCCTGTTCCCAAAACTTCTCGATATCCTCCAAATTGTTGATTATTACGTGGCATTGAAACATTTTGTGTTTGCCAAAAATGATCCACCCTAGGTGGGTCTGTTGCGCAGTAATTGTTGAGTTTTTAGATTTTATGAGGCCTTCCAGTAGTATTTCTGAGAAGATGTCGGCTCCCAATAAAATGTCGATGTTCTGAGATACATGGAAGTTAGGATCAGCTAGTTGAATGTGATCTAACGACTCTAATGTTGTTCTGTCGATGTTTTTGTTTGGCAATTTACTTGTTATTGTGTTCATTACCAACGCGTCGGTGGTAAATTCGTAGTTGGCGTTCATTGCCTTACATGATAGCCGGACTACCCCTTTGCATCTGTTTGTGGGTGTAGCTCCTACGCCTGTTACAACTGCATCCAGCTTGTTTCGCTTGAGCTGCAGTCGTTGAGCGGCATCCTCCGTGATCAGGGATACTTGGGAGCCCTGGTCGAGTAATGCTCGCAATGTTATAAACCTTCCAGAAGATGTTTGGACTTCGATCAAGGCTGTTGCTAAGAGTACTTCATTTTGACCTTCATTCCATAAGTGACTGCTTATACGGTTACTTTTGTTCACTTTTCCGGATTCATTCGACACCGCCTCGTGTAGCAAAGTATTATGGCTCTGGTTACATTGCTTGCACCTTTGAGTCGATGTGCAATTGTTGCCATTATGGCTGAACAAGCAGTTTTTGCACACTCCGAGTTTCTTTGCAATCTGAAGCCGTTCGTTTGACGTCATGTCTAAGAATACCTTGCAACTGTAAAGCCCATGTTGCTGGGTGCATTGGGGGCACCTTATAGTCACGTTGTTATAGAAGGCTTTCGGGGCAAATTGTCGGTTCCCGTTTGAGTTGAGTTGTTTGTTCCCGTTCAGGTCCCGGTCAGGTTGAAACTTTTTATGGAACATGTTTTTGTTGTTGTTTTGTTTTTCAGGTATGTTACGGCTCGATTTCGTGTTCGTCGATTCCAAGGCCATGAATTTGTTTTCCAGGAATGTTAAAAAATCCTCCAGTCTAGGTACTTCCCTGGGATTTTTGAGTGACTCGATGTAGCATTGTTTCGTATCGACGTCGAGCTTCTGTATGAGTATGTGCACTAACAATGGGTCCCAGTTTGTAGTATCGATATGTAGATTTGTTATAGCATTTATGTTTTCCAAAGTAGCGTCATGCATTCTTTTTATCTGAAAAGCTGTAGCTTGTTGGATGGTGGGCTGGTTTAGTAGCTCATTAGCATGGTATGTGAAGAGCAGTCGTATATTGTCATACCGCTGCTGCAGGATACTCCAGCAGGTGTCGTAGTTGTCGGCGCTTATTGTTAGATGTTGTACTAGACGCTCTGCTTCGCCCTTTAACTTTGTCTTTAAATGTTGCATTTTTTGTGCCTTGGATATAAAGGAATTGTAGTGAACTGTTTCCGTGAATAAGTCCTTGAATGTTGTCCAATGGGAGTAATTACCATTGAATGTTGGTATTTCGATTTTGGGTGCTGCCTTTTCTTGGTGATTTTGCTCCCAAATCTTCGTGTTTATCAAAGTTTTTGCCGTGTCGTACATGTTTTCCAACTTGTTGTATTGTTGATCGTAGGAATTGTTATCCTTGATTATGTTATCCAACTTCCAGTATAGCTTGTCGAAATTTTCCCATCGCATTGTTATTGTTCGCAACTTATCTTCAAGTTGCCACTTTTCTGTTATGTTATCAATGTTCAGATTGCAAATTGCTCTCTGGAACGCTTTGACGTGAGACTTCTGTTCATTTAGCAATTCTATCGTTTTGGCGTCGAGTGACGTTTCGTAGAATTCGCCGTCTGAGTTAGGTTCCTCGCCCATTGGCATGTTCGCTTGGTTAGTTGATGTTGATGGGCCAGGATCCATAAGGGTTTCTTTTGCGATTCGCTTCCTTTCCAACTCTGCTCTCAGTTTCGATTCTTCCAGCTGTATTATTTTTTCAAGACTCCTTTTAGATTTCGTTATCATTTCCTTTGTTTCCTTGTAGATATTTTCCAGTTTACTTTTCACACCTTTTTGAAAATATTCGCCTGTTTGTTCCTGTTTCAAAAGGCAAATTCGGTCGTGGTTGAACTCAAACTTTTTCCAGCTTTGTTCTAATCGATTTAGCCTTTCATCATGGTACTCCTCGTTTAACTTCCTGGAGGCTCCATCCTTCTTAAAGTTGGAACAGATGGACTTTATTTCTTCCACCAGCTCCGATTGTTGTGTAATTATACCCTCGTAGGATGTCATGTTGTTTAACCAAAAATGTGTTTTATGGTCTCACCTGTTGCATGTTATTGTTGCTATTTACACTCCTGATCCGAGTCAAGATGAGTTTTGTTGTCCGATGTTCTGTTGTTGATGTTGTTTTGATGTTGTTGTTCTTGTTACTGTTGTTCCGATGATGCAGCGACGTATCACTAATCACTGGTCTTGTTTCCACACTCAGTGCACTCACCACCTAATGCGTTATGTGCGCCTTCTCAATCCAACTGGTGATTCCCGCTTCTGAGAGGCCAGTCAGACCGATTCGCTAACGCAAAAAGCAATAAACACACTGAGATCAGGTCTCGAAGGACCAAATTTACGGGCGAGTCTGTTAGTTTGACTGTCCGCACAATATTTTTGTTGTGTTATGTTGTTGGAGGAAGTAGAACAAATCCGATGTTATTTTCACTAGATTTATTCCACAATGTTGTGTTGTCAGAGGGCAGTCGCCAACTGGCGTGTACTGGGTAAAAAGCTTACAATGATGATGACATAGCATTTTATGTAGGTGTTTCCTTACTAATAATAATGTGCATATTTGTACACTATTAATTATGCTTTCTATGACCTCCAACACGGACCTCCATATAGATAATACAATCATTATTTAGTGTCATCCCTACTGTCGATTATATGATAGACCGTATTAAAAACACAAAACATGTATAATTATTACAATAACGTACCGTGTGTGGCAATGATGCGAGCGCATTCGGTGACCACGAGGGGCAGCTCGGGCGCGGGAGGGGGCTGCGCGGCGCGGGGGGAGGGAAGCGCGATCCTCTCTAGTAGCGCAGTGGACTCCGCGTACGAGCGGAACTTCTAAAATATTATTTTATAATTTGTTATCTATAGATAACAAACAAATAAGTAACACGTACCTATTGACAGATAGCAAGTTTCTGCGGAGAAGTGGTGGATCCTTCGAGGCAATGTACTAACCGCCACCTGTTCGTACGGCGAGCTCGGCCCGCCGCCCCCCGGCCGCCCCCGCGCCGCCGCCGCCGCCTCCGCCAGCCGCGCTGCCAGTTCGCAGGCGGCCGCGCTCGCGGCCACTGCCCTGGAACAGGTGAGGCGTTAGTGCGTCACACACACTCCTGAGTGGTCATATCAGCTAGGTGATCAAGGTAAAACAAATTAAATATGGTATTCATCATCATCAGCCCGGTAAACCCCACTGCTGGGTATCGTCATCGTCAGGCTATACTAGTCCACTGCTGGACATAGCCCTACCCTAATGAGCGCCATAGCGCCCTGTCTTCAGCTTGCCGCATCCAGCATCTGCCTGCAGTTTTTCGCAGATCGTCATCCCACCTAGTCGGAGGGCGTCCCACACTTGCCGAGTCGCGGTCTCCACTCAAGGACACGTTTGCTCCAACGGTTGTCGGTTCTTCGCGAGATATGGCCAGCCCACTGCCACTTCAGCTTGCTGGTTCTCTGAGCTATGTCGATAATTTTGGTTCTCTGTCGAATGCATTCGTTACGAATCCTATCTGTTGGGTATAGGCATCTTCATTTCCACGCCAACCAGCACTCGCGCCAGTCTAATCCACTGTTTGCCGAATACTTTACATAGGTCATCTGACCATCTGGCTGCTGATCTGCCCACCAAATATGGTATTAAATATAATATATTTTTTATTTTATTAGGTGATCAGCAGCAGTAACTCATATTTGGCCCGATGGCCGTTGTTCACAGAGAGAGAGAGGCTCGGGTGCGAATCGGCCTAGGTCTTTTGTTCCTAAAGAACTGTATTTTTTTGTAAACAACACTGTCTTGTGACTTACTGGTCGTCTGATGCGCACGTGATGCGGTATGCGGCACGCTGCAGCGCGGCTTCAAGGCACTGCGGGACATAATAGACAAAGCCGTTAGGTTTTTTTTTTTCGGACCCCGAAAGTAAAGTAAAGTAAAAATATATTTATTGCCACCAACAAAACACTGATTGAAAGAATAAAGTTTACATTTGGTTAACATACACGAAAAGCATGAGGGCACGGTCGGCCAAAGTTCGCGGGTTTGAGTCCCGGCGTGGCTGGGATTTTTAGCCTCTACATAGGTTTGAACAAAAATGTCAAGATGTTTTACGTCTTCCGTGGTATAAAAGCAATGCCACATCAATGATAAGGTCGCCGCGAGGTCCCCATCTCACCGCCAGCACGTCGGGCAGGTGCGGCAGCGGCGCGCGGCGCAGCGCGGCGGCCGCGGCGCGCAGCGCCAGCGCGCACCCCCCGCGCGCCTGCCGCGCCCGCGCGCGCGCCGCCGCCAGCCGCCGCCGCGCTGCGCCGCGCCGCGCCGCGCCCACCCGCCGCACCGCCTCCGCGGCCGCGCGCCGCTCCGCCGCCGCCGCCGCCGCCCGCGCCAGCGCTGAGCCTGCGCGACACGCGTACGGGTTGTGAAACGTCCGAGCGCATAGTACCTACAGCATTCGATTACGATTTCTGATGACGTTTCGTTCACCTATTTCCGTGCGGCGCGCGTCCAGCAGCGCGGCGCAGCGGCGGGCCAGCTGCGTCACGCGGCACGCGATGCGCCGCAGCCGCGGGCACAGCGCGGCGTACACCCGCGCCAGCTCCGCGGCCGCGGCGGCGGCAGCGGGGGCGGCGGCGGGGGCGCGGGCGGCGGGCGCACACGCCTGCGCTCGCGCGCGCGCGGCGCGGCGCTGGTTCAGCTCGAGCAGCGCGTGCGCGAGCTCCCGCGCCGCCGCACCGCGCGCGCGCACCGCCGTCGCCGCCGCCTCCAACTCGACGCTCAGGTCTGCAACGTGGGACATAAGTTGGTGTGGTAACCGAAGTGGTGTTGCTCAAAGAATAATTTGACAAACCTATTCATTTATATTATTATCCCTGTGTTCGAACATTTTCGGAAAAAATATTTTGCTTTTGAGAAAATTTTAAAAAATAAATATGGCAGTAGGTCGGCAGATTATAAATAAAACATCTACGCTTTATTACCTATTCATAAAGGCAATAATGGTATGGATAAAAGCACGCTCACGCTTAGGTAGCGATATTTTTTTCATACGACTTGGGAGTGTTTGGCCGTTTTTTTCGAAATTTATGATAGAAGCCTAACTTGTTATACCTTTAAGAATAGCTTATAAAACGTAGATATATAATGTGCCGATCTACTCCCATACTTATTTGTTAAGATCTTTTCAGTAAAATCGGTCAGAAATGATGTCTACTATTATTAGCGATTAGCGGGGATAGGTCGACTAAACCAGTATATATCAAAATATTATTTATCGCTAACGGTGAATAAACGAGGTAAACGTGATCTCGAGTGAAGCCGCGACTCAGCAAACGTTGTGTAGGACGCCCTCCGACCAGGTGGGATAATGATCTGCGAAAAACTGCAGACAGATGCTGGATGCGGCAAGCTGAAGACAGGGCGCCATGGCGGTCATTAGGGGAGGGCTATGTCCAGCAGTGGACTAATATATTAGGCTATAGTCTGAAGAAAAAGAAGAATGTGAATAAAAACATCGCGAGAGTTTCTGAGGTGTTTAAACACCTCTGTATTGTCGAGCACACTGCTACCGCCCGGAGTCGGCCCTAGCCACTTGCCAGATACACACCTACAATTTTAACTTATAGGTACTATCATTGAATTTGAAATTCAATGGTACTATGCTCAGATGATCTGAGGTACTATGTAATTATATAGGTAGGTACTTATAATGCTAGATAACTCAGTTAATGAACTACCACGAAGAGATCAAATGTCTTCTTCCACCACCGTCCAAACATCTTGGACAGAGCGGGGACTATTAGCTCTTCTCTGTTCGTACAAAATAATCCTTCAAGGCGGCAGCTCGGGACTATCTTCGAGTAGATAGATATTCGGCGACCGGCGCGCCGGAGTCAACTTTGGGAAACATCAGAATCCTTGACGGGGGTGGAATTTACTTCAAGATGTACCAACCAACCGTATTCAAACTCAGCTGATCGACGAATTCAAACTCAGCTGATCGACGCTACGGATCTGTCCGAGTGAAATGAGCTATCCAAAGAGTATATAACCACTCAACGTACGATTGACTTCGCAACTAAAACGTAGTGATTTGATTACATACTCTTTGTTTGCAACAACGTGACGTCGGACATCGGCGGATGACGTTTCCGCCTGCTGTAATATTTGCAACCAGGGGGCCGATTCTCACCCATGCGAATTGAAAGCGTAGACGCAAAATAGTCGAAGGCTTAGACATTAGTCGAATAACAATAAGATAAAACGACAATTAGATAGAGTCATTAGACATTTTCTCATTCGAATTCAAACTGTCGCTCGACTTTTTGCGTAGAATTCCAAGACATAAGTCTTAGGGTCGTATACGACATATTTGCTAATGAAGTGAGAATTGGCTCCCAGGAGCAGGCCGCAACTCTACAAACTACAATAAAAACGTTTATTTGAACTCATGCAGTTTACATTTACCTACGTACCTTACATTATAAGTTCTTATTCAGTCGGGCTAGCTAATCCGGTCAAACTGAACAGAAGAAGATACATAACAAGAACAAATTGATGTGCAACTGAACTAAAAATGAACTAGAAACTGACCCGACGGAACAGATGTAGGTACACTACGGAAACATGACTAATTGATGTTGCAATCGGAGTGAAATTAATTTGCTGCTCAATTTTTTATTTCCGCTGCTCCCGGTGGGCCAAAACAGTATGTTTTTTTGCTGATCGTTCCAATGATACCCATAAATGACGGAAAATTTTGGTGTGATTCTCTTCAAAATTACGGGTACATATTCGAAATTAGGTCAGCGTGTGTTGACTTTGGTTTCAGTTTGGTTTGTTTACAGCATACACTGCTATGTGCGTGCGCTAAATATAGCGCTCACACACACAGACGTCCCTCGCACCGACGGTAAAAGCAATGAAGTCACAGGTGTACATTTTTAGGATCCATACCAAAGTACCATACGTTGTATTCTTATGAATGGAGAAGGATTATTAACCGTAGTAGTAAAAAAATATAGTTGCATGCAGTAACTGTTGGTATCTACAGCTGCAAAAAACAGTTTACTGTCAGACGGACGTGCATGTTACGGACATCCTTTTATATTATTTTTAATGTATGTACTAACCCGTGCTAAGGACAATTTTAAAAACCTCTTTAGAGGCAAAAAAATCCACCCACCCTGCGCCCATTAGCTCAGCGCTGGCACGGATAGCCAGAGGTCGCGCGGGTTCGAATCCCCGCTTGGGTGGAATTTTTAGCCTCCAAATAGGTTTTTAGGACATACTTTTGTTGAGTGAATGCGTATTTAGGGTTGCTATGGAACATCGTCGGCGGTGTTTGGCCTGCAGTGTAGGCTTGCGTGTATTTGTAGATGTTTGCAGGTATTTTTTTAGATTTTTAGCTAACAGGCCACTGGACAGGAAAGTTTTTCGAAAAAAAGTTTTTATGTACCTATAAGATACTGGCCACTTGTAATTGTTTTGAAAACGTCGGTCGATTATTTAAAAGTGAAAATACTACAGTTCGATTTTCAAATTTCCCTCCGCATTTTTTTGAGAGCCTTTTCAAATTTTCTTGTGTTGTGTCCTCGGAGTAATTAGGTTGTCTCCGAGGTTGTGTCTCATTAAAAATGGATCTGCATCGAGAACATTATCATGCTATGATTTTTTACGCGATCAAAACGAGGGACTTCCTGGACTCCACACCGGTCAGAGTCTTGGGACACCCTCCTTACAGTCCTGATTAGGCTCAGTGTGAATTCTTTTTATTCCCTAAAATTAAAAATCAGCTCAAAGGTTTGAGAAGGCCGTGGAAGAGACGTCTGCTTAGGACTGGAAAAAATGTTTTGAAAATTGGTTCAGACTCATGAAACTTTAGAGGCTGGTGGAGAGTTCTTTGAAAAGATTTAATAAAAATATTTTTTTCATAGAAGTTAGTTTTTTAGTTTCTCAAAATTTTCTGAGTGTCCCACGTATAGCTCACATGACAGAACACAGATATTTAAAGCTCGTAAAGGGAGACCAACCGTGGCGTGCAATTCATGATCCCTCTTCGTGGTCTTCTCTACATTTTGTCACGTAGAGTTCATTGATGATAGTATGCATGCAGCATAGGTATGTCTGGGACAGTGGCAGGGAGTAGCCAGAGGCACGCCGCCGCGCGCCGCTGGTGTGGTGTTTGATAACTACATTCGCAGTTTATTTATATTACCTATGATAATTCGGTGTTTTCACGCTGACGAGAAGCCAAGTCTTCCTAATTGTTTATTGGATTTATCGGTTTCCAATTGTAGTAGGTAAATCATGATCGTTGGTTCTATAAAACCGGCCTGTTAACTGAACCTACCTTTGAAAATGTTGAGCTGGTCCTATGAAATGCTAGATTTGAGAAGTGGAAAAAAATTGCCTGCCTTTTTTTCTAGCCAAAAACACAAATATAAGTATATGTACCTAGTCAGGTCTTCAACCAGTCTTGACTAGATACCATTTTTCTTTCTGTAATTAATGATCGGTCTTCTCCTTCTTTGGTCCCTTCCCCTCCTTGGTGTCTGGGGCTGACACAAGGGTATTCCATTTATCTCTGTTCATGGCTAGTGATGGTAGCTCCAGACAAGTTTTCTCTTCTCCTTCGTCTGAGAGAGAACGGATCTCTTCCACGTCTGAGACAATATGATCTATGACGAGCAAATAATTTGATATTCAAGTGTACAGAGCAAATAATTGAATGCTTTCCATATTCAATAATTTGTTTGATGTGAATCAAAGCTGAACGATATTGAATTATAGGTATTACCGTCGAATGCGGCAGGTTTGCCGCAGGGCCGTGACATGTCAGACAACCCCGGACTTCTTTATTAACGCATTGCATTCACTGGCCACTTGAAAACTAAACACGTCGCTGAACACTCATCAGATTTCTCGGCTAACACACAATGGTGTGGATTAACTTTCACAAGTTCACAACATTCCAGGGTACGGCAGGGCGTCTCAGCCGGCGCGGCGGTCGTCCGGTGCGTCCGGCGCGCGCGCGGCACTGAAATAGATCGACAACACGACCGCGCGAACTAAATTCGTAGGAACTATAGCGACGCGGGCGCCCCCCGTTATGTACGCCGAGAAACTTTTAGGTACTGCTTACGAACGAGGAAAGATGTCTGTTTTGGTACAAGTATTTCCGGGGAATCTGACGGAACTTTGAAATGAAACAAAGTAGTTTCGGTAATCGGTTAGTTTGTTTATTAACATAAGGGCTACACGTAGCGTCGCGCGACGTCTCACGCCAGCAGGCGCCGGCCACCAGCAGCCAGGGCTGCGTGGGGTGCCGGGGCGGCGCCTCACGCCAGCAGGCGCAGCGTCCCGTCGGCGCCGGCCACGAGCAGCCAGGGCTGCGTGGGGTGCCAGCGCAGCGCCAGCGCGCAGAGCCCGCCCGTGCGCGCCGGGCCCGCCAGCTGCTTCAGCGGCACGATCAGCGGGTTCTGCAGCAGGTCGCTGCGGACAGAGGTCGATCAGCACACCTGGCGGACACACTGAGCGCACGCCCCCGCGCCTGCACGGCACGCCGCACGGCGCGCGGCGCAAATATTTTTGATAGCTTTTTTTCATTATTTTGATAAAGATTTTCAATTTAATTTAATTTTTTTAAATTACTGGAAATTTTGAATAAGCCAGCAAGAATATATTTCGAGAGGATCCATGTTATATGTTTATGGACATACATTTTTCGAATATAAATTAGCAAGGTAAAAATTGCTACTACTTCAAAATGCTCCGAAATGCTTAGCAATTGAAAACTAGGCCAAAAACAATTGAAAACTCCAGGGAAAAAGACGAACTTGTCACTTTTTTTCGAAAGTCATCTGTGAATGCAGTTTTATAGAGGAATTTCCGTTACTTAATAGTAAACCGAACAGGGTAAAAAACTAGTTAGTCTGAAACGTTTTATAACTTTAATAATTAATAAATAAACTCTGGAACGACTTCAGGGGTGACTTTATTTGTAGATTTATAGTAACTTTAAAACAGAAAACTGGATAAAAACGGAGAAGCAGGTAAAAAGTCAGATCTGGTCAAAGGGTAAAGTAGTAGTAGATGAAAAATGAGGGAAATCGAAGAATGAGTGACAACAATTAAATATTTGAAAATGATAGAAAAAGAAATAAAAATGGTGTAAAGAGGTTTGCACCGTTACACTACCCGGGGGCAACTGGTAAAAAAAAATATTTTCTAGATATATTTATTTAAAAAAATATATCTAAAAATATTTTTTTTTATAAAAAAACATAGTCAAGTTAACCTAAATAATTTAAAATTTAAAGTCAAGGTCGAGAGTAAAGTCGATGAAGGTCGGGGATGTGGGATGGTATGTAAATAAATATAAATATTAAAATAAAATATAAAAGATGGGCGATGAAAAAAAAAATTTTGAGTGTGTGGGGTGATATTTACATTAGGCAGTTCCACTTCAATTCATCATCTACCACTCATCCCTAGCATGCATCATCTGTCATTGTCTTCAACTACAGTAAAGGTGAAGACGTTCACTCATTATAGACAAAATCTATTTTTATTAATTAGATTTATCCAGAAACTGGCCTAAATTAGTAATAGGCTTATTTAGCCAGTTACCACCCGCTGGTATTCGGTAGTGGTAAGGCTTATTTATTGAGTCACAATCCGCTCTATGAAAGTTATTTACATTTTAACAATATTTATAATATTGGGTACATAGTACCCGACGGGGTAGAATCCGTCGTAGAAGTGCTCTCAAGAGCTATGGTGGGGTGAACACCGTAACGCGTTTAATTAGATAACGCGATTGATAAATAAATTAGTTGACCTAGGCTTATTTAACGTGTTGTCGCCGCACCTGATTGAATGTTTGGATGTTCTAAAAAAATGGTTAGTAAATGTCCAGGAGAATAGTGGTGTATAAATAATAAATAAAAAATAGTTAATAAATAAATAGACAAATAGTATGACGCAAATGTGTCCGAAAAGGTAATGTGGTGATAACGTCTCTATCTACGGGTGATTATATATACAGAAAATTAAAACTATAAAAAGGCGGCGTTGGTAGGTTTTGTACAAGTTGACAGTTAAAATTTTAAAAAGAGTACGGATAATTAAAAAAAGAGGTTAGGAAATTATTTTAGTAATGAGGTAAGGATGGGGTGAGGGGGAGAGTTTTTATTTTATTACCAAAGAGTTCCTTGTAGGTTTAACCTGTGGAGGTTTGTTTTTAGAATTTTGAAAAAAATTTATGACAATGAATGGTGTCAGAACTACTGACGTCTACAAATTTGGTTTGCAAAGATTTTGTAAATAATTATAATTTAAATTTTAATAATATAATACTGTTATCAATAGACTGTATGAGTGCAGTTTTGCCTTACCTTCGAGTCGGCCTCGAAGACCTAGAGGGTAAAGCTCGGCTGTCTACGTGTAATTACCCAGGATACTCTCCTGAGGCAACGTAAGTTAGTAACCAGTCCCACCTGGAATTATAAATTCCAGGTTACCGAGGTCTATGGAACTGCTAGTGAGCAGCCTGTGGTTGTGTAACTGTCTGATAAATGCGTGTAAAGTTATTGATTGTATACTGTTGGTGTATACTAACTGTGGTATGTTTCGGTTAGGTGGGGTGCAGATAGATAGAATAGGACTTTTATTAGGGCCGAAAAAATTTGTTACTATGGGTGAATCTAGTTAGTGAAGAATGGTCAATGAGTAGTTATGATGAATTACCTTGTGGTCCAGAAGTCAAGTCGCACTTTAAAATTAATTTAATATTTTATTTATAAAACACTTAACAATACTTAACAAAAAAAAATCTTGCAGGTCTTCAGAACTGGAAGAGGTTGGTGGGTAAAGTTGGGGGCGGCGGAGAAGTCCGACAGAACCCTTGAGCAAGGCTGGGGAGCTCCAAGGGATGCGTCTGTGATGTATGAGGTCGTGGGTATGAAACAGCAGCAGCAGTTCGACGATTGTGCACACGTATAATCGTGGTAATCGTACTCGTATTTGCCTTCGCACTCGCAGCGTAGTCGCGGTGGGTGGGCTTTGTCGCCTCGGCGTATCAAGCCGTGGGGTGACGTTGGGTTTCGTTATTATCGTTGGGCGCCAGTGGAACGTTTTATAACTTTAATAATTAATAAACAAACTCTGGAACGACTTCAGGGGTGACTTTATTTGTAGATTTATAGTAACTTTAAAACAGAAAACTGGATAAAAACGGAGAAGCAGGTAAAAAGTCAGATCTGGTCAAAGGGTAAAGTAGTAGTAGATGAAAAATGAGGGAAATCGAAGAATGAGTGACAAAATTTAAATATTTGAAAATGATAGATAGAAAAAGAAATAAAAATGGTGTAAAGAGGTTTGCACCGTTACAAGTCTCGGAGCACGGATGTAAATGTGTCTCGGAGTTATTGCCTCTTAAAAATTCGCATACAGGGCACAAGTCAAATTTTCAAAATGCAATATCATCAAATGTTTGTTGCTTGACTAGTTTGTCTTTTTCCTTGGGTTCTTCAATTGCTTTCCGCTTAAGTTGCACTCATTGCTCTTTTTTGTAAAATAATTACAAACCGTATGACATAATACTGTAAAAATAAATAAAATAGACGAGCCTCGCAGTCGATACGTAAGTCGATTTGTAAGTTTTCTGATACTTCAAGTCGCAAACAGCGGGTACCGCGGGTGGAAGTACTCACTTGTAGACGGTCGCGTGCGACACCACGACTCGGTCGTCGCCGGCGGTGGCGAACAGCGGGTACCGCGGGTGGAAGTCGACGCCGCGCACGGCGCCCGCGTGCAGTCGCAGCGCCTGGTAGGGCGCCGACGACAGGTCCAGGTCGAACCTGCGACACCGCGCCCACCGTCACTCACACACAAGCAGTCGAGCCACAGAGTAACACGCTCGAGCAGACCAGGAGTCACGACCGTCAAATGAACCTATACTGTTATTTTAGATTAACATCGATTGGCCATGCTACTTATTTTTGATATACGTTTTTACTAACTCATTTCGAAAATATGGACCATCTCAACAAACTAATTTTGTTACATAGTTTTGAAGTTTATTAATTATTTCTATTTTTAATATTTTTCTAAAATTTTGTGGTGTGTGACATCATCACAGCATATTTGAAGAGCAAGAGATAGTCTTTTGCCTACTTATAAAAAAACCAATGTCACTAACGCCAGCTGATTTCACAGAACAATTAAACGTTCATTTGGTCGGCTCACAGAACAATGGTCGGCTAACCGCGTATTCTGTGGTCTAATCTTAAATTATTGAATACCTACTCTTAAGCCTAAAATCATGAATTTCTTAAAATGGAAAGCAAAGAGTGTTTGTTTGTTGTGTACCAGCAATAAACCGGATATTTTATTCTTACCAATCCTAAAACGGCTGCGAGAAGAATGGTGTCGGGAAGTGAACGCGGAATATATGAAAAAATATTTGCAGTGCAGTTATAATATATCCCAAGGTTATGTTGGACGAATATCACACAAAGCCATAGTGGAAAAGAGGGGTCTGATTGAATGGCTTCCTATGAATGCAGCAATATTAGCTGATAAGGTTTCAAAAAATAGTCTACATTAGCGAGTAAAAATATTAAATAATCCACAGACTACATAAATAATCACACTTTGACATTTCATTTTTCTTTTTTGTAAGTCAAAGGATTAATACTCAAACTGCCTTTGCTGACGTCATACAAAAATCATTTCAGGTTAAAGCTTTTTATTGAATATCTTAAAAAATATAGACTTATTTACAAATCTGATAAATAGAAATTGCACAGAAAGCAAAATTCTCGGTATGGTTTTGAGATTTCCGTTCATATTAAAAAATGTAGCATGACCAATTGAACAGTGAAGACGGTCGATTTTATTATTAAGAATTTTTATGCAAATTAAATGTCTAATAAATCGTACCTCTGACTTAACAAATTACGTTTAAAGTAACCGAGCCTAGCTTAGTACAATTTTAGTGTCTTATTTGAGTATGCCATCTATTTATCTATTTATCTATTTGTGTCATACAATATCTTTCAGGGTTACAGCCTTAACTAGGGAATGCATTAATAACGCCATATGAATCTTTTATGTTCAATAAAACAGTTTTAATTATAGCATTAAAAAGTTAAAATTACTTTGCTGAATTCCGCCATTTTTGGCGGAATTCAGGAAAGTAATTTTAACTTCTTAATGCTATTATGGATTTCCGCAAAGTAACGCCTGATTCTATACAACAGTTTTAATTATGTTGAATGTGGTGAGTGTTAAATAATTTTTGCGGTCAAGTTAACCCCGAGGACACTTTATTGGTAGCTGGTGTAGTGTATGAGGCCACGTACCACAGGCACTTGCGGTCGTAGCTGGCCACCAGCAGGTGGTCTCCTGCGGGGTGCAGCGCCAGGCGGCTGATCCATTGCGCGCCGGGCCGCAGCGTGCGCAGCGTACACTGCTTCACCAGGTCGTACACGCGCACCACGCGCTGCGTCTGCGGACGCGATGGACGCGTGGAACAGCTTTACCGACTACGTTCATCACAAAAATAATCAAGCAACACAAAAATAATTCAAGTTCCATTCGTAGTTGTAGTAGCGCGGTAGCGAAGCGTTCGCCGCTCACGTTCGGAAGTCACGAGTTCGTATCCCGGCATGTACCGATGGTTTTGATTTCACAGTTACACTACTTGTACGGCCACCACAACTAAATCGGAAAAGACCCTACAGGCAGCGTCTGGCGCATAATCGGAACGAATGGACAGCGCTCGTGGCGGAAATTGCCCCATAGTCAAGTCCCTCAGTCATGAAGATACGAAAAAGTAGAAGAACACTAGTTGTACTAGCGATTCCGCTTAAGAAAGAAAAACAACGCGAGGAAACCTGAGTGTAGGAGGTGCTCACATACCTCAGCGTTTGAAATATCCAATTCGCTATGGACATTTGCTATGTTCATACTCTCTCTTCGAGAGAAGGCCTGTGCCTTTCATTGTTATGTATACGCGTTGAAATCTCAGTGGTTTTCGTATTCAATATTAGTAATTAAAAATGCAATCTACCAAGATTATTTTACTTACTTTTAAATTTGAATCCGAAGCCGTTAATAAAGATTACTTGTAGAGTCCGATTTTTCCGATCTATTTAGATTAGTGCCTGTAAATTCTGTTTTATTAAAAAAGTAAAGTTTTTGAAGATGTTTGGACGTTTGTTACTCAATCACGCAGTAATGTTTGAACGGATTTACATGAAACTTGGCGTGATTTGAATTAAAATAATATCCCGGAAATGAAACGGACCCTACACAGACGAAGTTTTGGGAACCTGCTAGTAATTAATATGTCATGACATTACTTATCGGACTTTTTTTTATTTAGCACAGATGTTAAACAAAACAAATCGGACAAGTTCCTACGAGTCGAATTCGCACAGCTCCGTATAATATTGTGGGTACCTATTTAGATATTATTAATAGTTGAAGAATCGAGTCTCGCGTTTCCCGAACTTTAAAGACAATTTTTACTAAGACGTATAGTTTCAGGTATTTGTCCGTACTTTGCACTAAGTTTTTTTTTGTTTTACGGAAATCAAAAAGGCCTTTCCCGATGTTTCGGCAATCGCAACGTACATGCAAACATCACTTCTGGCCCCAAAGTGCGTCGCAGAAACCGGCAACGGCGACATCGCAAACGTGTACACATCCAAGACCTGGAGTTTTTCTGTCCCCAGCCGGGGTTCGAACCCGGGGCTTCTGGCACGGTGGGCGGATGCACAAGGGCTGCGTGCCAGGGGTGGTATATAAAAGGGCGCCAGCTTACCGCGACGAACAGGAAGGGCCGCTGCGGGTGAAACAGCACGTCCTGCACGGCGCCCTTCGGCTTACGCAGCGGCAGCTGGGACCGCAGCCGGGACACCTGCCGGGGGGGGATTAGTGACTTCAAATATATGTTCAAGTGTAATTTAGTACTTTCGTAATGCATGCATTAATTTCGCGACAGCTCATGAATTTCGGGTCCTTCGCGATTTTTTGGTAAAATTAGTGTCGTGCTAGTAATTTCATCATGTAGATGCGACGTGAAACTAGTGTCGCGAAAGCGCTGCGCTGTGCGGATGTATGTATGTTTGCGCGCTTCAAGCCTTCGACCGTTGAAAATGGCGAACCAACGATGAGTACAGATAAAAATATACAATAGTTTTTATAGCTATCAGGATCTTCGTGTGCTAATTCAGACACTAACTTAATTGCACTCAAATGCTGTCTAGTTAACCATCCTCGAATCCATCAACGACCTTTTTTTATGGTCTTTTTTAAGTTTATATAGAAGCGTTTCTTTAACTACATTCAATACAGAAGAATATGCGATATTGACGATTTCACGACACTAATTATTTTACGAAATTACTTTTGCATACATCGAAACTACTTTCATGAAACTGAGGTCATCATGCATGCCACTAATTTCGTAATGTGAATTCGACTTTACTATCGAAAAGAATAAAAACCTTAGATCATTATACTCTTTTTAATGTACTAACCCGACAATTTTAAAACCTATTTAGAGGCTCAACATTCTACCCATGTCAGGACTCGAACCTGTGATCTCTGGCTAACCGTGCCAGCGCTCTCTTAACTGAGCTACTCGGAATGGGCGACTTATCGGCATCAGTGAAATTTCGAACCTCTTTACAATATTCTCTGTATTGCTGCTTGTACGTAATACAGAGAGTATAATAGAGTAATAGAGTAGAGTAAAGCGGTTCGAAAGTTCACTGATGCCGCTGAGTCGTCCATTAGCTTATTTGTGAGAGCGCTGGCACGGTCAGCCAGAGGGCGCGGGTTCGAGTCCCGACATGGGTGGAATTTTTAGCCTCTAAATAGGTTTTTAAAATCTTATTTGTACACAAGCGGAGTGGACGATATCAACCCTTCGTACGTCCTCACCGTCGGAGCACTCCCGCATCGCAGGAAGGTCGGGCCACACTTCGCGGAGGGGACCGAGTCCGGGTCGGGGAAGTTAATGATTATGGATATTAATCACGTTCGGGGTGCGCGGGCGTGAATATAACACGAACCTGGTGCACGATGAGCCCCCTTGGGCCGGCGAGCGCGGCGGCCAGGTAGTCCCCGCGCGCGTGCCAGGCCAGCGCCGTGACGGCCGAGTCGTGCCGCGCGGCGGCGCGCGTGCCGGCCGCCCACGCCGCGTCGTCCACCGCCGTCCACCGCGCCGTGGCCAGCGTGCGCGCCTCCACCCCCGCTGCAACGCATCGCCGGACCGTCATAACATTGTTACGTTTACGTGCAGTCTATTTATTCTGACTTGTCCAATTTAGTAAACAAGATTCTAACCTTAAAATTGAGATTAGATGCCCAAACTAGACATTTTCTCGCAAATTCATGAACTATCATGAAATATGATTGTAAAATTAGCAGCGTGTTATCTAAAAGAGTGTTCCAAGTTACTTCATTTATGGAAATATGGCAGTTTTGGTCTAAAAAGTTACAGTTTACGGGTAGAATCTTGTTTACTAAATTGAACAAGTAAGAATAAATAGACTGTACAGGCACATATTATGCTTCTGGCCCCACACTAGGATACCCTGTGACGTGGGAACCAGAAACGACGACATCACATACATGTAAACATCCAAGACCTGGGTTTTTTTCTTTGTCTCCAGCCGGGGATCGAACTCGGGACCTCTAGCGTAATAAGCAGATGCGCGACCGCTGCGCCACAGAGGCCGTCAGCTCCCTAAGCGCGCCGCACCGCCGATTCTTTACGTCCACGGTACGTTCTGACGTGTCGTTCGCACTGTACTCAATTTTTCATGACTACTAAAAGTGTTGCAGGTGCGAGTGCGACGACACAACGATTACTAATTCCTGCTAAATGTATAGAAGTTTATTAGGTAAAAAATGCAATAAATAAAATTAACTACGTAATAAATAAGAATTAAGCTATTTCACCAATTCCTAAAGACCAATTCAACTTTTTGAAAATAAAAACGTACTTTTATAACAAATCGCCAAAACTCTTTTCAAAAATATATTAACTTGTACAGGAATCAATGACGTCAACAGTGTTAGCACATAAACAAATTTCAAATCCACTCTCGAATTCCTATTTTGCTATATAGAAAAAAATACCTTAAATTGATTTTAAAACTCATAATTGATAGAATATGTACTTAATAAAAATTGTTTTTACACGGATTTTACTACTTTATTTCAGATTTTTACGATTTTCCGACGTTACGTTACGTTACGATTTTCCGACAGCACTTTTTCAAGTACCATGGTCTTTTGAGACGACAGTACATGAAAAAGTGCCAAACGTCAGAAAATTGTAAAAAAGTAAAATCCGTTTAAAAACAGTTTTTATTATGTCTAGTGCTCGTGTTAACCTTAGAAAATACTATAAATGTACTTGTGTATCATTAATACTTTTTTTCGCACTAGCTGTGCCCTATGATGTTACTCGCGGTTCATCAATGTTCCAGCGGTAAAACGTAGCCTACGTGTTAATCCAAGGCGTCGGCGAACTCCATACTAAATTTTATTAAAATCGCTGCAGCCGTTTAGGCGTGAAGAAGTAACAAGCATACCCACTTACAAACATTCGCCTTTACAATATGAGTGTGATATAGGGCTAGTTTTTGAGTTGAGAATTTCGCCAAGTAACTACTTGCTGTCACTTCGAATTCTTAGGTTACGAGCGGGACAGAAAGTTACTTAAATATTTACTTAGTGAAATTTCCAACTGAGAAACCGGTCAATGGGACGAAGTGATGTGAAATCAATCTTCGGCCGGTTATTAAATCGTAACGATGAGCCGTACGATAGACTTGGGCAAAGTGTGTCCTTAGAGGGAGTCGTTATATCTCATATCTTTGCTCACCAAGACACACTATATCTCAATCATATCTCGCTCACCACTTGTGTCCTAGCTCATGCGACGTCCAATAAACTAAGCACGTGTGGAAACAAGAGTGAAGAGACACAAGTGGTGCGAGTCAGTCTAGTCTATCTATTTCTTACTTTATCCAGATCACACGTTTTTTTTGGTGAACTTTCTCTCATCGCTCGTCGGTTACGACGAGAAATGCGGCCGAATGTAACCGAAGTCAGACGACGTTGATCTCGCTCTCGCGCATGTATGTAAGCTGGATTAAGTAGCGGGAGATGACTACCGTACAGAGTCGAGAGTACGTGTGAGGGAGCCAGATATAGTCGACATCTGTGGGATACGAACGGGACACACTCGACGGCGAGGGAATCGCGTGTCCACTCATATCTTGAGTTACCCAAGGCTAGCGTATGATATATAGATAGACAGATAGATAGATAAAACATTTATTTAACGACACAATACTAAAAACAAACAACATAAAACCATTGAATTTAAATTCAATGATAAATCATAACATATTCACAGATATACATATTCTCAATTATTTGGCGAATTCAAAAACAAAAGAAAATAGTTACACAAGTTATGAGACCGCGGCTCTCGACTCCGCGTAGGGACTGACCTGCGTCGGGGCCGGGCAGCAGCCGCAGCGTAGTGACTGACCTGCGTCGGGGCCGGGCAGCAGCCGCAGCGTAGTGACTGACCTGCGTCGGGGCCGGGCAGCAGCCGCAGCGCCCTTGCGTCCCCCGGGCGCAGCGCCAGCAGCCGCAGCTCCGCGCCGGCCGCGGCCGCCAGCAGCGCGGGCCCGGCGCGCGCCCACGCCGCACAGCGCACGGGCGCGCCCAGCGTCCACGTGCGCAGGCAGCGCCCCGTCGACAGCTCCCACACTGCGCACGCAAGCGAACACTACTTCACGCGACCGCTTCGCCTTCTGAGGCCCGATAGTTAGTTAGACCAGCCCCTCTAGCATGACCACCGAAACACGATATGATAAAGCGATTTATCATGTTGAACTGTCAAAAAACGTTGGATATAACCGCCATATTTAAATTTTAATAAAGGATTAAACTGTTTTTTGACAGTTCAACATGTTAATCGCTTTATCATATCGTGTTTTGGTGGTCATGCTAAAGGGGCTGAGATTTCCGCATTTAGCCTCATAGTTGGGCAATTGTACGTAGCAAGCGCTGAGGTACCCTAACACATTAGACACTAGGGTTTCCTTACAATGTTTTCCTTCACCGTCAGCGAGTATTGCTACTATAATTTCACAAATGTACATAACTTAGAAAACAAAGTCATCGGTACATGCCCACGTGGGTTCGAACCCATGACCTCCCGATTAAAAGCCGGAGTTCTACACCGCTCCGATACCACCGCTCTTTCTAAGGCCCAATGTCCTCAAGTGATCACAAAAACCACTATTATTTTGAAGATGCCTCACGAGGTCGACGTCATATCGTGGCGAGTACGCGTCGATTCAGCGCGCACTACGGACTCAGAGATTCCAGCTACGCGCGAGCGAAGTCTTTTACGTGACGCACTATAAATATAACGTCCGACGATCGACAGTCGCACCGACCTTCCTCAGGCGTACAATCTGTCAGATCAAAATTTCCCTCTATAGTGGAAGAGCACGATTAATCGCTTCTCACTGTAATATCATAATCGTAATCAGATGGTGTCGCTCAACTTAACCCTATTCCAAAATGTATCACTGAACCCGGACTTCCGTTCTTCTCTTCTAACGACCGTCCAGCGCTTTAAGAATGTCGTGGCTCCGCCCGATCCTGGGACCGCTTATGCCACGATTTTGGATATACAGTCTCGGTGTCTAGATGGGGCGGGGGCGCGACCTTTGAGCGTGCCGTCGTCGGCGCCGGAGCAGCAGTAGCGGCCGCCGGCGTGCACGTCCAGCGAGTCAAATGGGGTGTCTAGATGGGGCGGGGGCGCGACCTTTGAGCGTGCCGTCGTCGGCGCCGGAGCAGCAGTAGCGGCCGCCGGCGTGCACGTCCAGCGAGTCAAATGGGGTGTCTAGATGGGGCGGGGGCGCGACCTTTGAGCGTGCCGTCGTCGGCGCCGGAGCAGCAGTAGCGGCCGCCGGCGTGCACGTCCAGCGAGTCAAATGGGGTGTCTAGATGGGGCGGGGGCGCGACCTTTGAGCGTGCCGTCGTCGGCGCCGGAGCAGCAGTAGCGGCCGCCGGCGTGCACGTCCAGCGAGTCAAATGGGGTGTCTAGATGGGGCGGGGGCGCGACCTTTGAGCGTGCCGTCGTCGGCGCCGGAGCAGCAGTAGCGGCCGCCGGCGTGCACGTCCAGCGAGTCAAATGGGGTGTCTAGATGGGGCGGGGGCGCGACCTTTGAGCGTGCCGTCGTCGGCGCCGGAGCAGCAGTAGCGGCCGCCGGCGTGCACGTCCAGCGAGTCAAATGGGGTGTCTAGATGGGGCGGGGGCGCGACCTTTGAGCGTGCCGTCGTCGGCGCCGGAGCAGCAGTAGCGGCCGCCGGCGTGCACGTCCAGCGAGTCAAATGGGGTGTCTAGATGGGGCGGGGGCGCGACCTTTGAGCGTGCCGTCGTCGGCGCCGGAGCAGCAGTAGCGGCCGCCGGCGTGCACGTCCAGCGCGCGCACGGCGCCGGCGTGTCCGCGCAGCTGCAGCGCCTCGCGCGTGGGGAAGGGCTGCAGCTCGCGCGGGGCCGGCAGCCGCGGCACCAGCTCGCCCGCAGAGATCAGCAGCTGCGGGGGAGCCAGCGACTCTTATTTGTACATTCGAACACAGCAGAAGAAGGCATTTTAGTAGAGTTCTTACAAACACAAAAATACAAAAATCTTTATTTAATTTAACGGTAAATAGTATCAGGAGCCACCTTTTAAGCATGTATAATGCCTGTACCAGGTGACACCGCACTTCCATAGCTTGAGAAAATCTTAGTTTAATTTGATTTTTTTTTCTTATTTTAAAGATTACTTTATTACTAGTTCTTTACCACTGTTTTCTTTATTAGAAGCAAACGACAACTGAGATAATAAGGGCTGTCAAAGACGCGAGGCACGCGGGCACCGCCCACTTATGACTTCTACTCTTTTTTTATGTTTTGTGGTTATACTCGGTACGAGTAACTGGAACAGATCCTTCTGTCCGAACGTATTGAGATCGTAAAAACGCAACTCTACCTACACTAAACTATAAAGATTTTTTTTTCACATGTATGAAGGGAGAAATTTTCCAAAACATGAATCCATCTGTCTGTCTGTCTGTCTGTCTGTCTGTCTGTCTGTCTGTCTGTCTGTCTGTCTGTCTGTCTGTCTGTCTGTCTGTCTGTCTGTCTGTCTGTCTGTCTGTCTGTCTGTCTGTCTGTCTGTCTGTCTGTCTGTCTGTCTGTCTGTCTGTCTGTCTGTCTGTCTGTCTGTCTGTCTGTCTGTCTGTCTGTCTGTCTGTCTGTCTGTCTGTCTGTCTGTCTGTCTGTCTGTCTGTCTGTCTGTCTGTCTGTCTGTCTGTCTGTCTGTCTGTCTGTCTGTCTGTCTGTCTGTCTGTCTGTCTGTCTGTCTGTCTGTCTGTCTGTCTGTCTGTCTGTCTGTCTGTCTGTCTGTCTGTCTGTCTGTCTGTCTGTCTGTCTGTCTGTCTGTCTGTCTGTCTGTCTGTCTGTCTGTCTGTCTGTCTGTCTGTCTGTCTGTCTGTCTGTCTGTCTGTCTGTCTGTCTGTCTGTCTGTCTGTCTGTCTGTCTGTCCGACCTTCCCGTCAGTCTATGTTTTTGTCAGTTTTCCGTATACAAGGTGTCTCATTCAAATCGGTCAGTATGAGAAAGTCTGAAACTATAACACATACGAAGATCTGTTATAAGGAACCATGTGATCGATTTTAATAACAAGAAAAACTGCATTCATGCATTTTAAAAAACATCTGTACTCCGTTCGGGAATCGAACCCGGTTGTTTTGAACAAAAAAACCTACACTATTTCTATTTAGATATCGATTGTGTAGGTCTTAAGCAATAAATGTCTGATGAAACATGATGTCTAAAATGAATAAAATGCATTGTTTTCACATTCTTTAATTTATTTTAGTATAGGTGCTCGAAGTGACCGCCGCCTTTTTCAATACAATATTCAACACGTTTAGTTACCGATCTTACGATTGCATTTTGTACATTCATGTGGTGGATTTGGGTTAAAATTGTCTCTATGGCCACTTTTAGGTCTTCAACGGTGTCATAGCTTGTTTTTTCAATTGATTGTTAGTGTTTGATTAATAGAAGTTTTTTTTTTTTAAACAACCGGGTTCTATTCCCGAACGGAGTATAGATGTTTTTTAAAATGCATGAATGCAGTTTTTCTTGTTATTAAAATCGATGACATGGTTCCTCAGAACAGATCTTCGTATGTCTTATAGTTTCAGACTTTCCCATACTGACCGATTTGAATGAGACACCCTGTATATGTCACTCGCGGCCAGGCGGCGCACTCACCCTCTGGCGCTGCCCGCGCGGCGCCAGGTAGAGGTCGAGGCAGCGCAGGAAGCGCTCGCGCGTGTAGCGCGGGAACGCGGCCACGGCGCGCAGCGAGCCGTGCCGCGCCGGCAGGAACGTGTACTTGCGCTTCCACGGCGTCGTCGCCAGCGACTCCCACTCCTTCATCTGGCGGCCGCACACGCTCTTATTACCGTCTTCTTCTTTTTATTATGCAAACGCCACGGCAAATGTGAGTATGTGTGTAGAGTGTGACCGTCACAGGGAGAGTGAATGTGTGCGGAATGTGCGCGCCCAGGGAGAGTTAGTGTGTGCGGTGTGCGAGCGACGCAAAGAGAGATCGAGTGTGTGCAGAGTGTGACCGTCACAGTGAGTGTGAGTGTGTGCGGAGTGTGAGCACCGCAGGGAAAGTGTGTGCGGAGTGTGAGCGCCGCAGGGACAGTAAATGTGTACGGAGTGTGTTAACGCCTGCATGAACGGAACTACTTAGGTTGCTGGAAGTGCTAAATTAAAAATTAAAAAAAGTGTCAACTAGAAACTTTTGAAAAAGAACTGATGTTTGTAAAGACTCGCAATTGAATTCGATTTATTATGTTTAATTTGCTAATTAAAGACAAAGTAGGAAATTCTTGCATTTTATTACCATCAAGAAGACCTGCGGCCTTAACAGAGTGTTTGCTGTGTGTGAGCGTTACAAAGAGAGAGAGTGAGGGTGCGCGGAGTGTGATCGTCACAGAGAGAGAGAGTTAGTGTGTGCGGAGAGTGAGCGTATGTGGGCGTACCTCCTTATCGTCGAGTAGGTATTCGGGCGGCGGGTTGTAACTCTCGGCGTGGCCGGGCGGCGGGCGGCGCGGGGGGGGCGCGCTGCGCGCCGCGCGGGCCTCCCCCTCCGCCTCCGCGCCCCACAGGTCATAGAACTTGCGCTCCTGCACACACACACATGCCAGTACATTCTATCTTCAATCTACCCGGCCCACGAGTAGAACCTACCGCTGGACGTAGCGACCCGATCGATCGGTAAAATAAAGCCGTCAAAAAGCGTTTCCGGCACTATGTGGAGTAGCCAGAAAGCCGAAGACGGTGTTGAGATAAATGGCGTAAACAGATGGAGACATGACCAGCACTGATATTTTCCAGATAGAGAGACACTCTACGGTTAATACTCCTGACAACATTTCTAAAATAATTGTTGATTGAAATCAATTCATTTGTGGGACCTGAATTATTGGAGCAGCTTAGTGCCAATTTCGCCATGTGATATTATATTTATTTGTTACAAAAACAGATCACAACCATTGCACGATACAATTATAAATAATAGGTACAAGTGATTCATGTACAGTTGTGGTAAAGCGATGTTAAGTATTGGGACGCCGCCGTCCGCTCACCTTGCGCGCGGCGCGCTCCGCGGCCAGCTGGCGGCGCGTCTTGCGCCAGCCGCAGCGCAGCGCGTGCACCAGCCGCGCCAGCGCCGCCTTCTCGCTGGCGCTCGGCAGGAACGAGCGCTTGTGCTCGGGGAACGCCCGCACCGGCGTCGCCAGCACCTCGCGGCTGAACCACTCCGTCCACGGCTGCGGAGGCGGACGACGAACAACACCTTTTGATTAATATTTAACAGAAAGATCGCTTTGCAATCTATTATATAGAAATGAATCGCTAAATGAAACGAATGTGTTGGTAAGTGTTCAAGTTGTATATAATATTCCCAACATGTAATTAGTATTAATTTCTGTCAATAGATGGCGCCGCCAGTGTCTTACATCGCAGTATGGTTTGGTCTCATTGTTCTGTATATAATTGGGCTTTACTAATAAAATTCTCCCCCTCCTCTGCCAGTGGCACTGCTCTTTCATAGCAGTTTTGTAATATAAACTCTTCTAAGCGGACGCTCCGCTAGGGAGCTCCGCTGTGCGCCCTCCTCGGCCTCGAGGGGGGTCGCTCCCGATGTGGGTTTAGGGGTCTTTAAACCAGTCCCAAGGTGGTGTTTAGTGGGTAGGCGCACTTCTTGTGAGTCCCACATTGGCAGCACGGCCGGGTCCGTGCTGTTATGCATGAGCATTCACCACCTCCCTCCCCCCGTGTCCTCCGGAGGGTGCCCTTTATAGGGTTAAAAAAAAAATCTATCTTCGCTCTGGAGTTAATGCGTATTATTTCGTAGGCTCCTAGGGTCCTGGGATTTTGAACCTGTCTTGTTCAAGGTCCTTCGAGCCGGATAGCGATTTTTGAGTGGAAAAGCGACATGAAAACCTAAAAATACTACGCGACCTATAGTCTCATTGCCGAAAGTTGAACCCAAAGCGCCACCTATTCTAACTTCGGCGAAACTGGCTACCTGAAGTTCCTGAAACTGTTGCTACGTGACTTTGCCCAACGTGCTACGTGCCTACGCTGAACCTGCTATGGACTATGCGGTAAATCACTGATGTGGTAAAGTGGACCTTATACTGTGAGTACTTTGAAGTTATTATCGAGCTAGAAAGAAGTGATTTACATGAACATAGCCGAAATTTAGATGACAGCTAGGACTTAGAATAGTTGAAGAAATTCGTGACAGACGGGGAACCTATGCCCGATTTTTTATCCAAGTGCAAACGGGTCAAACACTTAGAAAAATTTTGAGAGATTTTGTTGCAAATTTTCTAAGTTCCGAATTTTAGTAAACACCTAAAGTTGTCATCATGGAGCCTCTAAGAATCATGTACGACTTGAAGTCACGCATGGAAAAGGACCACATCAACTTTAAAAAACTGCCGAAAGAGAGACGTACTGCAACACATCTCAAAGTGAGATTGGAAAATCTAGAACGTATGTATGAATTGTACACTACGCAACACGCCGAGCTGATAAGAAAATACGACGACGAGGCTTTGGTGGAGTACAACGAAAAGGATGTGTTTCAGCAAGTTTTAGATTTTTACATAGATTATAAGGTGGATTTAAGTAACAGGTTGTCAATAAATTCAACAGCAACAGTAGGCGAGGCATCGTTTGGCTCATCCAAAGGTGGATCTTTAGTAAAGTTACCCAAAATTCAATTGCCAATGTTCAGTGGCAAATATAGCGATTGGCCGTCATTTAGGGACTTTTTCACCTCACTTGTTCACAAGAACACGACTTTGGATGATGTCCAACGATTGCATTTTTTAAAGACGCAATTGTCTGGAGAAGCAGAGCAGCTTGTTAGACATGTTCCAATCACAGAAGCAAATTATGCAGTGTGCTGGAACGCTTTGAACAAAAGATACAATAATGTCAGGTTCATGTCGAACAATATTATGAAGCGTTTGTTCGCGCAGAAAAACATGAACTCTGAGTCATCACACGCGCTCAAAGATTTGTTGGACACAACATCGGAATGTCTCAATGAACTGTCAAATTTAGGTGTTAAGGTTGAGACCTGGGATATCATGATCATTTTCGTCATTAGTTCCAAGTTAGATCCCGAGTCTCGGAAGCAGTGGGAATTGCAGGTTTGTCAGACATCCGAGACTTTGCTCACCATTGCTGAATTTAAACAGTTCCTTGAGACCAGATTCCGCGCGTTAGAGTTTATTGAACCGAATAGATCAACGCCTGCTTCACACAATCCAAAGGTTATGCATGTAGCGTCAACCACTCTCAACGACAATGCAACAACCAACCAGGCATGTCCAATGTGTAAAGAGGATCACAAACTTTGCTATTGCAAAGTGTTTATAAAGGAAGATCCTGATAGGCGTCGCGCTATCGTCTTTGCTTCAACTGTTTGGGAAGTCATGCCGTTAAGTACTGTCGAGTTTTCACCAATTGTCGCGTTTGTAACCGCAAACACCATTCACTTTTACATCCCAGGAAAAACGCTGCAGGTAATACAGTCAGGTTTTCAGAGGCTCCAAAAATGGAGAAAAAGCAAGCACCTGCAAGCGTATCAGAGAGCGAAGGAGTGCTCAACATTTCAGCCCATTTGATGAGGGAAGAGGTCACACAAGACTTACTCGCCACCGCGCTAGTCAAGGTTGAATCAAATGGGCACACGCAGGTTTTACGAGCACTGCTGGACCAGGGTTCGCAGGCTTCGTTTATATCGGAGTCTGCCGTACAGCTGCTGAGGTTGAAGAAAGTCTCTTCAAGCAGTTCAATTTCAGGTGTGGGAGGAGATCAAGGTGTCATGTCAAGGCACACGGTTTTAGTGAGCATTCAGTCACTACATGATCCCGCCTTCATCATTCAGGTCAAGGCACACGTACTGAGTACGCTTACTACAGTTTTGCCTGAAAGAAAGGTCAATTTGGTAGGTTGGCCAGACATTTTTAAGGTTCGTTTGGCCGACCCTGGGTTTTCATCACAAAATAAAATTGATATTTTATTGGGGGCCGAGGTCTATGGCAAAGTCATAAAAGAAGGGTTGCTCAAAGGGCCGAACGGGTCACCAATAGCCCAAGAAACACATTTAGGTTGGGTGATATCAGGTCAGGTTCAGTTGCCTTCAGTGGCATGTCACAAGGTCGTTAGCATGCACACCACGGAGAGTGAAGACACGGAGATTTTAAGGCGTTTTTGGGAACTAGAAGCAGAACCTGTACTAGCAAAACGTTTGTTATCACCTGAAGAGCAAGCCTGTGAGGACCATTTTTCGGCTACCACTGAAAGAGATTCCACTGGTCGTTACATTGTGAGTGTACCGTTTCGCGAGGAGGACCCACTCTGCAAGTACGGCAACTCCAGGGAAATAACCATCAAGAGGTTGCAAGGTCAAGAGCGTAAGTTTTCCAAAGATCAGTCCCTTAAAAAGCGGTATTCAGACGTCTTAACTGAATATTTGACGTTAGGTCACATGGAGAAGATCTCGGAGGAGGAAGATATCAATCAACCTGATGCGGTGTACCTGCCCCATCATGCAGTCATCAGGGAGGATAAGACGTCAACAAAGGTCAGAGTCGTGTTCGACGCATCATCAAAAGGTACCAATGGCATCTCTTTGAACGAGACCTTGATGGTAGGACCGACTCTACAACCGGATTTGCGCCATGTTGTTATACGGTGGAGGCAACACCCTGTATGTTTGGGGGCAGATATTGTTAAGATGTATCGTCAAATCAAGGTTGCTGAGACGGATTTTCAACGAATCGTTTGGAGAGACGATGCCTCAAAGGACATAGAGCATTTTCCTTTTTTACGAGTCACCTTTGGAACGTCGTGTGCTCCTTACTTAGCTGTTAAAGCGTTACAACAAACTGCTTGTGACGAAGGCCAGGATTTTCCATTAGCAGCTGAGAAGGTTTTATCGGATTTTTACGTTGACGATCTCATGACAGGTTGCCAAGGAGAGTCGGAAGCTATAAAGCTTTATCATCAGTTAAATGCTCTCATGGGTAGAGGGGGCTTTGAATTACAAAAATGGACGTCAAACAAGGTTGCGGTCCTTGGCATTATTCAAGAAGGTTGTGAAAAGAATATGGAAATCAAATCGGATGATGTCACAAAAATCTTGGGGCTTAATTGGAATCGGAGTGCAGATGAGTTTCAGTATACAGTGAAATTGACGGCAGAAACTGAACCTGATACGAAAAGGAAGGTAATTTCTGAAATTTCACGTCTGTATGATCCTTTAGGGTGGATAGCTCCATGCATTGTCACCGCAAAGGTTTTTATTCAAAAACTGTGGCTTGCTGGGCTTGATTGGGATGACGAGCTGCCTTATCACCTGCGCAACGAGTGGCAGACATACAGAACGGAACTGGGGAGACTCATCAAATTTCGCATTCCTCGTTGGCTACAATGCAGAGATGATGATAGTGTGTTAGAGCTGCATAGATTTTGTGACGCGTCAACGGTTCCTTCGCCGCAGTGGTGTACATGCGCGTTGTGAACGTAGAAGGAGAAGTTCATTCCCACTTAGTCACGGCGAAGACGAAGGTAGCACCTTTGAAACAAATCTCGATCCCGCGCCTTGAGTTGTGCGGTGCGGTTTTGGTTACGAGACTTTTGGTGGAAGTTGCAGGACTGCTGAGTGTACCCAAATCAAACTTGCATGCTTGGACAGGTTCCTCGGTAGTCCTAGCCTGGTTAAACTCTTATCCAGGTCGTTGGAAAACGTTTGTTGCCAACCGTACATCTGAGATACTCAGTTCACTCCGGGTTGAGCAGTGGTGCCATGTTCCTTCAGGTGATAATCCTGCAGATTGCGCTTCGCGGGGAGTATCCGCAACCTTGTTGCTAGAAGACCAATTATGGAAACAAGGCCCCGGCTGGTTGTGTCAAGAGCCTATAGAGTATAGAAGAGAGCCGACACTCACGACCTTAGAAGAGAAATCAGTTAAAGTTCATACAACGGCGGTTAACGATGCCCAGGACTGGTTCTCTGATATGGAATCCAGGTTTTCTTCACTACGAAAACTTATCAGAGTTGTAGCCTACTGTAGAAGGGTTCTACAGCTCAAATTGCGAAAAAATATGCGGTCCATACAGCCATACTTAACGGCTTCAGAGTTAAGAGATTCTCTGAAAGCCTGCATTCGACTTTGTCAGAATCACTGGTTTAGTGAGGAGATAAACGCAATCAAGCAGAATAGGCCTGTGGGAAGGAAGAGCGGCTTGATGTCTTTAAATCCTTTTCTAGATCCATTTTCGGATCTTCGAAAGAGTTGAAGGTCTTATTTTCAGAGGAGCGCACTTCAATGTCAAGTGAGGTTGCCGAAATACTTGCAAATAACGGCACAGAATGGCATTTTATTCCTCCTCATGCTCCAAATTTCGGAGGGCTATGGGAGGCGGGAATCAAGAGCACAAAACACCATCTGAAACGGGTTATAGGAGACTCTACGCTAACATTCGAGGAGATGTCGACAGTGCTAGCCCAGGTAGAGGCTTGTCTAAATTCAAGGCCTCTTTGCCAGATAAGCGATGATCCGAATGATGCAGCACCGTTGACACCCGGTCATTTTTTAGTGGGTGAACAGATTATTCTCCCACCAGATTATAACTATGAAAATGATCGAGAAGGTGGCCTTCGTAGGTGGCAACTGACGCAAAGAATGGTACAAGGTTTCTGGCGACGATGGTCACAGGAATATTTGACGGGGTTTTTCCAGCGGTTCAATTGGTCTCAACAAACGGTGCAGCCAAAGGTTGATATGGTTTTAGTCAAGGAGGATAATCTACCTCCGGCCGGGTGGTTGTACGGTATCGTGACGGATTTGCATCCAGGTAGCGATGGAATTACAAGAGTTGTAACATTACGTTCAAAGACATCTGTTTTCAAACGTCCTACTTCAAAACTGTGTTTTTTGCCTAGCTCTTGTTCAAGCTAAAAGTTTATTGTTTTCTTTATGTTTTTTTTGTCACTGTATACCAGATGTTTACTACTTTTACAAGCAAATGTTGGACGTTATTTAAAAAAGGACTGTTTCTTTCACATAGCTTTATTAACTTAAAATGTTGCATATAGGGCCTATTTTATTGGAAATGTTGGGTTCATGGTGGGCGGTTCTTTTATGGTAAGATTTATTTGTTTTAATGTTAGGAATTCATGTTTTTTTTTTGTTTGGTTCTTAAATTCGAGCTTTAGTTCTCTTAAAAGACAATATGTCTTGGTGGGCGGAATGTTCAAGTTGTATATAATATTCCCAACATGTAATTAGTATTAATTTCTGTCAATAGATGGCGCCGCCAGTGTCTTACATCGCAGTATGGTTTGGTCTCATTGTTCTGTATATAATTGGGCTTTACTAATAAAATTCTCTGACACAGTTCGTTTACCAGCGTCGAGAGCGGTCGCATCGCGCGTCCCTCTCCGCTGTCGGTCACTCGCTCGCGTGCACAGTGCGCCCGTGCATTGCCGGCGAGTTTTTGCGTACTGTATACTAATACACACTTCTATCTTTTTCAGAGTTCGAGTGCTCCGTCCTGCCGGATTGTTCAAGTAAGTGCCTAGGTTTATACTAGGTATTACTCCCCGCTTTGCTTCTGTTGTTTTTCTTTAATTTTTTGTCACGTAATTGCTAGGCATTACGTCTAAACTGTAATAATCTCCTGCTCCCCTGCCACTGGCAGGGGAGCTGTCAGCCCCGTCCGCCACTATGGCTAACACATGGAGCCACTCAAGGATCGTCGAGTATATCTCATCCCGTGGCCTCGCCCACGATATTAACGTTTTCATGTCAGAGAAAGTAGGGCACGCTATCCCTATAGCGATCCCCGACTCCCCCGCCCCCGCTGCCATCTCTGACTCTCCTGAGTCCCCCCCTGCCCCCACCGTTATCCCGGCCTCTCCCGTGATCCTCCCCTCCCCTTCCCCGATGGATACCGAGTCCATCTCGGGCTCCTCCACGTCCCGCATTAGGAAGCGTTCCATCTCGCGTTCCGAGCGGCCCGGGAGCTCCTGCTCCTCCCCCTCCTCCTCCTCGGAGGTGAACACCGTCACCGGTGACTTCACCACCGTTACTTCCAGGAAGAAGAGGCAGCGCAAGCTAGCCTCTTCGAAGAGGACTCCCCCCACCCCTGCGGCTGACGCCGCCCCATCCCCCGCGGCTCCCGCCGCCCCCTCCCCCGCGGTCTCCGCGCCCCCCTCCTCCACGGATACTATACGTCCGCTCATGTCAATTGACATTCCCGCCCCACCGAAGCCGTTCTCTCGGTCCTCCCCCAGCCTTCGAAGGCCAAATCCCCTCCTCCCGTGTACCTACGGGACAAGTCCGCATGGACTAAAGTCGGGCAGCTATGTAAGGACAATAATGTCCACTACCTCAGGGCGCGGAAAAACGCCGATAACATAGTTATCGAGACCGCGTCTACCGACCATTTCAGGAGCCTGACTAGGCTCCTCACCCTTCATAAGGTCCCATATCACACGTATGCGCTCCCCGAGGAGCGCAAGGTGCGGGCCGTGCTCCGAGGCGTTCCTATGGAACTTTCCAAGAACGCCATTAAGGACGACCTTGTCTCCCAAGGTCATCCCGTCGAGGCGGTGCATCCCATGCACAGCAGCCGCGGGAAGTCCTTCCCCCTTGCCTTGGTGATACTCACCAATTCCCCCCAAGCCCGCTCCATCTTCTCGGGAGTCCCCACAGTTTGTGGGCTCTCGAATATCAAAGTCGAAAAGCCCCATAGGCGGGGCCACCCCGGCCAATGCCACCGCTGCCAGCTCTATGGCCACGCGGCGGCAAACTGCTCCGCTCCTCCCAGATGCGTGAAGTGCCTAGAGCCTCACGCCACCGGGGAGTGCTTGCGCACTCGCGACTCGGAAGTCCCTCCGGCTTGCGTACTGTGCAACCAGTCCGGCCATACGGCCAATTACCGGGGGTGCCCGCGTGCCCCCCGCCCCTCCGCCCCTAAGGCTCCCAAGGCCCCAAAGGCCCCCCTCTCCCAGAGGAAATCAGTGCCGGCACTGAACACTCCCGCCTTCCCGCCTCTGGGCCGCTCCAGTGCAAAACCCACCCCTCCACCAACCCCAGCATGGGGCCCCCGCCCTATTCCTCCTCCCTCCGCAGCAAGGCCCGTAGCGGCCACTCAGGCTTGTCCCCCCTCTGCCCCAATCAGGTCTCAGACAGCTGACGACCTTAGAGTTATCAGTGATGCCATTCAAAATATTGATTTGGCGGAGATTTCCGTACTGGCGCACAAGCTGCGCACCGCGACCTCCCCCGGCGCGCGTCTTGCCGCCCTTGCCGAGCATAGTTATATGCTCTCTCGTCTTGCTTAGTTAGTTAGCTTATAGCTAAACTAATCCGGTCCCTCAGGACACTCCCCCACCCCCGCGCGTCAGCACGGGCCGACTCAAGCCTAAGGGCGTCTCGCTTATTTCGTACAACGCTCGCGGTCTCCGCAGCAATGTACACGAACTTAGGGAATTCGTTAAAGTCAACGAAGTGGACCTGCTCCTAGTGCAGGAAACTTGGCTCAAGCCCCGTACTCGGGGACTGAGGATTCCCAAGTTTACTCTCGTAAGAAATGACAGAGCCGACGGCCGTCAAGGCGGCGGCACTGCCATTTATTACAAGAGTTCCCTTCACTGCTCCCATGTCCCCACTCCGGCTCTCTCCAACATGGAAGCCACTGTCTGCAGACTAGGTATGACGGGACATCCGTCCTTAGTAGTAGCCTCAATTTATATTCCCAGCGGAACACTACCCTTACGGAGTGATTTCGAAGCCATCCTCGCTCTAGGCCCCCATACCGTGATGTTCGGGGATTTCAACTCGAAACACACGGACTGGACCTGCCTACAGACGAACTCTGGTGGCATTGCCCTTCTCGGTCTAACCGAATCGTTGGAATTAGACGTCCTATGTCCGTTTTCTCCAACTCACTACCCTGACAACCCAGCGCACTCCCCCGAAGTGCTAGATTTCGCCCTTATAAAGGGCGTCAGCCTCAACCTCAGGTCGATCGAGCCTCTCGACGACCTAGGTTCCGACCACCGACCGGTCTCGCTCCAGCTAGGTCCCCCGACTCACTCCACACTCTCTATTAAGACTATCACCAACTGGGACGGTGTTAAAGCCTCCCTAGTCACCGTTGCTGAAGCCCCCGATTCGCCGCTTGTGCTCACACCCGGCTGTCTTGACAGCACGGATAAAATAGATAGCGCCGTAGACTCCCTCACGCATGTGATCCAAACAGCCATCCGTGACAACGAACACCAAGTTCCGGTCCATGACCGTAAGCTCCCTCTCGACGTCAGAAATCTGATAAGGGCCAAAAGAGCCGCCCTTCGAAGGGCCTCGCTCTACCCAACTCCTGCCTACAGGAAACGTGCAAACGTCCTCCAGCGGCAAGTCCGGTCGCGGCTCTCCGAATTGAGCAACTCGAATTGGGGTGACCTCATGGAGACCATTTCCCCCTCCCACGTAGCATACTATAAAGTAGCTAGGGCCCTTCGGGTTGACGCGATCACCCACACCCCTCCCTTGATGCGTCCCGATGGCACTACCGCCTTCGAGGACGACGAAAAGGCCGAATGCTTCGCTGACAGCATTGAGGCTCAATGCTCTCCCAGCGTCCAGCATAGGGACTTAGTTCACATAGGCAAGGTTGAGGAGGAGGTCCGTAAAAAGACCTCCCTCCCCTTAACCGACGACCCTATCGCGGTATCCATTGACGAAATTCAGCTTTTTATCAAAAGACTGAAACGTAAAAAGGCCCCAGGAGCGGACGGTATTGCAAACCTAGCGCTCAAAAACTTCCCCGGCCAGGTGCTCACCCTCCTTGCCATTCTCTTCAATGCCTGCTTTGACCTCTGTCACTTTCCATCCGCATGGAAAGAGGCGACAGTCATAGGCATTCCCAAGCCCGGGAAGCCCCTCAACGTCCCATCTAGCCACCGCCCCATCAGCCTTCTTAAGGCCATGGGCAAGCTCTTCGAACGAGTTATTCTCACTCGTATGAGAAACCACCTCTTCCCGTCAGAGGGCCCCCCTCTCATCATCCATCACCAATTTGGTTTTCGAGCTAGGCACTCTTGCCCTCAACAAGTCCACCGCATAGTAGAGTACATCTTGAGTGGTTTCTTCCCTAGGCGCGAAAAGACGGTAGCCGTCTTCTTCGATGTCGCCAAGGCCTTTGACAAGGTTTGGCACGCAGGGCTCGTGTACAAATTGTACGAACTGGGTCTCCCCGACCGACTTGTCCGCGTCATATATAGCTTTTTGAAGGATCGGTCCTTCCGCTTTAGACACGAGGGGGTACTCTCGTCCCCCCGTCCGCTCAGAGCCGGGGTCCCGCAAGGCTCCGTGCTCTCCCCCCTCCTGTACATTTCGTACACAAATGACATTCCCATTCCCGGCGATGGGGTCCAATTGTCACTTTTTGCCGACGACACCGCACTCTACTGCAAGAGTCGGCAGATGTCGTGTATCCTCCGCAAACTCCAACCCACGGTCGATAAGCTAGGAGCCTGGTTCAGACTATGGCGCATCGAGGTCAACCCGGAGAAAAGCACGGCGGTGCGTTTTGAACACAAGCGTGGACGGTTTCTCGGCGAGGACCCCCCCATTCGCATGTTAGGGACCCCAGTCCCCTGGCAAAAATCCGCCAAGTACCTAGGTGTCATTTTAGATAGGAACCTGACTTTCGTCCCACACATCCGGAAGGTGACCCGGACAGACCGATTTTACCTAGGCCGCCTATCATCCATGATAGGCCGGCATAGTAGGATGTCAGCTAGGAACAAGCGAACGCTCTATAAGGTTTGCATTCGTCCCGTGATGACTTACGCGGCACCCGTCTTCGCTCACGCGTCCCCCTCAGCCCTGTACGGACTGCAGAGGGTACAGAACATTTTTATTCGTAGGGCACTGAACGCTCACTGGTGCGTCAGGAACGCAGACCTACATCGGGACATGGAAATTCCAACCCTGCAGCAATTTATTAGGTCCCTCTCAGAGACGTTCTTCAGCACTGCTGAAGAACATCCCAACCCCCTGATCCGCGAAGCAGCGGCTTACTCTCCGCCCACGACGGACCCACGTTACCTGGTGCGCAGGCCCAGGAACGTACTCGTTGACCCGCCCGATAAATTGTCGTCTGACCTGAACCACCTCTTAGAGGCTCGGTCCCAGTCAGACGCGCCCCCCTCCTCTGCCAGTGTCCCCCCTAGGGGGGGCACTGCTCTTTCATAGCAGTTTTGTAATATAAACTCTTCTAAGCGGACGCTCCGCTAGGGAGCTCCGCTGTGCGCCCTCCTCGGCCTCGAGGGGGGTCGCTCCCGATGTGGGTTTAGGGGTCTATAGGACCAAAACCAGTCCCAAGGTGGTGTTTAGTGGGTAGGCGAACTTCTTGTGAGTCCCACATTGGCAGCACGGCCGGGTCCGTGCTGTTATGCATGAGCATTCACCACCTCCCTCCCCCGTGTCCTCCGGAGGGTGCCCTTTATAGGGTTAAAAAAAAAAATCTCTCTTCGCTCTGGAGTTAATGCGTATTATTTCGTAGGCTCCTAGGGTCCTGGGATTTTGAACCTCTCTTGTTCAGTAAGCGCAAATCTCGAGATCAGCTAAACCGATTCCGAAGTACGAGGATGGTTCTTACGGAGAGAAAATAAAAAAATTAAAGAATCTAATGTCAAGCGGTACGAAGTACGCTGGGTCAACTAGTTTACAATAAATAAAGAGATGAAATATTTTGATACACTCCAAAAATTATTAAGTTAGTAGAATTGGGGTCACCTGGTACTAGAGTTGTGATTCTACCCGGGTATTTACCCGAAATGGGTAGATTCGCGGGAATATTCCCATTGAATCTACCCGACGGGTATTTATGAGGGTAAATACGTTTATTAGTGTTTTCGTTCGCTAAAATAGATTGCATTACCGTTAAATCCATTTTTACTCACGAGCCTCAGGACTATATTCAATATCTTTCATTCTTTTTTGACGAAAGAACAAAATAAGTATATCTCAAGAAAATAACGTTTTTGTGATGCAATTATTTCATGAATTATTGAGAGATTGTTAAAGATTCTTACTTAGTAATCATCCGCCCGAGAGTAAATAACCATAAATACCAGTTTCTACTGAGTATTTAACGAAAACCGACAGTAAATATTTTTAATTGGTTTTTTAAAGTAAAATCTTTTAGTCAGGGTCTTATTTGATCGGTATTGATGAGATCTTTGTCTAAACTTGGGGAGCATGGTCTGATGATAGCGCTGGAAGGTGTGTATGGGATCTCCTCAACGGATAGCAGCAGACCATTTGAGTATGTACTTATTCGATTAGTATTTATGAGATCTTTGTTGAAACTTGGTGACAAGTTCTTAGATGGCACAGCAAAGTACCCAAATTCTAGTGCCATCATCAGACCCTTCAGACACTAGATCTTTACAACGTATAGTAGGAAACTATTTGAGTTTCGCCTTATTTAATATGTATTATTGAGATCTTTAGCAGAACTTTCTGATAAAATCTGATTACGGCAAAGTAAGGTGATTAGTTAGTTAGATCTGGGAAAAAGAACGTGGTTACAGGATCTCCTCAACGGAGAACCTAGAATGATTCATACTCATTTATTTTATGATATTCATTTATTTGATTTCAATAAAATAAAATTAACAAAAAAACATAACATACCGTAACATATTCACACACCCGTATCGCGTACGCAGAGATCAGCGTTTGCCACTTGCCATGATCCTGACAGATCTTTTTCGCTTTATCAACATTTGTTACTCAAAATCAAATTATTGAAATATTTTTGCAGTATTTCAAAAGTTAGTCTCAAATAATGGAGTCCTAGTAAAGAATAAATATTGAATTATATTTCAATTGGGTCAGAAAAAAATGTTACATTATTGTATTATCATTTAATTTCACTATAAACATGCCAACATTGACAAAGGATAAATAACAAAATTTCTGTTTGCTCAAAAGTCATTAACTTATGAACCTATTTAGAGGCTAAAAATTCTATCGCGGGTTCGAATCCCATGCCGGGATTCGAACCCGCGACTTCTGGCTATCCGTGCCAGTGCTCTTTCCAACTGAGCTAATGGGCGACTCACCGGCATCAGTGAAATTTCGAACCTCTTTACACTATTCTCTGTATTACGTAGAGGGAGCGACATCTGGCTGAAGTAATTTGCATCACGTGCAGCCCTGAGTACCTACTTTCTTAGCCTCTAAATAGGTTTTCAAAGTCCTTAGCACGGGTTAGTGTATTAAAAATAAAAAAAATATAATCATTACCTTATGGTTCAATATACAAGAAATTATTTGAAATTATTAAATATAGTGTGATGTTTATAGTGAAATCAAATGATAATACAATAATGTAACATTTTTTTTCTGACCCAATTGAAATATAATTCAATATTTATTCTTTACTAGGACTCCATTATTTGAGACTAACTTTTGAAATACTGCAAAAATATTTCAATAATTTGATTTTGAGTAACAAATGTTGATAAAGCGAAAAAGATCTGTCAGGATCATGGCAAGTGGCAAACGCTGATCTCTGCGTACGCGATACGGGTGTGTGAATATGTTACGGTATGTTATGTTTTTTTGTTAATTTTATTTTATTGAAATCAAATAAATGAATATCATAAAATAAATGAGTATGAATCATTCTAGGTTCTCCGTTGAGGAGATCCTGTAACCACGTTCTTTTTCCCAGATCTAACTAACTAATCACCTTACTTTGCCATAATCAGATTTTATCAGAAAGTTCTGTTAAAGATCTCAATAACACAGATTAAATAAGGCGAAACTCAAATAGTTTCCTACTATCCGTTGTAAAGATCTAGTGTCCGAAGGGTCTGATGATGGCACTAGAATTTGGGTACTTTGCTGTGCCATCTAAGAATTTGTCACCAAGTTTCATAAATCTCATAAATAACCGAATAAGTACAAACTCAAATGGTCTACTGCTATCCGTTGAGGAGATCCCATACACACCTTCCAGCGCTATCATCAGACCATGCTCCCCAAGTTAAAAAAAGATCTCATCAATACCGATCGAATAAGACTAACTAAAAGATTTTACTGTAAAAAACCAATTAAAAATATTTACTGTCAGTTTTCGTTAAATACTCAGTAGAAACTGGTATTTATGGTTATTTACTCTCGGGCGGATAATTACTAAGTAAGAATCTTTAACAATCTCTCAATAATTCAAGAAATAAGTCCATCACAAAAAAGTTATTTTCTTGAGATATACTTATTTCGGTCTTTCGTCAAAAAAGAACGAAAGATATTAAATATAGTCCTGAGGCTCGTGAGTAAAAATGGATTCAACTGTAATGCAATCTATTTTAGCGAACGAAAACACCAATAAACGTATTTACCCACATAAATACCCATTTCGGGTATTTACCCGTTTTGGGTATTTACCTGGGAATATACCTTTCGGGTATATTCCCGCGACCCAACTCTACCTGGTAGTCGTCGTGGTCCGCGGCGGGCGCCCGCCCCCGCTTGAGCCGCGCCAGCAGCGCCAGGTCGGCTGCGCTCAGCAGCACGTCCTGGCCGGTGGCGGGGTCGCGCACCGTGCGCCAGAACTCGGGGTCCTCGCAGCGCCTGCACACACATTACTTCTGCTCCATAACGTTGGGAGACACTTCGCTCGAGGTAAAGGTAAAACTGCGCTTGTAAGCATATTACTTACAAATAAATACATCCTCCGTAATTAATATTAATGCGGCGTGGACATAATATTACTTTGGACATGATTTGTTGATAAGGTTATTAGGTAGAACACGTAGCCACTAAACTTTTTTGAATAACATCTTTATGCACTTGTGACTCGCAGGCCAATAAATTAATTGTGCGGAATGAAGTAAATTACGCTTAAATAATTTACGCCATGCAGTTAAACTGCAGTAATTAAACTAAGAATATTTTATCAGATGCACGTTAAAAGACGTATGACGTTGTTGATGACGTATGATGTTTAGCATTTAAAGTTATTAATGGCAATCATGGAATCTTATGCGTATAGGTGGTATCTAATGTATTAGATTAAAGAGGACTTGAGAAAAGATGGTCAGAGTGGAGTTTTTTTTTCCCGCTGCCTTTTTCTCCACTACATTACGGCTCGAAGGCGGCGGCTTTCACTTTCATGTTACATTGTACTTTGACATTCAGCAAACAGAATGTAATTTCTTTACGTTGAAATAAATTGAATTGAATTGATGAGAGGCAGCAACATGACATACTTGCATCCTTGCATTATGGCTAACTAATGGCTCTTATGCAACAATGTAAGCGCGATAGATTCAACGCGTAAAAGGTTGAACGATGCGAGTAAGTATTTATGGGGTAGACGCTCGGCACAATGGCACGTCACATAGTGAGGGGTTAACAGAAAGATTAAAATGTTGCACTGTCAAAATAAAATATTCACTTAACAGTTGCATATAATTTTGTGAAAGATTCACGCTCGAAGCGTTGCACCTTGAAAGGGTCTGTGGACTCACTTGAGGAAGTCGTCGATGGCGGAGCGGCGCGCGGGGCGCAGCAGGCGGCGGCCCTGCAGGTCGTAGCCCACGTGGTCGAACTCGTCGTACCAGTGCGCCGGCACCGCGCCGCGCGGGTTGCGGCGGTCCTCCTCGTCGGACGTGTCGCCCGACGAGTACTCGTCTGCAACAAACAAACAAACACACACACACACACCTTATGCTACAGAAACAAAAACTTTGCCTGGAAAAATGTCATTTACACTATTAACAGACCATCGAATTTGGTATGGGCCGGATATCAGATTCGGTATGCTCCATACCATAACTATTCGTCCTCAGCCACGTTAATTAAAAACAAAAAATGCTAGCACGGTACCTCGGCCATCGGTGACATGTGTGCTGGCTATCTGCTGCGTGAGTCGCGCCAGCGCGCCGCCCTCTCCCTCTCCGGTCGCCGCCTTAGCCTGCGCCGCCTCGTCTGATGAATTGCCTTCAGTCTGCTCGACTCCTGACTGTTTACTTTCCTTGGATTTACTTCTTGTGATAATAATGTCTGAAGCTACTTTCTTTTTTAGAATCTTTTTGGAAGATTTGAGAAGGTTCTGTGCAGTATCTTGATCGGCTTCGCTTGAACCAGAGTGTGTCTCTCCGAGCCCAGACTCCTGGCTAACATTTGAGTCATCACTCTCATTGACATCACTGTCATTGTCTCCATCTTCTTCAGCGTTGTCATCATCTTCCTCAGAATCATCATCATCATCTGAGTCTTCCAATTCCTGGTACAAAAAAAAATAAGAATTGGATTTAGTGAGGTTTTTACTAAGATAGTAGTTTTCACTGTGGTTGAAACACATGGCTGTGTGTTAGTTGTTAGATGCTCACCGAGGATTCGCCAGAGTCATCCACAATGCCTGGAGCTGACATGTCCAGCTCCAGATCGGAGCCCTCATCCTCTGATTCACTTGCCTTAACCTGCATAAAAAAATAAGAAATTAAAACTTAAGAGAAGAACAACTGAAAACTGTGTTCAATTTCAATCTGCAGAGGACAGTCACTTCTACTAGGGTGTCCTTAAAAATCACAGTTGTTTTGGCTGTAACACATCTTAATTTTTTTATTGAGAAAATTATACAGAAGAGAATAAAAACTTAACAATATTGTTGTAAAAAGGTTACACCATTGAGGAGGACAACCTTTCATGCACCCCGCATCCTTTATTAGCAAATGTTTGCTCACAATAAACCTTTGTTGCTGGGTAATGTTTGGATCATAAAATTATAGTATCAATGATCAGATATTTTTGAACTAAAACTTTCGTAAGCACAACACATTGTAGACTTCTGCTCACCATGATTAAGCTCTGCGAATCGGAGCGAAACCTGGTCGGACTTTTCCGATATAACAACACCCGTAAGTAAATCCGGACTAAAAGTCTACAATGATCAGATAATTTTCAACTTACGTGTAATTAAATGAACTGTTGTTTGGAGATCAAAAGAAAATAGAAGCAGATATGTAAGTGTTACAATAAAATTACTTGGATGAGTAACTCATTCGGATTCAGCTTGAGAAAGTTTACACTTCATTGGTTATTGGTTCTATATGAAAACTATGCGATCAGTCTATAACCACTGCAGGTTCCTAAACTGTGCTAAGATTAATGAACTATTAACTTTACCGCATCCTTCCGCTGTGTTGTGTCTACATTTTCTTCTTTGTCATCATTCTTTCGCTTTAACAGTCCAGCTTTAAATGGAGGCATTTCCGAAGCTTTAATTCTTTGATATAATTAATTTCACCAACAACCATGCAAGCATGGTTAAAGAACACGTGAGCGGTGAGTTTGTTTGTCTTTTTAATCTGTGCGGCAGAAACGTCAGATGACAGAAACACAAATTGCCAGTCCGTGCTCACCATTTAGTACCGGCAGTTTGCTTGATTTAATGATTATGCATTTTAATTTTACCTAACCCATCCACATCCATCTTCGGAGATCGAATTGTAGAGTAGCGCAGGATTTTAAATACTTTAAAAATAGAAAAACTTAAATGTTTTTGAATAAAACTTGAACTTACTACACATTGACTACACATTACAAAACTAATAACTTCATCAAAGTTTTCAATCGAATTTTCACGAAGTCTTCTTTGTATAAGTTAGCCGACTATCATTCGTTAACTCGTAAAGTCTACTTAGTCTATTTTTCTTTAAAGTTCATTATTAGACATTAGTGCTCCTTCCCAATATTTTTGACGTTTCTACATTCAGTCAGGAGAAGTAGGAAATGATGCTCTACTCTAAAAAAATCTGCACTTTACAGTTTTCCTAAATGGAACCCAAACAAAAAAAAACAATTTGTCTACAATCGCAATATTTTTATACAACCAATGCCAACAACAGTATTCGACACGATGGTGTAGAAGAGGAAACATATTTGTATCCATCCAGGCGTGGGCGAAACATTGCAAAAAAAGATTTTTCTATTTTATCTTGTCGTTTTGTAGACTTGATTAATATGATCATCTATACCAATTTTCAGCTTTATAATTCTTGCCGTATCTATAGTAAGACGTTGAGAACCATAGGAAGGGGAATGCCGAATCTATAAGGCTCCTTGTTGACTTCAGAACTGTAAAAGCACAAATTTTACATTAACAGATTACCTGAAAGTGCATTTTTAAATACTAACCAGTTGCTCGCCCGGCTGCGTATGGTTGATTTACATTAAAAAAAACAGTGTTGTATAGCAACCTCGTCCAATTTTAGGAACGGATTTGGAATTCTAATTAAACGCAATACAAAACAATTTAAGTATCACTACAAAAAACTATAAGGTATTTTATTCATTTTGGGTCTAAAACACTACAAATTGCTGGTACAACATTACTACTTTACTGCAGTACTTACTTGTGTCGTACGTTAGCTGTTTGAAGCGTTAGGTTAGATAATTTTGAAAATAAATTATTTTGTGATAAAAATACTCGAAATAGTAGTAGCATGTACAAAAACCTACGGAGTGGAACGTCGTTTAAAAAAAGTACAGCCCAAAGTCAAACTAATAAATTTCTGTACCAAAAAGGTATGATCTGGCAACGCTGGTCCGGCAAGCGCTCCTCAACACGCACACCATACCATACATACAATATATCTGTCAAATTCCGGAAAATGGAACGTTGTTTTGTAGGTTATGTCACTGCAGTTATTCTCAGTTGTTCTTTCTGAGGCTGTGCTGTACAATAATAAAGCATAGCTAAGCAATGATTTATTTACTTTAAACCACAAATTAGAGATTATTTTGACAAAATTAGCTAAACAAACTATTAGCAGTTAATTAGAACAATGTTTCGGCAGTTGAGTAAAGTCTGGGAGCCGGTCAGGAGGCAATTGGTGAGTGCATATTGAACTTTTGGTGGTTTATCGTCTCGCTTTACTATTGTTTATTTGATGATTTTGTACAGATGGTAGTGGCTCGTGGCGAGGCCGGCGGCGCGGCCGCGGGCGCCGTAGGCCGCGAAGAGCGGCTGGCGGCGGCGCTGCGCCGCGACTTGCCCGGCATCACTTACCTCAGCGTGGAGGACATCTCTGGTGGCTGCGGCGCCATGTTCGAGGTGCTTGTGATACAGATGCACTGCTTTTCATGTCTGTGTTGAAAATCCTGTGTGAAATTGGTTTCTAATTTGGTTTTTGCAGGTTAGCGTGGAGGCTAAAGAATTCAATGGACTCTCAACAGTAAAACAGCACCGCATTGTTACTGAATCCCTGAAGACGGAGATAGCTGAGATGCATGGCATTCGCATCCACACCATGGTGTCTACAGACAATGCTGACAAGTGAATGAACCTATAATAAAATGGAAACTGTAAATAATTAGTTAAGAAACTACTTAGGTACTTTGCAAATTCTTTGTGATTTTTAATCTTTTTTCTCTTTAGAAATTGATACAAAACTCTGACGTGTTGTGTAATTATAGGTAATGAGTTAAAATAGATGATTGTTCTGTTTTATGAGTTGTTCTTGAATCCTTACTCTGTAATAATTGTGTTGATTTAACTAACAAGTGATTACTCTCTCTCCAAGAAGCCCTGCAGTGGGACATATTTAGGGCATTTGTAAATTTGTAAATTTGTAAATTTGTAAACTTATGGAAAATGTACTGGTTCATGTGACTTACTGAACCATTTCAGAAGCCAAGGAACCGAACTATCTCCAAAGTTAGAATTTTTGGAGGGCAGCCCGAGATTAGAAATTCGCGAGAACAACTGATATTTTTGTACTATATTTGTGAATTATGCAGCGCACTGTAGGTATAAAAATATCAGTTCATGTTTGGTCCGTTCACATGACAAGTGAGGCTCGTAAATAGAATCTTGCGTCGCGTTTGTGGTGTGACTACGCCTTTAGTAGCTAAACGCAGTGAATACTTTGACAACTCTTGTCAACAAGGTAAGGTACCTAGTAACGAAACGCTCCTTAATCACTAATTTATATACTCTGTGCACTAACTAACAGTGTTGCCAACGTGGGCGATTTTTCGCCGTTTAGGCTACTCGGATAGAAAATCGGCGACGAAAAAATGTCAACGGCGACCGGTCGCCTTTTAGGCTATCTCGAGGGAAACTCTGAGATAGCCTAAAAAAAGAAAAAAGTAGTGTCGAAACGACGAAATTATTAATGCGGCCAGTACACAATGACCCATGCTGGTCCACTGCTCGCTATTGCCATTGTGTACATGGGGGAATGGTGTGTAGTGGCGGACAATTGCCTATCGTGGCGCGCAATCGGACAGTTGTCGGTTTTTTGGGCACACTTCAAAGGAATCGTGGCGTAGCATGGCCCATCCCTGTTTACACAGTGGCTCATCGTTTAGTCAATAATATTATTGATTCTCAAGTTTTTTGATTTAAATCAATCTGAGTCCGTAATTTTGCGCCTTTTGCGCCATTTTTTTTAATAACTTTGTTGTTGTACATACTTCTGTAATATGTCTTCTGTCTACAGTCTCTAAGAATAGTATATTTCTAAAGCAAATTACTATGTTTTAAATTGTACATTACAATAACAACTTTTTTTTAAAGTTAATAGCAAATAATTTTTCAAAACTACCTTTTTATTTTATTTTTAACGTTTTGTGTTTAGGCTACTTATTTAGGCTACCTCAGCAAAAATTGGGCTACTTTAGGCTACTTAAGCTTTGAAAAACGGCGATATCATGCTGTGAGTCGTTGGCAACACTGCTAACTAATCCTATTCAGTTTTTCAAAATGGCGCTCAATCTGGTAGTCAAGATTCATCCTGTAGTTTTATTTCAAATTGTGGATGCTTACGAGCGCAGAAATGCAGATTCACATCGTGTTATCGGCACTTTATTGGGTAAATTTGCATCCATGGATACTATTATCAATTAACTTGTTCTAAATCCATATATCATCATGTGGCAGTGGGCACAATTTTTTACGGTTCTCTCCATTACTTGTAGTGTTTCTCAGTTTATTTAGTACGTGACCTTATGAATTTCAAGTTAACAGTGAATCAATCAAGTTTATTTCACAATTTCCATGTCTTGTCAGTAAGTAGTTTGAGGTTATGTTATGATGCGGTGTCTCATCGTTGTACAGGCACAGTCGACAAGGGCGTTGTGGAAGTGACGAACTGCTTCTGCGTGCCGCACAAGGAGCACGCCGACCAGGTGGAGGCTGAGCTCAACTATGCTATGGACGTGTATGAGCTTAACCGCCGCGTCAACTCCGCCGAGAACATCGTCGGTGCGTATAACCTCGGTGTCCGCTGGGTTGTGTTATTGTGGCGAGTTTAGTATAGACTACTCACCTAGCCCGCAATAATATGATGACCCCTATGACCCAACTTTACCCACCAACCCTATTCGATTTACAGAGCCATGCAAAATGAGGTACACCAGTGTTGTTAACCTGTGGTCTGCAGTCTTATCTCTAGGCCTTTCATCAATCATAAATAAATGAAATAATTGATGCTTTTCACTGGTACCACTGGAGTCTGTGGGAAAAAAGGTTAAAACTCTGAGGTAAACATAATAAGTGCAGTTTGGGAACTGGGCCTGGGCCTCATAGCTGATGAAATGCATCCGTTCACTTAAATTTTCTCTCAAGAAAAATACTTTGCAATGAGCAGAGAAAAATCCCATACTCCAAACAACTTATTGGAAGGTCCAACTATACTGTGAGGGACACATCAGCCGGTATTCAATCTGGTTACCTGGATTTATTTTATAGACTACGGTCAAACCTCTGCTATTGGGCTCCTAATAGGATCCTAAAGTATGCAGCCGTTCTCTCCATCACTGGCATAAATTGATTCCATACTCTCTATTATCACGGTCCCACATAATGGACTTTTGGAAGGGACCTTTCTTGGTAATATAACACGAAGGAGTATCTGCAGGTTGGTGGGCGACGGGCAGCGAGGTGACGAACCACTCGTCGGTGATCCACGAGTACTACGCGCGCGAGTGCCGCTCGCCGGTCCACGTGACGCTGGACACAGCGCTGACGGGCGCGCGCATGGGGCTGCGCGGGTACGTGTGCGTGGCGCTGGGCGTGCCGCGCGGCAAGCAGGGCTGCATGTTCACGCCCATCCCCGTCGAGCTCACCAGCTACGAGCCTGAGGTAAGGCGTCGCTTTTGTCACAAGTCATACACACTGCAGCATCTCCTGACTTGAGCTCTAACTGGAAGACCTTTCGATATGGTACCCAGATGAGGGCATCCCAAACATGCAAATATTCCCAAACATTTTTACAAACCAAAGTCAAGGGGTTGGGGGTCTGAATCGTTCTAATGACGAGTAGGAATGGGACCCACAACCCCAGTTGACCTTTAGGTTATTCCAAAGATGTTATGGCCCTGCCAGTAGCTTACAAATGTTTCTTTACCTCAGATCCCTTTTGCTAACAACAAAAGCATAGAAAAGTTTCTGTCCTATCCTTCTATGTTCTCCAACAAAATTAGGCATTTCTTCATTGCATTTCATTATTCAGCATCTGAGCTGATGTTAATTATCTCTTAATTAAACAATCCTTTATCATGCTCAGTCTGGCTAGTTTCCCATATAGTTGGTCTTTACCTGGTTACCATAGCTTAATTTGAAATCAGACAAGTGAGTGCACCATGCAAAAGTTGTGTGCTTATAAAAAACATACCATAAATTATACTCTGGAATGACAAAATTATGTAAACTTTCGCAGATCGTGGGGCTCCAGGTGTGCCAAAAGACGATGGGCCCGGGCGGGCGCTCGCGGCAGGTGCAGCCGGCGCTGGACCTCGCGCACGTAGCCGAGGCGGCCGCTAAACTCTCCGGTCTGCTCGACCAGGTTCGACCCTCCTGGGCTGCCATTGCTTCCTAATTCATTTATCTTATTTTATTTACTTAGGCCAACCAGTACCTTATTACTTATCTATGACAAGATAATAAAAATGGTCTGATTGGAGTAGTTCAATCAATCTGCCCATATTCATCAACGGTTAGAAGACGCACAGCACTTCTTCTCGCCAATGCTGTACCATCTTAGATTAAAGTGGCCGAGGTTAATGATATAGATTTTTTCTGTAATATATTAATTTATTCTTCTTCTTCAGACTTCTTTTACACTCCTTGCGGCTCGCCCCCAAATGTGACGTCAGAAGTTGCTTGTTTCATTATGTACGGCCGTCGTGCCGGGCAGGTGGTGTCGCACGTGGAGGAGGTGGTGTCAGGTCGTCGCGCGGGGCGCGCGGGGGTGGGGCGCGCGCTGCTGCAGCTCGTTCACGGCGTGCCCAGCCTGGCGGCCGACTCCTTCGCCGACGCCTTCGCCGCCAGCGTCAAGGACCTGCTCATGGTGAGCAGCCGCCGCCGCCTCTTCACCCTGCGTTCCGAGATGCGATGAAATACATTACAGCGCTAATCCGACCAAATTCAGTAGTCCCAAAGTATCGCGCACGAAATATGGTTTTTGTGCCTACTGCATTTATATGGATTGGCACTGTAATCGATTTCATCGAATCTCGGAACGCACCCTTATTAAGCAGCTGCTCGCTGCCCACCGATTCGGTGGCGAACTAATTTTGATATGTATTTTTCGCAATAAAAAGACCCTGGGTGCTATTCCATAGTATAATCTATCTCCGTGCCGAATTTCACCCCTATCCGACCAGCAGTTCTGGCTCATTGAGTAACAACATTGCATCCATACATACATACATACATACATACATACATACATACATACATACATACATACATACAAAATTTATATTTATAATAATATTAGTAATATGCGGTTTGTCAACAGGCACACACTTCAAATCAAATCAAATCAATACTAATTCAACGTAAAGAATTTACATGTTTGATCAATGTCAGTGTGCAATGTAAAATGTAAACCAAATACATAACAAAAAACAATGTACAATAAATCTTCTCCGTGTGAATCTAATTACTGAAAAACACAACATTCACAACACGTATCATGTAAGACTTACACACTACAAGTTGGCATAATTGACAATAATTAGAAACTAACCATTCGGCTAGAACCCTACCATAGAAAAACTTGGTACTGCTGGAAATAAAAAAGGATTCCACAGGAAAGCTGTGGGCTGCAACTCTAATTACTTTATCCTAATTCATAGCTGTATGATTGCGAGTGCTCATTAGGGGAGGGTTATGTCCAACAGTGGACTATATAATATAGCCTGATGATGATGATTGCTACAGTATATTTATTCTTACTTGTCCAATTTAGTAAACAAGATTCTACTCATAAACTGTAACTTTTTAGTCCAAAACTGCCATATTTCCATAAATGAAGTACCTAACTTGGAACACTCTTTTAGATAACACGCTGCCAATTTTATAAACATAGTTCATGATAGTTTATGAATTTGCGAGAAAATGTCTAGTTTAGGCATCTAATCTCTATTTTAAGGTTATAATCTTGTTTACTAAATTGGACAAGTAAGAATAAATTGACTGTAGCCGTTTGTATCATATGCCGGCGCCTCACTTGTCTACGTATTTGCTTATTTGCAAGTAATTACCCAGTTTCTGACGAACTTAAGCGCTGATTTGGTTAAACTGGTAGTATTAAAAAGACTATAAAAATAATCTTCAAATACGTACCTATAGCCGGGTGAAGCGCATGCCATGCACTACAATTTTCCTCCATGCTCTTTTTGTTCGAAGTAAATAAGTGACGTGCAATATTTCGTGCAGGTGGTGACTCTGGCGCAACTCATCAAGACGCAGCTGCAACTCAACGAAAAGCTCACCCTATTAACTTCACAGTAAACACCATTAAACTATTTTGCGTCACAAATTGTCTTTTTTTTTCATAAGGAAACCATTTCTTCGCTTTCTCCAATATAGTTAAGGAGAGGGTCCACTTGAACTTCACAGGATGAGTGATTGTCCATACTTCTGTGTCTAAGGAAATAAAACGGTCTCACTTATAAAAACGCGATTCCTATAAAACGCTCCTCAGAGATAGGTAGCTTAAAAATTGTTATTCTTAATACTCTTATTGCACTTAAACAAGTGCTGAAAAATCGCAACTGCCTGTCAGTAGTAATCCTGTTTTTATAAATAAGACAGACAACCGCAGTTCGTAGACATGTTCTATGAAACCAATGGGAAAATGAATGTTTTATTTATGTGATGATAAAATAGGTCTTTGCAATACACGCCAATGTCGCACCGGGAAAGGGAACTGGGGTAGAAATAATAATCTAAGATACAATATTTACAAAATTTTATTTACAAAAAGAAAAGAAGTGGGTTGTGGGAAATACGTAGGTTCGTGCCCTACACCAGTTGGATTGGTTCAGTTCACGCTGCCGATAGGTACTTCCCTAGGCTGGATGCGATGACGCGCCGTGTCGCCTCGATAGTGGCGTAAAAGGCCGGCGCCGATCCCTACGGGAAGCCACACCAGGGCTAGGCTTTAAGGATAGTAGAGGCGCAGACTGTAGCGGCCACTGAGCTTCTTTTGGAAAATGAGTCAGGACTCTGAATTTTCGAATTTTTTGTTTTCTTTTTGTTCTTTTGTATATTCCATACTAGACGCTAGTTACCTCTTTTTGTGCCAGGTTGCTACTTAACTTTTTTCCTGTGTGCCACAAATTATACTGTGTGCCGCGTAGATAGAGTAGTTTTACTCCCTCTACGGTGTGCCGCAATCGTAGAGCTATCTACGGCCGCAATAAAAAAGAGTCTATTGATTTTGTGACTTTGTAACGGAACGGTGTAAGTTGTTGTCAATATTTATCTGTGGTACCGTTTTTGGTTTTTGTTCACCGCAGAGGGAGTAGTTCTACTCTATCTACGTTGTTCGCACTACCCCGAAGAGGTTTCTTTAATTTTACTATCACTCCGTAGAGTTTGATCATGGCCTATGACATAAAATTTCTTTCGCTGCAAAAGAGTGAGCTGACGTATGAGGTTGAAATGCGTGGCGAGATACCCGCTATTTAGTAAACTTGATGATTTGCGTAAACAAATTTCCAAACTTTGCCGCATTTTTCCGTCAGAGGATATTCTAGAATCCCATCTTAATCCTATAACTGAGATTGCTGACATCGAAATTAGTTTGGCTAAGCTTGAGAAAAACTACGAGTCTCTCAAGTCTAAATATGAAAAGAATTTATTTGGCAGGTCAAATGCGCTTTGTAATCATCTCTATCACAGGTTGAATAGAGTAGATTGCTCTCCATGTCCTGAAGCCTTGGACAGACTTGGCCCCCTACTGTTGAGGTTCCAGTCTCTTCAACCTTTTTTCTTAGAGTCTGGTCCGTCCGAGGCCAGTTCAAGTAAAGTTGTCGCTCACGATAGCGATATTGATGTTGACCGTGCTAGGCAAACTCAAGTGGTGGTTTCTTGCACAAAGAACTTTGGCGAACTCGCGACTTTAAAGTACGATGGCAAGTCCTGCGCGCGTGCTTTTATTAAGCGTATGGATGAATTTGTGAGGGCGCGTGACATACCAACCAGCAAAATTTTGGCTTTTGCAAACGAAATTTTTACTCATGAGGCTCTACACTGGTTCCGTGCTGTTCAGGATCAAGTGACGTCATGGGAAGATCTAAAAGACAGGCTTAAAGAAGATTTTGGTCACGCTGACTATTATTAATACTACTTCACACTAACAACGCTACCTACTCATTCGATGCAAGTAATTTATAACGTAGGCGTCTGGGTTTTCACTTGTGACATAATCACATAGCTCGATGAACTGGGGGCGAGTCTCTAAAATGCATAGTGGTTTTCACTTGTGACATAATCACATAGCTCGATGAACTGGGGGCGAGTCTCTAAAATGCATAGTTGTTCAATAGAGTCGTATTAGTCCGGTAAGGGTCGTTTCATTTACACTATCGGTAGTCCGGTAACCAATCGGATTGTAATGGTACAACCCGTGTTACTTAACTCTGTGCCTCGCGCGATTGTATCTCTGCGAGACGAGAGATGCCTATTTATTTTGCGCGGGTTATACCCCTGGAATGACATTGTACTGCTATTGCTTTTTAAACTACCAAATTGGAGCAAACAACAACTATTGTTTAAACACCTGCTCAACCATTGTCGTGCTTATTTATGTTATTCTATTGAAAAACTATGTACGTATGACTATGTACGGATCCTGTTCGACATCTAAGCTCAAGCATTGAGTTTAAAGTCTCCAAAGTCTAGTGTTGTGTGGCTAGCCGTCTAGGCTCGCCCATAGAAGTAATGATTGAGACAGTAGGTATACAATAAATAGCCAGTCAGTGATTGATAGTGTTTTTTATTTGTAGTCGAAAGAGTTTAGATAGATAGAGATATAATAGTTTCGACTACAAATTGAAGTTTACCACTGGTTATATACTCTTTGCCTACCACTTCGAAATAAAAAATCGATGGAACATCAATAATACAAAGTATACACGAAGTTAAACGGGCAAATTTAATGTAGGTACCTACTTAGGATGGAGCTTAATTTAAACATTCGCCTGCATTTTAGATAAGAATGGCCTATGGCTTGTCTGGCTCTCCTCTGGGGACTTCGCTAATAAGCAAACTTTACGTAATTTGTTTTGTTTTATTGTTTATTGGAAAACCAACAGCTTATACACGAGGCATTTTTACATACAATAAGATGAATTAGATTTAAAGCCAATAACAGGTTTTCGCTGACAATCAGAATAACATTAGAATTTACATAACAAAATTATCTTAATGTAGTTAACATATAATTTTTTTGTATTTTACGTACTTTTTTAATTAAAATTTATTAATGATACCTTTATATAGAAAAGAAGGCATCATTCATTGATTACACTATTTTTATTTTTAATGCACTAACCCGTGCTAAGGAACAAATTTAAAACCTATTTAGAGGCTAAAAATTTCACCCATGCCGGGATTCGAACCCGCAACCTCTGGCTATCCGTACCAGCGCTCTACCAATTGAGCCAATGGGCGACTCACGGCATCAGTGAAATTTCGAACCTCTTTACAATATTCTCTGTATTACGTACAGGCAGCGACATCTGACTTAAGCAAATTGCATTACTTACAGCCCCGACTACCTACTTTGCAGTTAGGTTTAACATCGGAACGATATCACTGTACCCACATGATTACACTATTTTTATTTTTAATGCACTAACCCGTGCTAAGGAACAAATTTAAAACCTATTTAGAGGCTAAAAATTTCACCCATGCCGGGATTCGAACCCGCAACCTCTGGCTATCCGTACCAGCGCTCTACCAATTGAGCCAATGGGCGACTCACGGCATCAGTGAAATTTCGAACCTCTTTACAATATTCTCTGTATTACGTACAGGCAGCGACATCTGACTTAAGCAAATTGCATTACTTACAGCCCCGACTACCTACTTTGCAGTTAGGTTTAACATCGGAACGATATCACTGTACCCACATGATTACACTATTTTTATTTTTAATGCACTAACCCGTGCTAAGGAACAAATTTAAAACCTATTTAGAGGCTAAAAATTTCACCCATGCCGGGATTCGAACCCGCAACCTCTGGCTATCCGTACCAGCGCTCTACCAATTGAGCCAATGGGCGACTCGCGGCATCAGTGAAATTTCGAACCTCTTTACAATATTCTCTGTATTACGTAAAGTAATGCAATTTGCTTAAGTCAGATGTCGCTGCCTGTACGTAATACAGAGAATATTGTAAAGAGGTTCGAAATTTCACTGATGCCGTGAGTCGCCCATTGGCTCAATTGGTAGAGCGCTGGTACGGATAGCCAGAGGTTGCGGGTTCGAATCCCGGCATGGGTGAAATTTTTAGCCTCTAAATAGGTTTTAAATCATTCATTGACATAAATGATTCCAATATTTTCCATCCCAGAGATAATCTTTCTGGGATAGAAAACACTGGAATGCGGCTGCTTGTAATTAGAACTAAAGAGGACGACATTGTACAAATTCAGTGAATCAACTCATATCACCTAATGTGTGTAGGATATTGCGCGTATAAACATAATCTGTGCTCACTGCTAACAAGTATTTGGCAGAAGAAAACAATCGCGTTTGGAATAAATTCGAAAGCAATTTTCACATGTCACAAACAAATGTCGACTATTCTGATCTAACGTGATATCGTTTGTGATTGAAATTGTTTTCTTAGTTGTGAATTTCAAAATGTTCATTCAGGGGTGGAGAGCGTAAGGCTTCGACTATGTGTAGTGTAGATCTGAGAGTGACGATCGCCCTGCGTCTGTCAGTGGTGCTCGTGGTACTGTTGGCGGCGGCGGGGCGGGCGCGGGGCGAGGGGGACGGGGGCGAGTCGGTGCCGGCCGTGCTGCTGGATTACGGGCGCGTGCTGCCCCCCGGTGCCGCGCCCCCCTCCCCCACCCCGCAGCGATGGGCGGCGGCGGTGCGCGCGCTGGCGCGGCGGAGCGCCCCGCTGCTGGTGTTCGTGGAGCGCGAGCTCGGCGTGGAGGACCTGGCGCGGCGCGACGCGCGCGGCCGCGCCTTCCCGCGGCTGGCGGAGCGCGTGCGCGCGGGCCAGGCGCACTACGGCGCGCTGCCGCGGCCCTACTCGCTGGTGGCGGGCGCGCTGCCGCCGCGCGCAGACAACACGCTGCGGCTGCGCGACGCGGCGTGGTCGCTGCTCAACGCGTCGCGCGCGCAGCCCTACCTGTACCTGCTGCTGGAGGAGCGGGCGGGCGAGCCGCGCGCCGCCGCGCTGCGCCGCCACGACGCGCTCATGGAGGAGGTGCTGGGGGGGCTGCGCGCGCGCGGGGGGGCGGCGCGCCCGGCCGCCGCCGTGTACACGGCGCTGGCGGCGCCGCGCCTCCCCCGCGCGCCGCCGCCCCCGCGCGTGCCGCGCCGCGCGCCCGCCGTGCGCGCCTTCAAGCTGGAGACGCGGCACGTGCTGCTGCGGCTGCACGCCGTGCTGGTGCGCCGGGCGGCGCGCTCCGCCCCCGTCGACGAGATCCCGCTCATCTGGGACAAGATGAAGCCGGACGACCGCTACTCTGCCAGACTGTTCTTCAACGATTTTGAACTGGACTTTAATTTCGAGTTCTTGAATACTTCTTGGAAACTAAGTAAATACGGTTTTCTTACTGAACGTATATAATTAGGTAATAACCCTAGTATACTCCTGCGAGCGATGCGAACCTAGGTCCTGGCTTATAACATTGCTATGATTATATTGGCAGGAGAATTAAACTTCTTTTTGTGCTCAGCTACTCAGTAGTGTACGATCCCTTTCGGAGCACTTGCCCATATTATCAAAACCAAAATTGTACGATCATTGAATCTTACGGAAAAGTAGTACCTCCGATTTTAGCCGTCGTTAGAGTAGAGGGCGTTCCCGCAGCGCACGTGACGCTGCTGGAGGGCGGGCGGGCGATGGCGCGCGCGCTGCTGGACGCGGAGGCGCCGTGGGGGCGCTCCTACCTCTGCGACTACCCCATCGAGCTCCAGCACCCGCGCACAAAGGACATCTACCAGATCCCGCACTACCAAGTAACGCACTGGCCCGCTGTCACTGGAGATGTAGCTCACTTGAGGCAATAGTTTCATTATGGCTTCAAGTTAGCAAGCATTTCCAGTCGATCGGCATTAGCTGGTCTGCATCAGGAAACTATCGCGAGGGCTCACAATAGTTTTCATCAAACCTTCAAACGTGAAAATCTGTTTGATGGAAAAAATATCGTATTGTCCTCTATTAGAGGGCTGAAGAAGATTCTCACAACATTATACTTTATTGCACACGACACGTTTAACAGGACATTACATAAGCAATGTTATGTACAAAGGCGAGCTTATCTCTGAAAGAAATTTCTTCCAGCAAGCCTTAGAACATCTTTGTCACTACGTCGTAGCATGCGTACTACGAATTTACAGGGCTACGGCGTAGCGGCGTGTTTTGCGTGCGGAGCGCTTTGTTGCTACGGGATTTATTCCGTGTAGTACTTACTTTATAGGGACTGCGTATAGTAAGCGGTTACGTCTTGGTTTATCAGAATATTTTTTCCACTTAATCTAGGTTTAGTATCGTCTAGTATAGAATGGGTTTCAAATAAATAAGGATATGTCACATAACGTAATACCGCATAATTAATTATGGTGAGATAAAGTGAAAATTATTTCAGTAGTTCTAAAAACACTAGGAATAATATCACAATACGTAAAATCCTGTATCTCAGTGGGGTAGGCAGAGACTAGGGTATTCCACTTGTCAAATCCTGAAAGAGCTCTTTCGCTTCATACACATTACTTATTTTCTCCTATATTGTTTAGATGTTTGTATCACAGTCACGTTGAAGCCGGATTTGAATTAAAGTTAGATAACAAGTAGACTATGCAACATTTGACTCCAATTGAGTATTGCATGGATTTTTATATTGCAGATTGAGCCTTTCAATTACTGGGACACAAGAAGGTCAGAATCACTGAGAGATGGCAACTGGGACTTTGATGAATTGTGGCCTGAAAATGTGGAACGCTCGCGTTAGTATTAAAGACGACAATAGTTACTAAATAGGTAGGTAGACTCTTATTAGTATAATTATTTGTTTATTTTCTGCAGGTAAACCAAAACGGGGAGCGGTCAAAACGGTAGTGCAATATAATAAACATAATAGAACGGAAGTTTTCTGCCAATTTTACCAATATTATCCATCAGCAGTGGCCGCTAAATTCTATGTTTACCTTGACAAGAGACGATGGGGCATGATGGTGAGTCCTTACATGGCCACATTCCATATTGATGTACAAATGTACATGATATTTCTGAAGCCCTAAATTATTTCTGTTAAAATAGATCTTATGAATTTTACCCTTTATAATGAATTGAAGTAAAGTAAAGTACGTAAAAAAAATATTTATTTAAAATGACACAGTTTAATTACAAAACTTGATGCACAGAATGATTGTCCATGGTTTGATTAATATTTAGGTTTCGATGACAGCCCCAAACTAGGCAGGGCCTGTATCTTGGGGGCTCTTATTTTCGTTTATCATATTATATTAATTTAAACGACGACTATTTTAAGCACATCAAAGCGTACAATGTATTACAACATTATTAATAAAGCATGCACTAAAACTATAATTTACACTATTAGATCCATCTCATTAAGAGTTACAATTAATATACTATAGGAAATATATACTGAGTTTACTTATACATATTAGATATTTTTACTAAAGAGCTTTTCGGTATCTTCATAACTAAGAGTCCTTAAAAATTTGGTGATATGGGTTTTGGCCACAAAGTGAGTAAGTTTTACGAAATCACACTGGGTCATAAGTTTATTATAAAGAATTTGAAGAATTTATTATGAAGAATTGTATCTTGCAACATTTAAATAAAACCGGTACACGTTTGTGTCATTATAAATAAGAACCTCAGGGAAGATATGTGTGATGCCTTTATTAGTTCGTTTGGTGGACACAAGCTCACACTTTCTCTCCAAGGGTAATGTAGCGCCGCGGAGGATAACAAAGCATGCTTAGCTACGAATTCTTGTACATCGACAGGGCTACATCCAGACGCAGAGCGGGCGCGAGGAACGTGGGGTGATCGACTACTGGAGCGGGGAGTGGCAGCGGGCGGGGCGCGGGGCGGCGCGGCGGCGCGTGCGCGTGCCGGCGCGGTACTCGGGCGCGCACGCACAACCCACCAGCCTCGTGCTGTGCGTGCTGCCAGCGGCCGCGCGCCCGCCCCGCGCCCCCCGCACACCCGCCGTCACGCTCACGCTCGTCGACCGGTACAACCACTCCGTCTTCGATACGCTGCTCGAGCAGACGATCCCGCTCAAGAGGGCCAGCATGAAGACTCCTGTCGAGATCTATTTTAGCTACCCCGGCACGTTCTTCTACGCAAGTAAGGCTCGCTACCCACCTCAGGGGAGTGGGGCGGGGAGCAGAGATGTGTCGGAAGCAACCGGAATTTTACCTTATCCATTGTAAGGAGAGATGAGTGAATAACGAAGTTGGGTTGTTTATACGATGTAATGTGTAACCGTTTTGGTTCAATTAATATAACTAACTCAGTTGTCTCAAAGTGGTAGATAGAGCTTAACAGCAAAACAGTAAACCTTACAAGACCGCTTCTGTTTATTCTCAGAGTCGCCAGACATCTGGACTACGTCCACAGATAAGACGCAAGATCTAAGGAAGTATGATAAGGCGCTCTACCTCCAAGATCAGGCTTTTGAGGAAGACTTTTGGCCAGACAGCGTCTCTCCGTCGAGTGAGTATTCAGTCATAGATTTAATAAGCTTCAAAGGAGGTATCTGAAATGCTTAGAAGGTATATTTTTTGGTGGTTTACTTAACACCTGGCAAAAAAGGATAGCGCCTGTATGATGCTTCTGAACGTACAATTTATGGTCTGCTTATAGCTTAGCTGCTCAGCCACCTAGCTTTAGTAAGCAGTCGGTAAAGGGAGATATAAAAGATTGATCAGCCATTCACCTATATATCGTCGTTATATACAAGTGACGATATATTTTTTTCTTGCAACAGGAGTTCCTGATAAATACTGGCACCAAACCATAGTACAGTACGACAGATTCAACAAAAGTGACGTGTACTGCGAGTTCTATCAGTATTACCCTGACGCCAGCAATGCGCCTACTTTCTATGTTTATGTCGACGAGAGACGATGGGGATTAATGGTGAGTGAAAGTTTTCCAAGTTCACTTTAATTTGGTTTAAGTAAAGTGTCCGTCAGTGTTCAATCAATTAATTTATTTTAGTTCATAAGTTTATGATAAAAAACATATTTTGGAGCGCTATGTTGAAGCGCTCATGGCCTAGGCGAACCGAGTGATTGGACTCAATCACTTGAGTTAAGCAATAACAGGCGCGGTCAGATGCAGGATGCGTGACCGTCCCGTGATTATCGCTAGTGGCATTTTTCCGACCGATTCCGTGCTTCGCAAGGCACGTTAAGCCGTTGGTGCCGGCTGTCATGCAATGGCAGTCGTAAAGCAATGACAGAGGCCCTATGGGCGGCTTGATAACTTCTGAAAGGCCTGTCTTACAATCCTCCACCAACCCGGACTTGGCCCCCGTGGTGGAGTATAGCCTAGCCTTCCTGCGATGCAGGAAGAAACCCGTGCCCCAGCAGTGGGGACACACACGGGTTGATAACGATGTTGTACCAAAAAAAAGAAGTATTACAAACGTGCCCTAGGCGATATTTTGATTATGTTGAATTCTGCCACGAATGCCAGGCGTGAGAAGATAGTTCCACTTTGTTTATTACAGGGCTTCCTTCAAGTGAAAGACTGCATCGACTACTGGACCGGGTACTGGGATAGTCGGGCAGCGCCGGCGAGCATGTCGTGGCCCTGGCACCGGCGCGTGTGGCTGCCGGCGGCGGCGGGGGCGGCGGGGGGGGAGCGGGCAGGGCCGCGCAGCGTGGCGCTGTGCGTGCACCCGCGCGCCGCGCCCCCCGCCTCCCGCGCCCGCGCCACCGTCACGCTCACCGCCGTCAACACCTACGACCACTCAGACTTTGTCACCGTCATAGAGCAGGAGATTCCAAGCGAGAACGCCGAGTTCGACACGCCCGTGGAAATACAGTTCAGCTATGTGCAGGGAAAATACGCTTATGGAAGTGAGTGATATGTCTTGTGCTGCCCGGCTACGAATATCATTAGGAATGGACGGAATGAGGGACTACCTACATAACGAATGTAGACTCGATGATCGGCTGAGTATCTACCGATATGAATATTGAGGAAGGGATAATCTAGAGGAAAATTTATTTTATTTTTATTTATTGAAACAAAACAATTGTACAATATAGTTCCAGGTCACAAAACTCTTACATGCATATGTATGTAATTGTACAGGCAGTGGCGTTTTCTACAAAGACAGTAACATCTTCTATAATATAAAAATTAATTACTGAATGTGTTGGTAAGCGCATATCTCGAGAGTAGCTGAACCGATTACGATAACTAATTTTTTAGAATATTCCTTGAATTTCGAGTATGGTTCTTACGGAGAGAAAAAAAAAAACCGGCCAAGTGCGAGTCAGACTCGCGCACCGAGGGTTCCGTACAAACCTGTATTATAGACCTGAGTATTTGGTATGAATTTCAATTTAATACCTCTACGCGTTTATGAGGAAATGGGTAGTAAGTTTAAAATTATTAAAAAAAAATATTTTATGAGATGTAACTAAAAATTTATGGTTTTCGTAATTTTTCCTTTATCTTTGCTATAAGACGTTGCTTCGTACCAAATTTAAAGATTCTGAGTTCACGGGAAGCACCCTGTAGGTTTTGATTCCCTTGCAAGTGTCGAAAATTTGCGGCATAAACGGCTGTATCTTTTGATTGCGTTAGCTTAGAAGTTTGATTTTTTCACAGCTTCAAGGGACAGTAGACTTGAGTAATTGATATAAATTTCAAGTTCATACCTCCACGCGTTCCTGAGAAAAAGGGTCTTGACAGACGGACGGACGGACGGACAGACGGACAACAAAGTGATCCTATAAGGGTTCCGTTTTTTCGTTTTGAGGTATGGAACCCTAAAAAGAATTAAAGAATCGACTATTATGCGGTACGAAGTTCGCTGGGTCAGCTTGTGAAAAATAAAAACTTAGTATATTATTCTGCTAACACCAATCATGATGATTGGATGAGATTAGTGGAGTACATCCAACAGCACATCAACACCTACACTGTGCAGTCTGTTTTGTTACTTTACGAGTCACTTTGCAGCAGAAATGTAATGGTCGATGAACTGTCAACGCACTCTTCCAATAGCAAAGGCATGTACTCAGTAGTGGGCAACTTATAATAATGATAACGATTACACCGGTCGATCGCAGGATCACAGGACGTGTGGACGTCGCCGGCCGCGGCTAGCAGCGGACGCAGGAACGAGGCGTGGCCGGCGCTGCTGCCTCCGCCACGTGAGTTACTCCGCACATATTTGTATAATTCATCTTAATTTTATTTATATGCTATCTATGAATAATCAAGAGCTGATAAACAATATATGAAACTTATAAAACTAGTTAAATTTGAAAAGCATGAAGCCCGGTTTCTTGTACAATAACAAGCTGGTAATCTACTGTTAATAGTACTAGATTAACAGAATGTTAGTGTACAAGGAACTGGAGGTTTGACCACTAATTTTGCAGAAACGTAGTGCATTAAAAAAGAGTATATTCATGCGGGTACAGCAATATCATTACGATGTAAAAACCTAACTGCAAAGTAGGTAGTCGGGGCTGCAAGTGATGCAAATTACTTCAGCCAGATGTCGCTGCCTGTACGTAATACGGAGAATATTGTAAAGAGGTTCGAAATTTCACTGATGCCGGTGAGTCGCCCATTAGCTCAGTTGGAAAGAGCGCTGGCACGGATAGCCAGAGGTTGCGGGTTCCCGGCATGGATGAAATTTTTAGCCTCTAAATAGGTTTTTAAAATCTTCAGAGTTAGTTAAAGAATCTGTGGATACATTTTTCCCTTTATTACAGACTGTATAAAGTGCCTCTGAGGAGTGTTTTAAGAAATCATGTTTTTATAATAAGTCTATCTACATTTACACCTGCTACACTCAATGTACCTGGGTGTATTTACATTTAAATTTCCATAATACTTGATTTAGCTAGTCTATTTCTACAGAACGGCCAGCGTGGGGCGAAGACGATGACGTGATGGATGAGATAATTCGCTACACGAAATCGAATAAAACCGATGTGTACTGCCAATTTATTCAGTACGAGCTGGACAAATCAAAAGTTCGTAAAACTCCAAAGTTTTACGTGTACGTGAACAATAAAGCGTGGGCGATGATGGTAAGCTTTGTGTATACATGCTTGATTTCAATGGTGATCCTTGTTTTAAGACCTTAGCTTGTAGCGTCCATTGAAGGTTCATCCGTCCAGTACTTAATTTATGCCACACTGTAGGACCAAGGAGAAAACACATATACGGCAGTCAGAGAGAGAGAGAGAGAATACAGGTACCCATACTGACGTAAATACTTCGGTCACTTCGGTTTTCTTAGGATATTTAATTTACCTTAACTTCTAGTGCGTGATATTGCTACTTGATGTTGTTTTCAAACGTCTTTCAAACTTATGAAACAAAGTCATCGGTAAAATATTATTGCAAATCGTCGTCGTCGTCAGGGTGTACTAGTCCACTGCTGGACTGGATAAATTAGTTCCGGCCGGTATTCGAAACCAAAAACCACTTATGCCAAATATTTGGTGGGGTTATCAGCAAATGAATCGGTTATAAAGTTGGGGACCCACCTCAATCACGCATGACTTTCAGGGGTTGCTCCAGCCCAACGACGTGGTAGACTACTGGACGGGGCCGTGGGCGAGCGCGCCGGAGCCGGGCTTCCAGTGGGGCGCCGGCTCGCGCGTGCTCGTGCCGGCCGACTACCGCGGCGACCCGCGCAGCCTGGCGCTCTGCCTGCACCCCGCCGGCGCCGGCGCCGGCGCCCGCCGGGGGCAGCCCACCGTCACCCTCACCTACGTCAACACGTTCTTCCACGCGCAGTACCAGACCTTGATACGGCAGACGATCCCAGCTGACGTAGCTAAATTTAATAAGGAGGCGGAAATTAAATTTGTATACTTGCCGAACAAGTTCGTCTTTGCAAGTGAGTGATGTTTGGTACAGTTAAGATTTTAGTAAAAGAGACGCAAATTGTTTCTTTAGCAATTGCTGACGATGTGTCAAGTACCTATTTTATTTCAATACAATCTTGAATAATGAAATTGAATCCGCTAATAAGACGTTATTAGCGAAACGGCTCCTTGACATTTGCATGTGTATAGAAGCGACCAGCGGTACCTAACTACTATATCAGATCGGGTCGTTCTGATATGAAAATTGAAATATTTTTCATCATAGCGAAAAGTTCATTGTTTGCAAAAATCTTTCTACGCTTTGATGAATAATGGCTTTAGTCGCCACATCACACAAGATAGCGCTACTGTATCATCCCCGATCGGGCTCTAGACAGCGGCAGTGCTTTAGAGACTTGATCAGTAACAAAATCAACGGCTCTAATCAATGAATTATGTTCTAATGTGGTGCTCCTTGCAGAGTCCCCGGACGTGTGGACGCGGCCGGGTGTGCGCAGCGACCTGCTCTGGCCCGCAGCCGTTGGGCCTTCTCGTGAGTATCCTTTGTGCACGTTGTGCAAAGTTTGCTCAGATGTAATTATTTATAAAATTCCAACCATGCTACTTGTTTACAGAGTCTCCGACCACTAAGTCGCACAAAACTGTCGTTGAATACAACGCAAACAACAAAACGAATGTCTACTGTGAATTTTATCAGTACCGGCCAGACAAATCCGTGAATCCTACCATACCGATGTTCTATGTTTATGTAGACGGCAGGGCGTGGGGGGTCATGGTGAGTTGATAGGAGGTAGCGAACTTATAAGTCTCCCGCGTAGGTACTCCAAGACGGAGTAGCTATCCTATTTTACAAGAAGTCGCAGAGTTGAAATAGTAACAAACTGTTCTTCTCATTCTAAGTAACAAATTCTACACTAAACTCAGTTGTCGGCCTAAACGAAAATCTGCATTAACTTTGAATGGGTTCTCGACGTTCACTGTAATATTGCAGGCGTATCTTCAGTACAAAAACGTAATAGACTATTGGACCGGCTTCTGGAACACGAGTGCGACACCGGCAAAGATGTCGTGGGCGAAGCGGCCGCGGGTGGCTCTGCCCGCCGTGTACCGCGCCATGAGCCCGCGCAGCGCCGCCGTCTGCGTGTACCCGGCCGGCTCGCGCCGCTTCGGCGGTAGACCCACAGTGGCGGTCACCATGGTGGACTCGCGGAACCACTCGCGATTCGACACCGTCTTGACGATCGATATTCCGTCGTCAGTGGCTACCTTTGAAAAACCGACGGAGTTAGAGTTTCATTTTAATGAGGGACAGTACTCTTACGGAAGTAAGTAAACTTAAGTTACATTTTCCGATACAATATTAATTTTGACTTTCACTACAATAAATGGCAAGCGGCAAACCACTCCGGTTTGCCGCATGCCATGATTTTGACAAAACATTTTCGCTCTGTCTATCTTTAAGGTCTGACAATATCTTTACAACTGCTGTGTATATTTATTTAATACACTATTCACCATCATTTTTATAACTGTTTGTATTTGATACAATCATAAATATTGCGTTCGATTTAAAGTGACACAGGTAAATATTTTAAAAATATTGTGTTATTTCAGAGTCGGTTTGAAAGTTGCCCAATTATGTAAATGTTTAATTAATTTCAGGGTCAGCGGATGTGTGGACTTCATCCACCACGGAGGAAAGTGGGCCGTGGCCGGCGCAGGTGGGACCGAAACGTGAGTGTCTTAGAAAACTTGTCTTTGGCACTTATGTTTCTCTTTTTGCCAGATTGCGAAAACAATGGTGGGTGTTTTTTGTACATATGTTTGTATGGTTTTTACGACCGCTGAGGCCATCAAAGGTATGGCCGAGGCGTATGTCACGTGGCCATATGATGTCATGAAATATGCATGTTACTAGCGGACGAAAACGAGCGAATGACTACATAAGAATCTCAAAGCAAAAGCTAAATGAGTTCATATAGTTTAAAATCTTCAAAAATACATACAAGAATTTGAAGAGAGATTGCTTGCTGAAGATTTAAATGCCATGATCTTAATAAGGCCTGATTTAAGGCTTTTTAGCAGTGGGTTTTATTTTTCAATAATTCTTTTTGCAATATTTCGATGGTGATGTATCAGGTATTTACTTTGAAAATACAAATTGTTTAGTTTTGTCACAAATCGGTAAAATTTCATCCATTTTCTACAACTTAAGCAACATCATCGGTCGGCTCGGCGGGTCGCTTGGCTATGGCTACCTGTCGACTGACATATTATGTCTAAAAACCTATTTAGAGGCTAAAAATTTCACCCATGCCGGGATTCGAACCCGCAACCTCTGGCTACCTTTGCCAGATGTTGCGGGTTCGAATCCCGGCATGGGTGAAATTTTTAGCCTCTAAATAGGTTTTTAAATTTGTCCTTAGCACGGGTTAGTGCATTAAAAATAAAAATAGTATATTATTTCTAGCTTTTCACTACTAACTGTGACTAGCACAAACCACATAAGCCACCGTCTGTGAACTCCCATCTTCTAAGCAAATGCTCTGCCGAATTCAAATCACTAGTGTCCTTAAAACTATAAAACTTCCTTTTCTTTCAGAGATACCAACTTCAAATAGGATAGATACATTGGTACCATATGTGCAAAGTAACTATACTGCACCTTTCTGCCAATTTTATCAGTATGAAATATCAAAATCAAAAGGAACTAGACTTAAAGTGTACATCTATTTGAAAAACTCTGCATGGGCGATGCTGGTGAGTTGAGGCCGGGCATCTCCATTTAGTTAGTATAAAGTAATATTAACTTTGAATGAATGAATGGCCCGGACTCTTTTGGCTTCCGAAACTTAACATTGCAACACCGAAAGGGACAAATTTACGGTCTGGCCATGTGTCATGATTTTCATTTAATTTACTTCGAAAAGTTAAGAGATGTGATATGTCAACTCGTCATGCAATATGCTTTAAGAATCTGAGAGATTTATTTTCTACCCGACTGCGAAAGAAAAAGTTTTGAAAAGAAACAGTTGAAGACCGCTAATACACAATTGTTGTTGTTTGATTGTTGTGTCTTATTTCGCTTGAAGAATAATAAATATATTCTATTCTAATCGCAGGCGATCATGAAGCTGGATAACTCTGTAGACTGGTGGACTGGCGAGTGGGCAACGTGGACAGTGCCGCCCGGTATCGAGTGGGGTAACCAGCAGTACCTGAAGCTGCCAGCTGCGTACCGGGACGTGAACCCGCGCAGCCTGCTCGTGTGCGTGTACCCGGCCGGCGCCGCCTCGGCCTTCGGCGGCGCGCCGTACATCACCTTCACGCTCGTCCACACCTTCGACCACTCACTCTACGACAAAATCATCGAACAGCCAATCCCCCAGAAGTGGGGCACTTTCGACCAGGCTACAAAAAAACATTTGGAGGTCGTGGTCGACGGAACAGTCCTTGCCTACGCCAGTGAGTGACATCCGTGTTTTAGACAAGAGCTTTAGAAATTCCTATGTTCATAAAAAAGCTGCTTTGATAGTCTAGCGGCAACACTCTTGTCTAGCAAAACAGAAGCCGTGGGTTTCATTCTTGCTGGAGGCAGCCGTACTTGAATTGTACTAATGGCAACAGTCTCGGTATATTTCTATATGTATGTGATTAATATAGTACAATGAATACTGCCTAATTTATGTGTGTGTATGCCGATGAGTACAAAGACAGATTGATAAAACATTTGCAAGGGATTTTTGTGTGTGGAAGTTATTATCATTAATTATAGTGTCAACATTGCAGACTGCAGACTCAAGCAGCGCAAAGGGGCAAACAGTCGTCTTTTTTAACACACGACTAATTGTAAACCTGGAAAGCGATTTTGGAAGTTGTAGTATTTCTTAATGATTCGCGACACTCATACATAGTTATATATCACGATTTATATGTCGCGATTTGACCCGTTTAATAATATAACTATGATTTAGGAAGTTATTTTCGAACTCCAATAATTTGTTGAATGTGTCTCAGGAGCACCGGACTGGTGGGCAGCGCCGACCACGCAGTCTAGCAAAATGTGGCCGAAAGGAGTGGAACCCCCCAGTGAGTCCCCATATCCTCCTACACACACTCACATCTCTAGCGTGCACAAATGCGACCGTTGTACACGAATATATTAGCCCACCATCAAGCTTTAATAATAATAATAATTCGTTTATTTCAATATTTTTATTTTTAATGCACTAACCCGTGCTAAGGAACAAATTTAAAAACCTATTTAGAGGCTAAAAATTTCACCCATGCCGGGATTCGAACCCGCAACCTCTGGCTATCCGTACCAGCGCTCTACCAATTGAGCCAATGGGCGACTCACGACATCAGTGAAATTTCGAACCTCTTTACAATATTATCTGTATTACGTACACTCAGCGACATCTGACTTAAGCAAATTGCATTACTTACAGCCCCGACTACCTACTTTGCAGTTAGGTTTTAACATCGGAACGATATCACTGTACCCACATGATTACACTATTTTTATTTTTAATGCACTAACCCGTGCTAAGGAACAAATTTAAAAACCTATTTAGAGGCTAAAAAATTCACCCATGAAACGCTGGTACGGATAGCCAGAGGTTGCGGGTTCGAATCCCGGCATGGGTGAAATTTTTAGCCTCTAAATAGGTTTTTAAATTTGTTCCTTAGCACGGGTTAGTGCATTAAAAATAAAAATAGTGTAATCATGTGGGTACAGTGATATCGTTCCGATGTTAAAACCTAACTGCAAAGTAGGTAGTCGGGGCTGTAAGTAATGCAATTTGCTTAAGTCAGATGTCGCTGAGTGTACGTAATACAGATAATATTGTAAAGAGGTTCGAAATTTCACTGATGTCGTGAGTCGCCCATTGGCTCAATTGGTAGAGCGCTGGTACGGATAGCCAGAGGTTGCGGGTTCGAATCCCGGCATGGGTGAAATTTTTAGCCTCTAAATAGGTTTTTAAATTCGTTTATTTCAGGTAACTTTACAGACTCATATTTTATTAGTATATACTTACAGCTATGTTAGTATACTATCATAATGAAGCAATATTAAATTGGTTATACTTCTAGAAGCATCTAAGCTATTTATACATAATAGGTGCTTCTAGAAATATGCATATTATCATAATGCATGATAAGATAATTGCATGACCTACCTACCCATGCCTAGAATTTAGATTATGTAAATGCAAAAGTGCAAAAAATCGGTGCTAAGTAAATACATAACTAACAAAAAAAAACTGGTTAATTATGCTTTTGTTCCACTTTATGGTACCGCAGACAAACAACTTTGTATTGATGTTAGTGGATTTTAAACATTTCCGGAAGTTAGTGGTTTTTCACTGGTTTGTCGTCAGGCTATTTTAAGTCAAATCTATAAAATAAAAAAAAACAATTTTATTTAAACGTAAAGAATTTACATTATGTTTGCTGAATGTCAATGTACAATGTTAAATGTAAGCAGCTGCCTGCGGGCCGTAGCGTGGTGTGCTGGAGAAAAATGCAGCGGGAAAAAAACTCCACTCTGACCACCTTTTCTCAAATCACCTTACGTATGATAACATTTCATGATTGCTATCAATAACTTTAAATGCATTAGTTGTCTTACAAAAGTAGGGAAAACATAAGTGCTGCGGCCAGACACACGAGCAGCACTTTTAAAAAGGTGGCATGCCACCGACTGATTCTGCTGCACTGTTGCCATAACTTTACAGAAAAACCAACAAGTCCGGATCACTGGACCACAATAAATTACAACATTAACAACAAATCCAGCGTTTTCTGCGAGTTTTACCAATACCGACGAGACACCGCGTCACCGCCTGCAGTTCCTACGATTATCGTGTACATGAACAATAAACGGTGGGCGATGAAGGTGAGGCCTGGCGTGGCGAAAGTCTTCATTTAAAATAGATAGAGAACACTGCCGGCAGATGCTGGATGCAGCAAGCTGAAGACAGGGCGCTATGGCGCTCATTAGGGGAGGGCTATGTCCAGCAGTGGACTACATAATATAGCCTGAAGAAGAAGAAGAGAACACTTTATACATTGAGAAAAAAAGAATTACAATGAATTGTAGACTTTTAGTCCGGATCTACTTACGGGTGTTGTTATATCGGAAGAGTCCGACTAGGTCGATTCGCAGAGCTTAATCATGGTGAGCAGAGACGGAGCTCGCGTCGTCGGTTGCTTGTCTCACACTGCGGGCAAGCGCCCGCGCCGATATGGGTGGGGCGGGTGCCGGCACCGGCTGGAGGGGGGACTAAAAGTCTACAATGTGTCGTGCTTACGAAAGTTTTAGTTCAAAAATTACAATGAAGCTTAGAATTGTAGCATGATCTTCTCTGTATTGACTCCTCCAAGACAGGGATTGTAGATTTCATATTGACTGGAGGCCACTGTACTAAGAAGGTAATTTGTCCTCAGTCTGGGTGTTTTTCCACATGTGTTATATCCTTATCTAGTCTCATAGTATGCTAGTTTAAGACCAGACCAAGTGATTGTGTTGTGTGATTGTTATTTATCTATTAACTAGAGTTCCCGGTGTACTTCGTATCACCTATCATACAAACATTACAACTCTCCCTCAATGTATTATTACTCGAGTGCATACGCGACCGGTAAGTCGTTTAGCTTCTGACAGTAAGATCAGCCACTGGTCTTGCAAGCCTCCACCAATCCGGACTTGGCCCCCGTGGTGAAATATGGCCTATCCTCTTCTCCTCTGGGACGAGACCCGAGCCGCTCGGGGGGGGGGGGGACATAACGAGTTGATGATGAATACACGACCAAAAAACCATTTTGGGTCGTTCTAAAGCTCAGTCTTAGCTATACGATCCTTGCGTGCAGGCCGTACTGCGGCCCGACGACGTGATCGAGTGCTGGACGGGCTACTGGGCGCGCGCGGCCATCCCGCCCGGCTACAGCTGGACCAAGCGCTCCGCCGAACTCGCGCCCGCCGCCTTTCGCCACTCGGGGCCGCACAGGTCGGTTAACCACCTGACAACTTTATACGGTGCAGGACAACGAGCTCACTATTGATATTGGGATAATGCCTCTGAACTAGCAACAAGTGCGAGTACGCTCACCTGGCGCATTTTGTGGAGATTATTGTGGGTGTTACATTACGTATAATAACATGAATACGATATGCGCAGATACTACTTTAATAAAAGAAAGTATGGGTTTACCACGCATCTAAAGTAAGAGGCATTTTTTTCTTAGGATAGCCATTTGCGTGTTCCGGGTCTCACGACAAGTATTTATCAGCTACGATGGCCATGGAAAACATTGTAAAAGCCTATAATGCTCTGCGTGTCCAGTGCAACAAAACCTTCAAGGTGCAACTGCCGCGTCACTGTAGAAGATCGGGAATATTCGCTACTGTGAGAACAGATGGCTTCTATTTAGTTGTGCGTCAACCAGTGACGTCCCTGAAGTTTAGAGTGCTCGGCAGTGCCAGTCATCTTCTCGAGGCCATCGGGGCTATGGATATCCCAATTTTCGAGGATTGGGTATCCACTTCATGTCTACCTAACCTAACCTAACAATAAATTTAAGTATGATTGATTGTAGGTTAAGGTTTCAAACGTACTAACACTTTATGAACTTGCCTACGTTACTAGGTAAGTTTGGAATAAATATTTTAAATTTCGGTGTTTTTTTTCCATTTTATGAAGCTTTATATCTGTCGCAGCGTGGCGCTGTGCGTGTACCCGAGCGGCGCGGCGCGCTTCGGGCGGCGCGCCACGCTGGCGCTGTCGCTGGTGCAGTGGCGCGAGCCGGCGCGAGCGCGCGCACACGCGGCGCTGGCCGTGCCCGTGCCGCCCGACGCCGCCGTCTTCACGCTGCCCGTGCTCCTCCTCTTCAGCTACAAGCAGGATAAATACTTCTATGCTAGTAAGAAGCCGTTCATTGGCAAATAGCAGTTACTCGGGCCGCGTTTCATAAAACTACAATATCATAACATAACCCCGCGCCTGTATCCCAGAGGGGTAGGCAGAGACCAGGGACTGCCACTTGCCACATTCCTGACAGGTCACCTTCGCTTTGTCAACGTTAATTAGTCGCTGCATGCGCGCACGCCGGTTCCGGGTACTTTTATCTTCCCCTTAGCTAATATATCCTCAATATTTGCTCGAAGTATGTCCGCCTGGGACGCCCCTTACCGGCTTTTTCAATTGCTATTCAATTGCTCAAAACGTTTGATTTCCTACAGCTGGTAAGAAAAATCTAGGATTTCACAATTTTATCAGATGTTATTAATTATTCTCGAAGTTATATTTACCGAAGCAATAGTTAAATGAAGTAGAAAAAAATGCTTATTAATTGCAGAATCGAAGGATATATGGACAAAGGAAGCAGACGTGTGGCCAAGTCGGGTGTCTCCTTCTCGTGAGTGTTGACAATTTTACTGGTAGATACGACTATGACTTTTGTTGTTCCTGTAGAAGTTGAAAGGAAAATTAGAGGGTGGAACAAAATCCCCCTACCAACCCCTATATCCCGACAAAATCCCCCTAATAACCATTATATCTCTACAATATCTTCCTACTAACCATTATCTCCCTACAAAATCCCCCTACTAAGCATTATATCTCTACAAAATCCATCTATTAACCATTATATCCCTACATCCCCAGTAACCATTGTATCCCTACAAAATTCCTAACCATTATATCCCTACAAAATCCCCCTACTAACCATTATATCCCTACAAAACCCCCTATTAATCATTATATCCCTACAAAATCCTCCTACTAACCATTATATCCCTACAAAATTCTCCTACTACCCCCACATCCCTATATAATCTCCCTACGGTACTGCATTCGAAAATGAGGGGTTTGATTTGTCAACACATACAAATTCACTTTGAGGAAACTTCGACATCGCGAACAAAGTTACCTATACTTTACGTACCTATTTATTAGGTACTCTATGTATTGAATACTCTATTTATTTGTCTTAGTACTATTTTTCTTTTTATTTGTCTGTTTTTAAGCATCAGAGATTGCAAATAGTATTTTTTATTCCAATATCAGTTTCTCCATACTAAACTTGCTATAGCAAGATGAGATGCAAGGCAGATGCGGCAAGCTGAAGACAGGGCGCTATGGCGCTCATCAGGAGAGGGCTATGTTCAACAGTGGACTAACATATAGCCTGAAGAAGAAGAAACTTGCTATAGCGATAGCGAAGTTCTTGTTAGTAAAAGTGGTTTCCACCAATTTTCTTCCAATTTCGGATGTTATTGATGATATTGTAATTAGTGGTGTGTAAAGTATTCTAGAGTTATAAAGAGGAAGCATGTTTGTAGCCTAGCTCCATTTAATCCCTTACCTCTTGTTATAGAACTTCCAAAAGCAAAGGATCACGAAACATATGTGGTGTATACGAAAAACAACCGAACGGTCGTATTCTGCGAGTTCTATCAATATACAGCGGACTCGTCGAACTATCCAATATTTCAGGTGTATTTCGACAACAAGGCATGGGGCATAATGGTTAGTTTAGCAAATCGATTTCAAATTAATACTAACTCGTTGATAGTAGTAGGATGTTATTGGGCATTCTGGACCAGCTTCCATTCGTTTGAGCTCACGACGCACCGCGCCGGTTGGCGCGGCTTGTCGCTCTCTCAAACTCATTACAGCTATTCCAGAATACCCAATAACATCGAGTGATTCTAATTTATAGTTTCAATAATTTTACGAGCAACCTACACAGTTTATGATAAATTCCATCAATGAAAACGAATGACACTAGGAAGCTTGAGTGAATGCAACTCACCATCATCTTGGTGGAGATAGGTCCGCATAGTCACTGAGTTGAATTAAATAAAGGATCCCCAAGCTCAACTGAATTGTATTTACCCACTAGCTATGTTTTGTGCAGTTTCGTAATATACTAGATAAAACAGCACACATTATTTGCGGTATCGGTTAGGTTTCCTCATTAAGACAATGACATGAAATATTCCAAGTGATACTTGTATTTACCCAGTCATAGTTTTGTGACCAGATTGGCTTCTCCCACTGAATGAGTTTAACACCACTGGTGTCTACTTTTCATAACAGTGACACAAAACTTTGCTTTTTCAACTCAGTTTGTTTTGTAGTCAGATTGACGTCTCTCACATGAACAAGGTACAACACCACAAATTTTGTTATCAGATTGACTTCCCGTGATGGCCCTTCATACAATAACATAAAAGTACAATTTCAACTTAATCATATTTTGTGGTCAGATTGACGGCTCCCACTGTTAGAAAGATTCAGCACCACAAATTACTTTGTGATCAGATTGACTTCATGTGATGAACCTTCTTGCGCAACAGTGACACAAAACATTTTCGTCTTAACTGTATTTTATGGTCAGATTGACGTCTCCCATTGTAAAAAAGGTGATTCCAACACAACAAAATTTTGTGATCCTTTTCATGTGACACAAATACTGGGTGATTGGCAGAACCAGGAAATACTTGTATTTTAGGCATATTTTATGGTCGGCACAAAGAATACCTTACTTTTCCCACAAAAATGTTAGTGATCAGATTGAAGTCTCCTGTTTATCGTTCACTACGGAAAACACAAAACATTGCACAGTAGGAAAAATGTACTTCTACAGTTACTTGAATCCTTGGGTATACTTAAGTAAAATCGTGATGATAATATCACTGACACATAAAAGTATACTTTCATTAATGGAAATCTATTTCCTACTAACGTGTCACTTTAGTTAACGCGAATGCGAATATGATAGGTGGCTGGCAGGGATTGTCAACCTTTAGCTGTTGACGCAGGAGTTATAAATTTGATACGAAGTATACACGGTGTAAGAAAAAATATGTTGTCAAAAAGTACAGTTTTATTTATAAAAGTTGGTTCCTTTGAACATTCCTTAAAGGTATTCCGGTAATAACGCATTTTCCATGTTATTATTTTTTTAAGACTTGATGTTAAAGTATTTTAAGAAATCATGATTTTGTAAATACGACCGACAGCATTTTGTCTTTTTTTAATTGAAACTTGAAGATATTATTCTCATCCCATTATACGTAACTGAACCTATGCAGATAGTTTTATATTTTTTCAACAGTTTTCTAACATCAGTTCTCGTTCATTTTCTATCTAAATTTATCTGTAACATACAGTAAAATAAATACAGTAAATTTTACATAACCCATAAATAAAGAATTTAGAGGGGTCATAATATTTTAAAGTATCACCTACATAAGAGATAACCAAAGGTTGACTATACTAGCTATACTCTAGTCTAAGATCCACACGGAAAAAACTCGTTGCATCAAAATATTTAGCTGTAGGTATCATTAATACCTAATGTTTGACTTTCACATAATATTGTGGAGTCTACCAAATGCTTTATAAAGAATACCTAGATAAGTATTATTTATCCTGAAATACATTTATATAGTAATTTCATCGATATCATACGATGTTTTCTATGGATAAGCTAGAGGAATTAATTATAATTTCCTATTTAGCTCATCATCTGATTTCTGGTAACTGGAAATAACAGTTTATTTTCTTCTGCTATAGTGAAATATTCACCCAGCTCGAACATTATCTGATTAAGATTAAGAAAATCTAAAGTAAATTGCAACATGTGTATCTAGGACTATTTACACCTACCTAGGTATGAAACCTACGAATTTGCTACGTTAACGTTATTGGATCCGTTGCAAGCTTCTGATTGCGAAACATCTTACCTACAATAATCGATATATTGGTCACATTATGTTGCAATGGCAACCAGCCACATTAACTTGAGCTATTAAATAGTGCTGACATTATGAGAATAACATATAGGCTTGACCTTGCTACCGGTCAAGATGATTTGGTTAAGTACCTACTTTTGAAGGCAAAGCAAAAATTTTGGGTGTTCGATACTAAAAAGTAATATGTATTATTTTTATCAACAATCACCTATATTCATACACCTATAAATAAAGGCGATTTTCGCATTTACTTCATTACAGTACTTGTAATAAAAAAACAACATACACATTTAGGATATAAACCTATAACACCCTGATTTATCTAAAATTCTCATCACTTCCGATAACGTGATAACGCTGTTCAGTACAGTCTCCGTGTGGTGTAATTATCTACGACTTCCTCGCTACCAGTCACTCCATCGGTATCAAAATGTTAGTAAGTATATTTATTTACATCCTAAATTTTTTTTTTACGTGTTCCACTGACTAAACCGTATTAGTCCCTATATGAAAACTATGTCCCGAACTATGTCTAAAAAATATGTTCCAGTCACTACATTTATCTAGTATAGTAATTACAATACGGTGTATAAATCGTTTAGGTTAAATGTATAAGACTGGTATAAAACTATGTTATTATTATTTCAGGTCTGACTCCGAGTTTGAATTCTCTGGTGTACCTATTGCTGTGCAGTCGAGTAAGAAGCAAAAGACTCCAACCAGCTCCAAACGCAAAGCATCGAGCTACGTTGAGGAGACAGTTAGGTAAGAATACAATACATCTATAGTTTATTATAAATGATTGTACACTTTACACATCGTTTCAAATGACGATTCCCTCGATGTAATCAAGCTGTTGATGAAAATCTTGGAACATTGAAAGAGATAACAACTGTTTATTTGTTTGTTTCATAACTAAAAGTTGTTTATTCGTCTTAATAATTCAAACCATAGGTTTGACCCTTAAACCTTATTTTCTATAGCCTAAAGCCGGGTCCGCTGCACCATGTTACGCGTGTTACAAAAAACGTAACACTTAAATATAATAAAAGTGGGGTATGGTATAACACGTTAGGTACTTGTTATATAACGTTACGTTACGTAACACGTAAAGTGTTAATACCACTCCCCATTTTTGTTTTAATAACGTGTTACATTTTTTGTAACACGCGAAACATGGCGCAGCGGACCCGGCTTAACATTGATCGTTACGGTAAATGTTTACATCCAGGGAAAAGTTTACTGGAATAGAATTAGTCTTGTTATATTATTCGTTGTTACGTTGTCGAGTCATTTGACTCTAGCACACCGCTGAGTCATTGAATCGTTGATTACATTGCAGGCATGTACTCGTAAAGGTTAACATGCTGTCGACTGTTTACTTTGCATCTTACTAGTCGTGGGTTCGATACCCGCTTCGCGTAGTATTTTTGTTTTCCATGTAAGATATGCTTATTAAGAATCACTTGGGATATTTGCTTATTAAGAATGACATATATGGGATAGATCAAAAGTAGATATGTACCCTTCATATTAAACTATCATCCACTTCATACTCGTTCAATGTATGTGTATCTCCTATAGATAGCCTACCCAATCGGAATATAGGTATAAGTTTATGAAGGTACTTATGTTTTAAAATATATTGTTCACTTTTACAGGTCTGCAAGCACCTTAAAGAAAAAGACGGTGGGAGATCTTTTCGGGATTTTGCGAGACGCAGAGAAGGTCGCTAAAGCGACTCCCGAGCAGCACCAACTGGGGTCGAGTCTAGTGACGCGGGTCGCCAATGGTCACGTTCGTCGGACAGCAACGACGGAAGGAGAATTCTATATAGAATTGAAGGTCTACAACACTACCGATGCTGCAAGTACCAACGCTCAAGAGAGGTGGAAAAAAGCGTTGATGGTAATAAAATTGCAGACTGATACGGACACACCGCACTGGGACGTATTACAGAAATTTATTAAACAAGTTTATTCACTGTATGATAATAGTGAGGCGAGTTTTTTTAGTGATAAGATAAATATAAAATAAAATTCCTTTAATTTATAATAAACATATTATTTTGCTACTTACCTATTTATTTTTGTGTCTAAAACCTAAATTTTAATTATCTGTTTCCTGGTCAATCTTACTACTTTTTATTTACAATGCCTTATTGCATTACTTGCAAAACTCTTGTCAACCCAAAAAGTTGGGTGGGTCATATGCGCAGCACTGACCACAAAAGCAAAGTCGCAACTCATCATTTGTCAGAAGATGTTGAGGTTCTGACCTCTGCATTCCGTAATCGTATTGCAACTTATAAGATACAGGCTAACGGTGATGGTCAGCACTCAATTGAAACCTTTTTCGAGTCTATCCATAATAAATTAAAATCTCTGATTGATATTTCATTGAAAAAACACGTTTGCATAAAAGTCAATGTTGAGCTTTTTTCATTTTTCCTTATGTACAAAAACGATTTGCAAGAACTAAAATCGTTTGGTACGAAAAACATTACCATACACATGAACCACAACTTCAATTCCATTTTCTCAGAAATCATAAATACATTGAAAAAAAAGCTTGAAGAGTTTCAAGAGCGAGATAGCGGTTGGACATTTTTGAGTAACTCTCATTTGGAAATCAATGTAAATAAATATCAACCATTGAGTGGGTCATCGTTTATAGATTTACCAAAATTTATAAAAAACAAAAAAGCATGTTTGAATATAAAAAATGATGATCCTTATTGTTTTCTTTGGTGTGTTACAGCTGCTCTATTCCCTTCAAAGAGCCACCCCGATCGTGTCTCGTCTTATCCCGATTTTCGCGATATTTTTAACACTCAAGGCTTATCATATCCAGTAACTTTTTCTGACATCCCGGTGTTTGAAAAAAATAATCCAGATATCGCTATTTTTGTGTATGGCTTACAAGGCAAAAAAACTGTTGTAGGTCCACTATACAGATCAGAGTCTTCCACTGCGAAAAATATCGTTCATCTGCTATTTCTCGAGAATGATGAGGGCTCTCACTTTTGTTTGATCAAAAACCTTCCCCGTCTGGTTAGAAGCCAAATATCTAAACACCATCAGCAACTGCATTTTTGCTCATCATGTCTGTTATTTTTTAAAACATCTAATGAACTTGTCATTCATGCATGTGGTGGTATTGCTACAGCTCTTCCTAACCAAGGGTCGGTTCTTCAATTTAAGAATTACGAACGAAAACAAAACATACCCTTTATCATTTATGCTGATTTTGAGACTATGCTTCAACGTCATCTGGGGTGTGAAGCAGACCCTAACATTGCGAGCACTAGCCTGCTACAACAACATGTGCCCTCAGCGTTTGGTTACTATATTGTTTGTACAGTGGATGCCAAGTATAATCGCTACGTCAGCTATCGGGGATCAGACTGTGTATCAAAATTTGTAGAATGGTTGTATCGAGACATGAAGCAAATACACACTATTTTAAAAGCTAATATTAAAATTATATTCACGGATAATGATTCACAAAATTTTGAAAATGCTGTCCGCTGTCATATTTGTGATAATCTTTTAATATTTGACAAGGTTCGAGACCACTGTCACATCACTGGTCACTATCGGGGGGCAGCTCACAGGCATTGTAATTTACAATTTAAACTACCAAATTTTGTTCCAGTTGTTTTCCACAATTTGTCAGGCTACGATTGCCATTTATTTATCAAAGAACTAGGCGAGGCGCCTGGTCCGATTAGAATAATACCTAAAACAAAAGAAAACTATATTTCTTTCACGAAGTATATACCATTATCGAAAGATGAAGGTATCCAACTTCGATTTATCGATTCATTTAAATTTTTAGGTACCAGTTTAGAAAAACTCACGAAAACAATGAAGGTGGAGGAATTCTCGTTGTTGAAATCATTTTTTGCAAATGACACTGAATTCAAATTACTCACTCGCAAAGGTGTTTATCCATATGACTATATGTCACATTGGAAATGCTACGAAGAAAATTCCCTCCCACCCAAATCTGCTTTTTATAATACTATCAGTGGTGAAGAAATTTCTGATCAAGATTATGAACATGCCAAGTCAGTATGGTCAACTTTCTCCATTCGTAACTTAGGTGAATACACTGATCTATACGTTAAAACAGATGTCTTGCTACTAGCCGATATTTTTGAACATTTCCGCAAAACATGTAAACGATATTATCAATTAGACCCGGCATTCTACCTCACAGCACCCAGCTTATCATTTGATGCGATGCTTTTGAAAACTAAGGTCAGATTAGAATTGCTTAGCGACTTAGCGATTATTCGGATGATTCAGGATGGAATACGGGGTGGTGTATGTATGTGTTCCAAGCGACATGCGAAAGCAAACAATAAATACATGTCTGAGTACGACCCATCACGTCCCGAGTCCTTCATAACGTATATTGATGCTAACAATTTATACGGCTTCAGCATGTCTCAAGTATTACCTTTGTCAGATTTCAGATTTTTGGAACAGTCTGAAGTGAATACCATTGATATCACATCAGTTCCTGATAATGCATCTTTTGGTTATATTCTTGAAGTGGATATTATTTATCCCACACACCTACACGACTATCACAATGATTTCCCATTTTGTCCTGAGCGATGCATACCACCCGGTGGAAAGAGTTCGAAATTAATCCCAAACCTATACGATAAATATCGATATGTTATTCATTATGTGCATCTTAAAACATGCTTGAAACATGGATTAATACTAAGAAAAATCCATAGAGTCATTACTTTTCGTCAAAGTGCTTATCTCAAACAATACATTGAACTTAATACAAAACTGAGGCAACAAGCCCAATCAACTTTCGAACAAGACTTTTTCAAACTCTTGAACAACAGCATATTTGGAAAGACTATAGAAAATACTGAACACAGAGTAAACGTCTATTTGGTAAATCAATGGAGCGATAGTCAAAACAAAACGAAAAAATGCACATCGGCAGAAAAATTGATAGCCCGTCCAAACTTTCACAGTGCTTCAGTTTTTTCCGAAAATTTGGTTGCCATCCAAATGAAACCAGAACGTGTGGTTTTAGATAAACCTATCTACATTGGGTTTACTGTTCTTGAGTTATCCAAAAGCCACATGTATGACTTTCATTATTCAATTATTAAACCTATGTATGGGAAATATGTTGAGATGTGCTATACTGATACGGATAGCTTCATCTATCATTTGTCCACAGAGGACTTCTTCCTAGATTTGAAATACCGTTTACTACCTTACTTTGATACGAGTAATTACGATAGTAATAATATACATCAAATTCCATTAAAAAACAAAAAGATTCCTGGGCTATTTAAGGATGAAATGGGTGGTGAAATTATTACAGAATTTGTAGGATTACGATCAAAACTGTACTGTTTCAAAACTTTAGAAAAAACTGTCAAAAAGGCCAAAGGAGTAAAAATGAGCGTTATTCGCGGTCTTAACTTTAGTAATTATGAGCAGACCTTGTTTGAAGGTAATGTGCTGCGCAAGAGAAATATCTTGTTTAAATCGATAAAACATGAAATATTTACGCAAAGTGTCAACAAAATAGCTCTATCGAGAAATGATGATAAACGTTTGATTCATCGGGATCAAATCTCAACTAAAGCGTGGGGCCATACCTCAATATTATGAAAATAAGATAGTAAAATTGACCATGGGATAAAATTTAAAAATATGTAATCAAAATATCGTGATATGATGTATTTCATAGATCTGTTTCAGTCTTAGATGCTATGTGTATGGATTGCGGCTGCGGTAACCGCCGCGATAGAGCTAGTGTGGAATAAGCTTAATATTATGTTTTCGTTCTTATGCTCTTCAAGTTAAAGCTAAAGCTCTTTAGGTATGTTAAGAATAGCGTATTTATTTAAGTGAACTAATAATGTAATGAATTAAAATAGATAGGTACTTAGTTATAAAAGTGTTATGTACTATAAGCTAATAAGTATAGTTTTGGGTGAATAAATTGGGTTATACTACCAGCTTCTTTTATTTCCATGACCTAACATTGTTACCTAATGTTACAAAAACAAAAGAATATGTAAGTATTGTTAGTTCCTACATATCTCAGAAATTTTTGCTATAGACATAGTCTTGAGCGCGGTGGGATGAGGAGAGCTAAACTATATTCAATGAAGTTTTGATTTCGTGTCTACTGAAAGTATGACAGCTCCCTGTGGGAATCGAGCCCACGACCTCTGCAATAGTAATCAAACGCTATCATCACTAGACCGACGAGACAGTCAAAAGTAGGTCAAGTCAAGGTGTTAGCGATGTTGCAAACAGCAAGGGAGGCGCATCGATGTTGCATAGCGCGCAAGGGTTCAATGACTACTATTTACTTAGTCAGCAATGACATACTTGATTCAAACACATTCGATATTGATAATGCTGACTACGAATTCGAGCTCGCTCACTCTTATATGTATTAAAAGAGACAGGATTAATTTTCTAGAGCGATCGAAACGTATGAATAGGTAAGTTACACTCATCTACAAATCCATTTTATATTTGGTGGTTCAGTAATTTATTGTTACTGCATCGTTCGAGCCAACTAGAAGATCAGCAGACGTGAAAACATGTCGATTTCGGTAAGCATTATTTTTTTCCATCCAATTTATATTACACAGTTTGAAATAGGTTTGAATATTTTTAATAATTTTTTTTTTGTTTTTTTTCAGATTTTAGGCGAGACTGATCCGACTGACCCTTACTACTACGCGCAAAATATTTTGAGTGGGTTCGATAGTGATGTCGAAGAAATACGAAACCCGGCTCCATCAGACGTGGGGAAGCGGAAAAGTAAGACTTCAAGGAAACGGGTTGCAAAGGACTCCACGTCTACATCATATGTGGTTAGCAAGGCGGCAAGAAGAGGAAATCGGTTGATAAAAATAGAAGTATTCGACTTAAATGAGTGTAAGGACACAAACAGTGAAAGTGCGGTGTTAAGTGCCCAATATGTTGTGATAGATCCTGTAGACGAAATAATGGACATGGTGGAAAACGTAGTTAAGAACATTTCTAAAAATATGTGCAATAGTTATTAATTTCGTTTTAAATTAAAAATTAATTAAATAAAACATGTTTTCTTTTTTAAATACATTTACATTTATTTCTTACTTTCAATAAAAAAGTTACATAAATACTTGCTTATTCTAAATAAATTCTATAACATTATTTTCATAAAACCATTTCTTGACACATAGTACATTTTTCAACGCACATTGTTTGTGGTGAGAAAAACACGTAAAATTGCATACACTATATTTATCATGCAGGTATTTTATATTAGGACATTGATTTTCCTCGATATTAATAACACAACAATCACCACAAAGTTTATTTACCCACATGATTTTTTCTAAACCTTTTACAAAAATTTTCTTATTCCTCAATAAACTATAAATTAACCTATGAAATTCGCGGTAGTCAATAAAACCTTCACGCCAATAAATTCCTCTATTCTTTTCCAACCAAACAACTTGCTTTTTTTCGCTATCTGATAAAGTAGAAAATGGATAAGGAGGTTTTACCAAGTAGACCATAGTAAATTCTTTAGTAGCGAGAGCAAACTCTTTAATAATAAAATTATTTTTATAATCTCTAAATCCTTGTAAATCTACAAAAATATGTTCAGAGTTCATGTTATTTTTTTAACGATGTTAGAAAGTGGTTTATATTCGATTACACAATCGTTTAGTATGAGGCAGTAAGCAGAAGTTTGATCTGGTATTTCTAAATCACTCTCTATTTCTACTCTAACATCAATGGGACCTGTCTTCAGGGTCTCATTTTGCCTGCAGCAATCTATTACAAATAATGGTGCTTTATCTTTGAAATCCTTCAGATTTAACAACGGCTCACACCGACGTCCATAGTAAGACTGTTGGAATCTAGCGTATTGCTCATATAATATCATATACCTTTCTTCAGTAAACTTAATATTGAGACTTTCATATGGAAAGTAAGTTGAATTTAAAAAAACCTTGACATCACGTACATAACAATGATCAAAGTGAGACATGTCTTTCATACCTAAACTTTTCCGATTAGTTTGTAAACCAATAATCACATAACGTGGTTTCTCTAATTGAGATGTGGTTTTTATAGACCAAGTATGTTTTGTAGTCTGTGGTAAAAGAGGGTATTCATAGAGATCCCAATTCCTAAATGCTAAACTGATAGGTCTATCTTTCTCCAAACATCTCAGCAAGTTAACTCTTTCACGATCAGATACTTTTATATGCGGTACTCTCCATACAATTTTGTTAATGGTTATGTCATCTAACACTTCATTAGTGGTTAATTTAATAGAATTAAGGTTTGTATTACTACGCAAAAGAACCAGCTCATGTTTACAGTTCATTATTATTTTATTATAATCTTCAGCGAAACCTAAAACTTTATTCAATGGGATACAGGCGGAAAAATTACCAGTAGTATTTTTTATTCCATCAATGTCCCACCCCCATAGCCGTGACATTTTTGATTCATTTTCATTCATCGAGAGCAATGATTTAATAGTAGTTGTGATCCCAGCATTTTTTATCCTATCAATTTCTACACCATTTAGTTCATATCGAATGTCTTGGAAAAGAAAAAGCGTTGCATTATTCACCAACTCAATATTACTCACTCTCTCTTTTTTATCGCCATTTGGACGGTGCACTGTGATAGAACCTTCGATGTATAGTGTACTCTGTGACGGTAAGACGTATAAGTCTTGTTGATTGATGGGAATGCGTATTTCATCGTTTTTGTTAAAACTATTAATGTAGGGCTTATACGAATGGATTTGGTAGCTTTCAATGCTGTTGTCGTAGGCGAAAGAATCCAAGATATTTAAGATATTCATTTTATGACTTTTAAGTATCTGAGAAATTGTTTATTTTCCTTAGTCAGTTTTTTCTTTTTAGCAGGTGGTTTCTGTTGCGGTGGATGTGTTGTACTGAGATCTTTGGTTTCGGGTACCAATGTTTTATTTATGAAATCTATCATTTTCGACTTAGGTGTAAATATAACTGTAGTTCTTCTTGTCGTAGATTTATAAGGTTGTTATTTGCATCCAAAATCCTTATATTAATCTCGCTAACTGTATTTTGATTTACTGGGAAATATATCAAATTTTTTGGGATTTCTATAATCCTGTACCCTGGCGGTACATTAGGTGCAAATTCGTAAATTATATGGCTAGGCTTCCCATTTATGTACGATCCGCTCACGATATCACATTCTATTCGAACGATGGTTGTTGGTAGAATGTTTACAGGGAAGAGAGACTCATGTAATATATTAGCTTTAAGAGTCTGATTTCCAAAACCCAATATCCTTCCGATTGAACCGGATTTCTCAAAATGAATATCTTTTGAACAAATTATTTTTGTGCTCAAAGTGTTATTGTTACATATCAAATTAAACGTACAGTCTACTAAATTTGTTTTTAAAAAGTCATTTATATCTAATAGCTCGTATGATCCTTCGGGTATTTCAATCATTTCGTTGTCGCCATAATGAAATTTGTTGTTGTAGCATTCTATGTTAGGAATCGAATTAAACGTCGAAAAAAAGATCAGCCCACATTCATATTCACCATCAAGCTGCAGAGCCGGCGAATAAAATGTTGACAAAGCTGGTTTACAACCGGTTATTGATAGCGTGAATGACATCGTAATAATGGTGAGAATAGTTTATGATTTCTTAATATAAATGTTTCAACCAGAATGTTTTTAAAAATTTTATGCATAAATGACCGCAATTATAGGTGTTGTTTTGTTGATAGTTCATATAACTATAATAAACGTTAGTGTTTTTTGTTAAGTACTTGATTAATTCTACAGGTGGTTTTAAACCATAACTATCAAAGTACACGCTGTAATTATTTATCTTAATGTAGGCTACCCAGTGAGTTCCCGGATTTATTGAATTATCTAGATTCAGGATAGCGCACTCGATGTTATTTGATTTGCTTGGTAAAGTGTCTCTCATATAGACACCTCGAAAGTATGGGATGTCCCGAGTATAATATATTAAATCTATATTACTCAGTGCTCGTCTGGGTAACCTTTTAACTAGTTTTTTGAAGAATGTACGCACAATCCCTTACCTGTCTTGTATGGTTTGATGTATAAACCTTTGCCTAAGGAGATCGATTCCATCATTTTATTGTGACGCACGGATTCAGAAAGATTTTTTTGGGCTGACTTGTAATCATTAACTGCTTTTGCTATTCCACCAATACCTCCAGCTAAAGAACCCAATGCTGATAGACCAGCAAAAATAGGAATGAGTGGAAGTATTCCTCCAGTTTTAGGGATGGGAATAATTCTTGGCAGCTTCATATTATTTTTCTTATGAAATATTTTTTTTGCTGCTAAGTATGCAAACTGAATAGCATCTTGAATATTTTTAGGTTTCTTTTTTTTCAGATGCGATTTTAATTTAGCCATTGAAGTTTTGAATGATTTAATTCCAGCACCTGATTTAATTTTTGCTTTCATTACTTTATTCACCAACCATGATGCAACTTTTTCACCTCTGCTAGCATCTTCTGATTTTAATCGTTGCTTTGCCATCTTTCTTAGCTCTAAGTCAGCCTTATACCGATCTTCTAAACTTGAATACTTTGAATAAGCTATGTCGTGCAGCATACAAGCGCTGTCCAAAGGGTTTATGCCTTTATCGCCTCTTTGCAAACGTTCTTGTAATCGAGTACCTGGACCGCAGTAGTTGTAGCCTGGTAAGTGTAACTCTATTGGTAAATTATTGATTAAAGTATTGAGAAGTCCTTTCCCTTTCATAACTAACGATGTAATGAAAAATAAGTTAACTAATCTGTAGTAATATACTTCAATGCTTTATTATAGCACTTTTATTAATCCAACTATTTTCCTCTTGACCTAAGCCGAGCCATTTAACAAGATATTTATTTCCCTTTTTTTTAATTACCTTCTCAACTAAATAAATATTGGGACAGCTAGTTTTTTGCAGTTCGTGTTCGTAAAAACAACCTTTTATTGGTATACAATGTTGATCTCGTATGTAATATGTTGTGGGTATAGATTTTATTACTTTTACAACAGTGAATAATTCGGTAGACCAGTTTGGTGTATATCCTTTTTGAAAATCTCCTTTGTGCTTGCTGATACGGACAAAGTCTCCAACACGAAATTTAATTTTCTTTGCAGGTAAGGAAGGTTGTGATTTGTTTATATTACATGCAACGAGTGATTCATTTAACTTGTTTATTTCAGACGGCATATGTTTTGTAGTGCGATGCATAGTATTATTATAGCTCTTAACTATATCACATAAAGGTTCTCCAATCCACTTATAATTTCCAAACAAGCTAAAATGTTTAAACAACTTGCTCTTCAAAGTTCTTATTAATCTTTCTACTATAGACGCTTTTTTTGTTGAATAAGTTGAATAATGATTTATTTTCCATCGGTTCGTAAGCTTCTGAAAAACGTCATTGTGAAATTCGGTACCCTTGTCGGTTTGTAAATTAGCAGGTGATCGGCCTTCTTGTAAAACCTTATCAAACGCTAGAGACACCTCAGTTTTTGTTTTATTCTTTAATGGAGCGATCCATGCGTATTTAGAAAAAGCATCGATGACTACTAAAATAAATTTGAATCCTTTGTTAACCTTCTGATAGTTTTGCATATCAATCAAATCGGCTTGCCATAAATCATCAATCCCTTTTAAAATAACAGAACGACGTGGGAAATTTCTTCTAGCTGCTTTATGGATTTCATTTACAACAGATTGTTTGCTCATGCTGGTTTCGATGAGTCTCTGAGTGCTACTATATGATCTTTAATAATATTACTCGCTTCTACCTTTGAACACTTCTCATCTAACTGTTTCTGTAGCAGTTGTATTTGAGTTTTTATACTTTTAAGTTCATTAATGAAATCTTGTTTTTTACAATATAATTTATTGTTTTTTTCTACATACTCCTTGCTAACAGCTTCATCTGCTGCTACAGCTAACGGTAATCCTCTCAATATACATTGTTTTAAGTCGTAAACTCCTGACTCATTTTTACTTAGCCCTGTGTTTATAGGAACCAAATTTAATGGATCTGACACACGCAGTCTTTTATGAACATGATGTCCAAATTTATCTATATTCATCTTGTAAATAATGTGAAGGTTAGAGTAGAAATAAAATAAAATATAGATTACATAAGTATTTATTCATTTTATATCACACCACGTTTTTTCAGTTCTGTTAAAACTGATACAATTTCATCATCTAAGCCAGTATTACCGGCATCTTTCGAAGCTATTAATAATTTCAATGTTTCAACTAATTCGTTTGGATCATTCCAAAAAATGTAATCTACTTTGTTATCAACTTTTTTAAGCAATGATAAACCCTTTCCTTTGGAAACATTGGCGGAACATAATAAGGGTTTTACAATTTGTAAATACTTAAATCCTCTGTTGCTATTGATTGGTTGATTGGGATCATATTTACGTCGATGAGCGTTTGTGCTTATTAGTATAAATTTATAATTCCTTTTATCATCTTCAGTGATAATGTTTAGATCAGGATTTTTTTTGTAAAGTAATTCACTGAGTCCATTAGTTTTGACATACGAATGACCTGCTATTTCAAATGCATCATTAGTTATGGAGAGCGGTGCTGATCCTATCATAGGTTTTCCATTTTCCAATCTAATTCCATAAGGTACATCTTTGAATACTTCTGATGATAAAGACCATGACGATAAAGACTTTGCATTTGGTGTTGAAGCACCATCCGAATTTGTTTCAAAAAATATGTCACTCATGTTATTTCTAAGACTTTGATTCAGTTCAGAGTCACTTATGTTATCATCGCTGTTACTAGCATTCGATACCTCTTGGAGTGATTCCCTTGAAGAGCTAATTTCAGAAAATTTTCGTTTCTTCGTAGGTGTAGACTGTCGTGCTAAATGTTCAAGCGAATCAACATCTTCATTACTTAACTGTTCTTGATACGGGGTTCTCGTTAGCTGTTTAAGTGGATCTGTTACTGGTTTGAACATAGTTTCTAATGCCAACTCAGAATCCATTTTAGTATTTTTCATGTTTTGAACCTTCTTTTTAACAGCCTCAGCAGACTTAATTATTTGTTGTTTAATTGATTTTTCATCACACATTTTTTTCTTATTTTACAACTACTCGCATATAAAGAAGATAAGAAAGTGGCTTCTGATTTAAAAAAAACGGCATTTATGTATCTCACTCGTCGAAAGTAATAAAGGTGTCGAATTTCATTCTGTAGCATCCGTTATTTCTTTGACAGTCTTTATTAATCACTAAATAGCTAAATGTATCTTTCCAAACTTGTGAACAAAGTTCGCGAAATTGATGCCAAGGCATATCAGTGTTCACATGTTCATCATAAATATGACGTAAGTTAATATCATCCTGTTTGAATATGATGAGTAGATTTGCATTGTCGCGAACCAGTTGTTTTGGGACTTTGCTATAAGTTTGGTTCAAATAAAAACAGTCTATATTTTTATGTCTACCCATGGCAAAGTAATCACGAATGTTATTTTGATTTTCACAGGCAACATCGTCGAAAATAATGACAGAATTTTGAGACGCTAAGCTTGGATTTAAGACTTCTTTGTTATCGCGATATTTATAATAACGTATTCCTGGAACGAGATTCATTACCTTCTCTAAAAATATGTATTTTGGTTGATACAACGTTTTCGAATAAACGTACACATTACGGAAATGTAAACCATTAGGATGTAAAAGTAACCCAAGGACTAAGTTTGTTTTTCCGCAGTTAGACGGTCCGCAAACTATACAACGGATGGTGTTTGGTAAAAGCTTTCCGTGACGATATGTATTTTTTTCAGATCCTACATCAATATTCTCAAGATTTAGTGATGTAGGTTGTTTAACAAATTTCATTTTTGGAGAAATATGTTACCAGTGATGTCCTCATTACTGAAATGCGATCATCACGATTAAACTTCAGTATATATCTGTGTTACTAACATCATTTCATTTCCTGCCGCAAGTAAAATTCAGAATCAATCAATATTATTGGGTATTCTGGAACAGATGTAATGAGTTTGAGTGAACGACAAGCCGCGCCAACCGGCGCGGTGCGTCGTGAGCTCAAACGAATGGAAGCTGGTCCAGAATGCCCAATAACATCCTACTGATAGTATTTCAACTAGCAACAAAAAAAAAACAATACGAGGAAAAACAGACTCATGTGGGTTGCGTAATAGTATTGTAATACCGTACTTATTATATACTTATTTATAAAATAATTTCTTCAGTCTGCTTAGCTGCAAATACAAATACAAAAAACTTATTCCACATGGAAATTACCTATTTATATATGTCATGTTTTATCAGTTTGTAACTCTTAGCGAAAGTCCGACTCATATTTGTCTGCTTTATTATTTGTTCATTTACTTAAGTGACTGCTCTATAATCAAATCGCACAAAATTTGAAAATAACGTTTTTATTTCATTTCAGTCCCCTATTTTTTACTACGAAAATATCAACTGACTAATTATCTCAGTTTGAATTTAGATAAACATCGGTTTTATGGAATTTTAAAGTACATTCATGGCAATTTCAGAGAAATTGAACAGAGTGAAAAACCGAAATGTCGGCGACTTCAGCCGCGCAGCGAGTAGAGCCGACGCAGCGACTCAATTGAAACCTAAATCGGCGACTGACGAACTCTTCCCATGTCTCTTTTTGCCCTGAAAGTTCCGCATTACATTACATACATACTGTGCCGTGTATGTAAATCGCTAATGTTCACATTGCAGGGAAACCTCAGAGTTGAGAACTATATCGAGAGCTGGACCGGTTACTGGGCAGTAGTTCCGATCCCCGGCGTGCAGTGGGACAACTACAAGCGCATAGAGATTCCTGCGGAGTTCCAGAACACTTTCCCACGGAGCTACGCGCTGTGCGTCCACCCGACCGGCACCTCAGACTACGGGAAGCCTCTCGTCACACTCACCATCGTCGACACCTTCCACCACAGTTACTTCTTGACGTTGATCAAGCAGGAGATCCCGGATAAATATGCTGGCCTTTCTCAACCTGTGCAAATACTTTTTACATACGCCATGGACAAATACGTTTATGCGAGTGAGTCTTGTCAAAGCTTACTTGAGGTTTTTCGGAAACTGTTTGAGAGTTCGATGTGGTTCTACGTAATTTTACCTCTATTTTTGTCTTCTTTCGAGGCGCTTTCTCCAGGTGTAGCGCTAGTCCTAGCGGAGGCTCTAGCCCAATAACAACCACTGAAAAACCACTTCAGTGGCTGCCCCGAGTTTTGGCTTATGAGGACCTCGACCTTCATCAATTATGTTTAAAAATATGTTACAGGATCGCCGGACATCTGGACCGTAGCGACTACGGAAAAGCAATTCTGGCCGGCGGTGGTCGAGTCTCCCGGTTAGTAATCATGTCAGAGAACCCAGCATGCCGCCCGCCCTTCTATTTTAATGTGTAAAAAATCTTGACCATAGTAAAAAATAATGTTTTTGAACATGAGCTTCATAAGGCAATTGTTAATATCTAAGCATCTCTGCCGCTCATTCGCTACTTAAATCAAGGTGCTATATTTTGCTCATCATCAGGCACGACATATTGATACTACAGGGCTAAGACGAGTGCATATCTTTCTTAACAATTAAAGCGTAAATTTATTCAATTATTTTTATTGTTGCAGAACCGGCTTATGAGTATTGGCACGACACGCACATTGTCTACAATAAAAACAATAAAACTGACGTATTTTGCGCGTTCTACCAATATAGCGAGGACAAAGCGGCGACTCCTGTCACTCCCACAGTGCAAGTGTGGTTCAACGAAGGACGGTGGGCGTTTGCGGTGAGTTCAATTGTGATCATTATCACTTCTTTACGTTACTTTGTTAATCTTCTTTGCGTAGGCATCTGTTTTAGTAGTTTGATGAGATATTTAACAAATTATCTTACACGTAAAAAACTTTGGCATTTGTATCTACGTAATGAGATGATTTATATAGCGTCCAGTAAGACCTTCACTCACACTAGATGGGTGAAGAGACCACTCGGATGCTGTAGTACCTGGGACATGGTTTTTAGACGGTGTAGGCTTGCCCATCTATTTCATTCTGACAACTGAGTCGGCCTAGCTCACAGAAGATACTAGTCAATACGTGCGGACCCAACCAAGCCGCGGATATCCTGACGATGTTTCCTTTCACGGTCATCGTGTGGTATTCCGACTACAAATTCGCAAATGTATGTAACTTTGAAATGAAACAATGTCGTTCGCTTAAATTGCCACATAATAACATCATTATCTAAGATGTTTCGCGAAAAATTCTGGAGGATACGTCGGAATAATTTATCATCTCTCGGGGGAACTTGAGGCAAAATAGGCCTTGAAGTGAAGCGACCGTTTCCAGGCCAGCCTGCACCCTGCGAAGGTGGAGCACTACACGGGGACCTGGTCGGCATGGAAGATGGAGTGGGGTGAACGGCAGTGGGCGGCGCTGCCGGCGGCGTACCAGCGGCAGTTCCCGCGCAGCGTCGCGCTGTGCGTGTGCCCGCGCGGCGCCCGCTCACTGCGCGCCCGCCCCGCGCTCACGCTCACTTACATCGACACCTACAAGCACGCCCACTTCGACACGGTGCTCACGCAGGAGATCCCGCCCGAGATGGCCAACTTTGACGAGGCCGTCGATATAAAGTTCTCTTACGTCAAGGGGAAATTTAGTTTCGGAAGTGAGTAACGGCAAAATCCAGATAAAGGCTAGCCTCCCTTAACGACCCCGTCGTTGGCGCCAACCTGATAAAGACTAGATTCAGAGCTGAGCTTCCGCTTGGACGTGTGATGCAAGCCGGAATAGGCTTTTAAGCACACGGTCACGGTTAGGATTACAGTGCAACCTAGAAAGTGAGTAGCAACAAAAATCGGGCGATATAGGATTCATAGTATCTA
>OW203737.1:17123969-17233969 GCA_934045075.1 Yponomeuta sedellus | reverse complement strand
TACTGCGGATTGGCAATTTTAAACGCCATGGAAATTTCAAAAAGGCGGCCTCGGTGGCGCAGCGGTTTGGCACGCTTCTGTGAAACCGAAGGTCTCGGGTTCGATCCCCGGCCGGGTCATACTAGGAAACGAATTTTTGTAGTTTTTCTCGGGTCTTGGATGTTATCTATGTATTTATTGTCTATCGTCGAGTTAGCACCTATAACACAAGACATTTAGTTGTACTTAGTATAGGGCTAACGAGATCTGTTTAATATGTCTTTTATTTATTTTACTATTTATTATGGGCCGGTTTCAGAATTGAGAATTTCACTAAGAAACGTTCAGTCACACACACACTATTTGCTGAGAAATTAAGACAGCACTACAGTTGAGTATTTACTTAGCGAGATTTTCAATGAGGGCTTTTCAAAGCGTCATTAAAAACAGTACCGCAAGTTACCGATAGATGGTGCTGACGTCATATAAAACGTCAAAATTGACATCACAACACTGAACCTTCACTGTACTCCTCTGTGGTTTCTGCGCTTCTTCCCTTCAAGCTTCAAGTCTGTGCTTCTTCCTTGAACCTTATGGTCAACACTCTTAGGTTATCGCTCGAATGCAATGTAATTTACGTACCTACTTCGTCTTTAGGAACATGGTGAGTGCCTATGTTTTTACAAAAATGCACAATACGTGGCCAAGCCACGCGTTAAGACACAATTCACGTACGTATGTAATGAACAAAGTAAAAATACTTCAAAACTTTCAAACTTCAACAGTTTCGAAATATAGTTTAGCTTAGATCACAGACTACAAAGAGATATTTATGTTATCACAAAAAATAATCTGGGCGTACAACATAAAACGTATGGGTGACATTTGTTCTCCTTGCAGCGCCATCTAGTTTTTTTTAATGCAATCAACTTACAGCTGTCATTGAAAAGCCCTCATTGAGAAACTGGGCCTATCAATCAATCTATTTTATTTTATTTATTTGACAAACTAGACATTTATTTGTATCAGAATACGCATAACCTGAAAGGTTACAGACAAATCATGGTTAACTACTTAGATCACACTTCCAATGCATTTCTAGGTGATCTAATCAGTGCAAGCCGGACGCTAAACAAATCATGCACTTGAGACTGAGTATATGTAAACCTTCAATCTGACAATTTGATAGGTAAAGGCTAACTAGAATTGGGACCGTAAAATAATTAGTGTAAACTACGTAAAACATAATATATCCGTATGTATTCTAAGAATTAGATCTACGGCTAGCGAGTAGTAAATATCTAGTTATATATTAAACGGGTAGAATCGCGATTATTTATTAGGTGAACCGTAATTACCTTATTTCCTGACGTTTCGGCATCGTTACAATTGCCCTGGTCTCTGGTCTTCGGGTCTATGTATGAGTATCGCGAATCATTAAAAAAACTAGTAAATATCTAATCCATCAACCCATATACGTAGACTGCTGGGTATAGCTAAGACACGAGAATATTAAAAATCTGTCTCGCCTTAAAACTTGTCTAGAATCAGATAATATTTCTTAACCTTAGATCTTTTTATTTGACAAGTAAAGGCTAAATCTAAATTCAGCTCCACAGCATATTAAATATGGCACTGTATGTATTTAAATATATCATTTACACGCCATTTCCAGTCTGTACTCTACGTTAAAATCAATACTCCCATGTACTTATACCGGCCAACTCCGTTATCAAAGAAGAACTGAAGAATAAGAATAACGAATAACTGCTGTGTGGTGTCGGCCTAGAGAATAGCACCAACCCAATTCTTCCCGCGGGTGTCGTAAAAGGCGACTAAGGGACACAAACCGGGGAGTGGGCAGCAGCGCCCCCTGCAGTACAATTCCACCGAACTGCGATCCCCAACCCGCATGCCCAGCGTGGGGATTATGGGCATTACCCCCTATGATAGCGCAACGTGGCGCTTTTTAGGGGACGGCTATGTCCAGCAGTGGACTAGTATAGCCTGACGATGAAGAATAACGAAATACGATGTGTTATCAATAACATAAAAACGGGCAAGTGCGAGTTGTTCCGAGCATCGAGGGTCCCGTTCCACCGCATAATATTTAAGTCTTAGTGATTGTGGAGCCTCATCGCAATCCATGGCGTACCTGCTCCAATGCCCATTGTGAACTCACGCTTGCACTCTGGAGGACCTAACAGAGGCCAATGCTGCTGCAATTGCAATGGCCAACTATTGGGCAGGAAAAATATAAATTGGTCGAAACGCTGACAGGAAAAGAAGAAGAAGTCTTAGTCATTTAGCAAAAATGATCATCAATACATTTGAGACTCAAAGCTGAAGTCCAAGTATAAATTATATTTTAGGGTGCAGTCCCTAAAATATAATTTATATTTGGACTTCGGCTTTGAGGCCGGTATTACAGAAGCGTACTCAAGCGCCAATCTCTACTTAAGACTAGTTTTGAGTATGGATTTAATTTTAGAACGTTACTTGAGTCGAGATTCATCAAGCGCGACTCAACTGAGTAATAGCTAATTCGAGAACGATACTTGGGTAGCAATCTCTACTTAAGTAAAGATCAAATCTGTATTTAGTCAAGTGTGGTCGGAACCACGCTTGAGAGTCGATCGGCCAGTTATTATAATTGTCAATTTGGAATGTTTATTGCAAAATTCGTATATTCGAAAACCTTGATTACCATGACGAAATAGTTAATGATATCAGCAGCCGCTTAGGCATTTAAGGGACGCTCAAGACCCCTACTGCATGGATTCTAATAAGTGTTTATGTGCAAAAACAATTACATTAATATTGGGGTGATTGCATTGAAAAAATTTCACACAACACTACCTGCTATGATAACCAGGCAAGGACATCACTAACATGAAAGTAGTCCGAGACTGTGGCCACTTGTACAAATATAGGCCCACAGTGGGAATCGAACCCACAAGCTCGGTCTTGGTAACCAAGCGCCTTAGAGGCTAGGCCAACATGACAGTCACAAAAGGAATAAATAAAATAATCAGTAAAACAATCTCAGCTTTTTTATTGCTCATAAAATTGGAAATAATTGAAACATATCCTATAAATCCACTGTGTTGAAGATGACTTTTTATCTTCCTCGAGGAGGATCCTCTTCACTGTGGTGAAGTTGAAGTTTTATGTGCAATGAGCAGGTTCCTCTCCGCTGCGGTGAAGTTGAAGTTTTATGTTCAATGAGCAGGTTCCTCTCCGCTGCGGTGAAGTTGAAGTTTTATTTTATGTTCAATGAGCAGGTTCCTCTCCACTGCAGTGAAGTTGAAGTTTTATGTTCCATGAGCAGGTTCCTCTCTACTGAGATGAAGTTGAAGTTTTATGTTCAACTAGCAGGTTCCTCTCCACTGCGGTGAAGTTGAAGTTTTATGTTCCATGAGCAGGTTCCTCTCCACTGCGATGAAGTTGACTTTTTATCTTCTACGAGGAGGACCCTCTCCACTGCAGTGAAGTTGACTTGTTATGTTCCACAAGGAGGATCCTCTCCACTACGGTAAAGTTCCATTTTCTCACACCTCGTTTCAAAACAGCGATTAATGTTCAAATTATACCAAACCGACTATGTACAGATATTAGTAAATTTAGTAAACAAACGTAAATAAACAGACAGACGTCAAGAGAATTGTGGAATAAAATTATTTTAAAGCAGACATTTGTTACGTTCCGTTCTGTACTCAAAGCGAATAAATGAATTAAGAAGCGTTAACCTTTTGCTTCCTTTAAATATACGGTTCATTACAAACTAATAACGAAATAAAGAAACTTGGAACATTTTTATTTCCGAATAAATAAAAACTATTTTAGTTTCCTCTGTATATTTCACATAATTTACTAAGTTTCATCGTCACGTTTTTGTAACATGCGTAGAACGGAATAAAAATCTACACTAGTATTTTTCTTGTCATGGAAAACAAACTTTGATCATAGACAATCTGATTGCAGTTCTGAATCTCTACTTAAGCAGTGATTGGCTGATCTCTACTCAAGAACTGTTTGAAAATAAAGGGAGTGCTTGAGCATCAATTCAGTGCTCAAGTAATGATTGGGCGATCTGAGATCAATCTGTGCTTGAGCATCGTTCTGTAATACCGGCCTGAGTCTCAAATGTATAATTACACTAAGCTGGAAACTTGTACATTTTACCATTTTTACGATAGAGCTACATAAAAAAGCTCTATCATTTTTTTATTATACTTATTTTTTTTACTTTTTTATCAACTAGGACCGCCTTGTTTGACTACTAAACCAAATATCGTGCGTTCGATCGATTCCAACAGGCGGCTGCCGTAATTAATTTTACAAAGCGCCTCAGTCTGGGTGAATAGCCCTGGTAACAATAGCATAGGGTATTCTAGACAATAATAAGGATATTGTGACAAGTGATTGTAATTAAAACTGTTTTTATACGGATTTATGCTCGTTTATTAAATTTTTTACAATTTTCCAACGTTTCGGCACTTTTTCAGGTGCCGTGGTCCCGGATGACTCATCGGATGACTCATCCGGGACCACGACACCTGAAAAAGTGCCGAAACGTTGGAAAATTGTAAAAAATGTAATAAACGAGCATAAATCCGTATAAAAACAGTTTTAATTATGTCTACTGCTCGTGTTAACCTTAGAAAATACTATACAAGTGATTGTGTTCTGTGGAAGTTCTTTCAATATCAACCCTTATACGAGTATGTCCCCACTGCTGGAGCACGGGTCTCTTCCTGCATCGCAGAAAGTTCAGGCCATACTCCACTATGGGAGCCGTGTCCGGGTTGGTGGAGAATGTAAGACAGTGGCATGCCTTACGGAAGTGGCGAAAGTTATTTATATTTGGTTATATATTAAACGGGTCAAATTGCGATTATTTATTACCTAATAAATGATCGCAATTTGGCCCGTTTAATATATAACTATGTATGAGTATCGCGAATCATTAAGAAATATTATTTATATTTGGTCGATCCGCCGCCATTACACATTACTAGAGACAACGACATCTTTATGTAAGGATTTTATTTCTTACATAAAAACGTTTTACACAGAAATAACACATCGTAGGCATAGAGGTCCCCTTCAGTACCCTTGGGTTGCGGAATCCTAAAAGCTTGCATATTAACCCAAATAATAACCAAGCGATTGTTCCACATGATTGGTAGTTAAATTGTGCCACTTTCGAAAATCCTGTCGCCAAGGAACGCACTGAGGTAAACCACATTTCGGATTTCGACATCAATAAAAAAAAACTATAAGCTCGGTTACGTGGCAGTTGTTGGTAAGTCGATTTATTGAATTATAAAAGCTAGTGAACAAGGACAAGGCTAAAAAATATTGCATAAGAATGCATAGGCCAGCGGACACCGAAGGGGCGCGGAAAAGACGCGCAAAATACTTTTCATACAGAATGGACCCCTTAGTGGACGGCGCGAGCTCTCGGACGCGTATTCACCGCGCCCCCGTCCCACGACCCTTCTGTGCGGTATTTAAAATTAATAGGTAGTTTAATCATCATCATCAACCCATCATGTCCCCACCAAGGGGCACGGGTCTCTTCCCTAAGGACAGTTTAATGATTTCTATCAACATATACACTGGTTTCTGCGTACTCGTCCGGGATACAGGCATGAGTTTATGTAATCTACGTAAAGTGTAGCAAAATTGAAAGTTGAAAAATCGTAAGCAAAAATATTCCACTAATATTCAATTAATGATTTAATTTCAATGCCAATTTTAGTATTCAGAACTTGATCTGAATTCTTAACTGTTTCGGTGATGCAAGTGCACAAACTTGATATTCTAGTTTTATCGCCATTTTTTATTTCGATCAAAGTTTGCAGGAGAATCCTTGTCACAAATCTTCACGGTCACTCTGTCTTTTTACGCTTATACAATAGTAAACGGCTAATCGACTGGAATGGAGGACTCTTATCAACACCAAAGTCACTGACTTTGAAGCTCTTCTGCGATCCGAGCTGGACGCAAAGAGAGACGACATAAAAGCCCGTCCACCTGCTGCGATTAAATATAATTACAATGACGGAGTACTCGCATGTCTGAAATGTGGCAGATCCTTTACAAAAACGGTAGGTTATGCGAGTCGTATGCGAGCGCGCCAACGCCACCGAAATATGAGTCGAAGTAGTCACCCTGACCGAAATCGGGCGGGACTATCATCATCATACAATAGTATAATAAACAAATCTGTAGCAAAGAGCGGGTGATCGTACTTTTCCACTATAAAGGGAAATTTCCCGCCGGGCAGATCGCATGCCTGGGGACGGCCGGGCGGTCCGACTATTGTTCGTCGGACGTTATATTTATAGTGTGTAATGTGAACACTTTGCTTGCGCGATGCACGAATGTTTTAGTTAATAGTGCGCGCGCAGGGTTGACATGTGCTCGCCATAAATCTATGATAAACTAGCTGACCCAGCGAACTTCGTACCGCCTAATAGTCGATTCTTTATTTTTCCCTCCGTAAGAACCATCCTCGTACTTCAAGGAATATTCTAAAAAAAGAATTAGTGAAATCGGTTCAGCTGATCTCGAGATTTGCACTTACCAACACATTCGGCGATTCATTTTTATATTATAGAAGATGTAGGTAACGCAACTTTTAGTAGCACAGGCATTCTAAAGATAAGCTTTAGAATGCCTGTGCAACTAAAAGTTGCGTTACCTACCTGCTTAGGTTCACTCTAAGAAAGTAAGGATTGTGCTTAACATAAGTTTTGACTTTAGTCTGAGCTAATTGCCTTTAGATTGTTTGAGAACATTCATGTCAGAGACGAGCGTGCGCCGACGAAGCTCTGCGAATCAGAGCGACACCTATTCCGAAAAAAAATCAAGTAAGCTGATCAGGATTCAAACGATCAATATTCATGTTATTGTATTTTTTATTCATGTTTTGGCATTAAAGACTAAAAAGATAAAAAAAAGATAAAAAGAAAAAAGATTTTTATTTGTCAAACATGCGTATTAAAAGATGGTACATTTTATGTTGTGTCCTACATGCTTTGCCATTTTAGACATACAAATTTTTCCGGTGAGAGAGCGCCTTGTAGGAATGGACTTTTCTAAAGTTTTCTGAGAGACATTATTTACAATAATCTATAAAATTATACATAATCATATCAAAGACTACTTCACTATCAATATCACTATAATTTAAAAACCTATTTAGAGGCAAAAAATTTCACCCATGCCGGTATTCGAACCCGCAACCTCTGGCTCTCCGTGCCAGCGCTCTACCAATTGAGCCAATGGGCGACTCACCGGCATCAGTGAAATTTCGAACCTCTTTACACTATTCTCTGTATTACGTACAGGCAGCGACATCTGGCTTAAGCAAATTGCATCACTTACAGCCCCGATTACCTGCTTTGCAGTTAGGTTTTACATCGGAACGATATCACTGTACCCATATGATTATACTATTTTTATTTTTAATGCACTAACCCGTGGTAAGGACAAATTTAACAACCTATTTAATTTGTCCTTAGCAAGGGTTAGTGCATTAAAAATAAAAATAGTATAATATCACTATAACTTTCATTTTGTCCAGGTGCTAAACTAGGACACCCTCTGAAGCGGCTAGGTATCTATAAACCGGACAATGAAAGTCACCGTACAAATGTCACGCACGGTTTCCATCTCCGCTCCACAATCCAATATTGGAACCGATCTTTAAAGCCGGCGCCCATTAGAGCATGGCCGAGCCGAAGCGCGCCGAATCGCATAGAGTTTGTTCCGTAGGAGATTCGGCTTAGACGCGTCGCTACTCGCGGCTTAGAATCTTGTTTAAGGTAACTGGAAAGTACGGCAGGGTCCCATTTCATAGAACTAATTCATGGTGTACTATGACAATTCGAAGTACGCCCCACAGCCGTAGGAAAACTTTGCTACGTAATGTCAAGAACGTTTTCCCTCATCCTTGCGTAATGTACATCGAATCGTCGTAATAAACTGAGAATTGTAGGTTTACGAAGCGCGGCCCAGCGTCCTGATTATGTAACTTGTAACGTATAGACCTGTGTACGAAAATTAAATGTCGACTGGACTTTACTGTACAATTATGAGTCTCAATATCGCTGTCAGGTCTCAGATATCCACTGAAATGCGGTTCCAAATATGTGACATATTAAGCATCATATCTATGCGGCAGAGCTAAGATAACAATCCATTCTGTTAATAAATTGTAGTCCAACGTCCTGCTAGTTATGACCTGTGGAGCTGAAACGTGTCACTGACGGAAGGACTTTTTACTTCTTTTTGGCGTATAATAGCAAGCTGAAGTAGACATGGCTTAACTACTGCTATTATATGACAGCCGGCACCAACAGCTTAACGTGCCTTACGAAGCACGGAAGCGCTCGGAAAAGTGCCACTAGCGGTAGTCACGGGACGGTCACCCATCCTGCCCCTGACCGCGCTTTTTGTTGCTTAACTCAAGTGATTGATTGCAATCACTCGATTCGACTAGGCCACGAGCATTAAAAAACCGGCCAAGTGCGAGTCAGACTCGCGCACCGAGGGTTCCGTACAAACCTGTATTATAGACCTGAGTATTTGGTATGAATTTCAATTTAATACCTCTACGCGTTTATGAGGAAATGGGTAGTAAGTTTAAATTTATTAAAAAAATATATATTATGAGATGTAACTAAAAATTTATGGTTTTCGTAATTTTTCCTTTATCTATGCTATAAGACCTTGCTTCGTACCAAATTTCAAGATTCTGAGTTCACGGGAAGCACCCTGTAGGTTTTGATTCCCTTGCAAGTGTCGAAAATTTGCGGCATAAACGGCTGTATCTTTTGATTGCGTTGGCTTAGAAGTTTGATTTTTTCACAGCTTCAAGGGACAGTAGACCTGAGTAATTGATATAAATTTCAGCTTCATACCTCCACGCGTTCCTGAGAAAAAGGGTCTTGACAGACGGACGGACGGACAGACGGACAACAAAGTGATCCTATAAGGGTTCCGTTTTTTCCTTTTGAGGTACGGAACCCTAAAAACATCTCGGTGAGACTAATGGGCGCCGGTCTCAATGTGTTGCTGCAGCTATTACCTACCAATACCGATTGCACTTCAACTGTCTTCAATATTGCGATTTGTGAGTGACATAATCACCAGCCATTGAAAGGTCCGACAAATTGCAGGCGGTGGCCAAGCCTTAGCCAATATCCCTTGCGAAAGGTGAAATCACCGGCGATCTAAGGGCTGACCACAATATTATGTCTCAAGAAAGAGAATTTTCGTTTATAACCGACCTTACGTTTACTGAAAGAGGATGTTGTGACTTATTTTTTTGTACGTAGCCTCGTTTGTGTCCCATTTTTTTTTAATTAAATAAATTTAATTTATAATTTTATGAAAAATACAAGTTTTGTTTGTCTACTGCTCCGTTAAACTATTGATGGTATGTCTCGAAGCTAGCGTCTTCGGATATTACAATGTTAGGTAGATACATTATAATATCTGTGTAATTTCCATTTTTATGTACAATAAAGTGTTCTATATCTCTATCTATCTATCTACATTGATGGCACGTTTGCTAAGAGTATGTAGCATAAAAAAACAAGGTCTAATGTTATGAAATTATAATTAGAATGGCATGGAAATTACCAATCAATTTAAATTAATTTACCGTTTACATTTGTACTCATTAATGTAGTGTTTAATGCTCAGTATTGACCTGACAGTCTCACGATATTATGAAACAGACACTATTTCATTGCTATTCCAATACATCTAGAACATTGTGCCGAGAGGAGGGTGAGGTATTCTGTAAACTCTACGAGAAACTAAGTTTAGGACATTTGGGACAATCTTTAGACTATACCGAACACGCCACTTCTATTGGCCATCCTTATCCAACTGCTGCCAGCAATACGTATACCTAATAAGATTTCATGGTTGCCAATAATAACTTTAAATGCCAAAGCATAATTTTAAAAACCTATTTAGAGGCTAAAAATTCCACCCATGCCGGGATTCGAACTCGCGACCTCTGGGTATTCAGCGCTCTTTCCAACTGAGCTATTGATGACTCACCGGCATCAGTGAATTTCGAACCTCTTTACAATATTCTCTGTATTACGTACAGCATTAGTTAAATGTCTTACAAAAGTAGGGAAAACATAAGTACACACGAACACACGAACAGTACTGCGGCCAGACACACGAACAGTACTGCGGCCAGACACACGAACAGTACTGCGGCCAGACACACGAACAGTACTGCGGCCAGATACACGAACGGTACTGCGGCCAGACACACGAACAGTACTGCGGCCAGACACACGAACAGTACTGCGGCCAGACACACGAACAGTACTGCGGCCAGACACACGACGCAACTCGAATGGAGACCACAAACTGGCAAATGCAGCGTAGGTCGCACGCCAGTCGCTGGACCAAAGGTCTGTGCAGACTGTAAGTTCTAAAAATTGTTGTCATTTAAATATATTGGCCTTTTTTTGCATCTACGTAATGAGATGAATTATCAGCGTCCAGTGGTATCTTCACTCACACTAGACGTGTGAAGGGACCACTCTGACGCTGTAGTGCCTGGGACATGGTTTTATAGATGGTGTAGGCTTGCCCAGCACCTATACCATCCTGACAGCTTAGTCGGCCTAGCCCACAGGAAAGACTAGTCAATACGTGCGGAGCCAACCAAGCCGCGGATTTCCTCACGATATTTTCCTTCACGGTTAGCGTTTGGTATTGTGACTACAAATTGGGAAATGTACGTAACTTTAAAATTAAACAAAGTCATTGGTACATGCCCGCACTGGGGATCGAACCTGGGGCTCTCGCTTGCGAGTCCATGGTTCTACCCACTGAGCTGCCACCGCTCATTTTGGTACCGTTGTCATAATGGTAAAGATTTATGATATTACGTCTTGAAAAAAATGAAACTATACCTGAGCCAAATTCGATAACGAATGGCGATAAACAAACCGTTGCTAGGCAACGACTTGTTTACACCTAAAAGGCAGATGTCAACAACCTTTTCTAGAAATCATTTTCAGACAAATGATAATCGTTCCTTCCTCCTACTAATGAAAAATGCTTGTTTGTGTTTATATGTTTATGATTTTATAGTGAAAGGCTTAACCGATTTGAATATGACATATGACAACACTGAAATATGAAATATGACACACAGATTTAACAAACATCTACGCGAGCCATGCCGCATGATTTTCCTAATAGAATTAAGCGCGTTTAAGCAAAAAGAAGCGCTCGTGGCCTAGGCGAACCGAGTGATTGGAATCAATCACTTGGTTAAGCAACAACAGGCGCGGTCAGGTAAAGGATGGGTGAGCGTCCCGTGACTACCGCTAGTGGCATTTTTCCGAGCGCTTCCGTGCTTCGCAAGGCACGTTAAGCCGTTGGTGCCGGCTGTCATATAATGGCAGTCGTTAAGCCATGTCAGAAGCCTTATGGGCGGCTTGACAACTTCTGACAGTAAGGCCCGCCACTGTCTTACAATCCTCCACCAACCCGGACTTGGCGCCCGTGGTGGAGTTTGGCCTAACCTTCCTGCGATGCAGGAAGAGACCCGTGCCCCAGCAGTGGGGACATACAAGGGTTGATAACGAAGCAAAAAACATACAAACTCTTCAACTTTATAATATTTATAAGTACCTATAGATGCTACTATGAAAATGAGGAGATTGGGACCTACTGCAAATATTGCAATAAAAGAAAGTTCTTTGTATATATTTTTATTCATATGTTCACACTAATCATCACTGTCACTGGCCAAAGAGGAGGATGAATTTGTGTCTCCGGAGACTTGAATTATAAATTCATCAAAGACATTATCCAATAAACCATCAAATTCGGCGTTTTCTTCTCTTCTTTAATTACGTGTTCAACACAACGTTGCCATGCTGCTGGATTAATTTTACTTATTGTCTCATCTAACAGAACCTTTATTTAGTTCGGCCACTTAAAAAGTTTTATTTGTGGCAGCAACATGGCCTTTTACTTGCCCCCATATAATTTCTATCGGAATTAATTCACAATGATATGGGGGCAATATACATTGTTGTCTTGTGCCATTTTGTCACACATATTATGCTATATACTTATGCCATATAGACGTATTGACAAACACTAAACTTCACTTGTTGGCATAAACTAAATTTCCCAAAATGTTTATCACACCTGAATTTCATCCATGTTTCTTTTACTGTAGGGCTGTCGCGTAAAATTAATGTCGAATTTTTTATAGTTTTTCGAAATAACAAGGTAATATGCATGTTATTTGAGTGATTCTAGTTAAATATGCTGCAATAGGAATTGTTAATAAATAGTTAGCAAGTAAAAGGCTATAATCATGTAAACAATAGAAGATTTGTAAAACGTGAGTTGTGATAACCCTAAATTGACTTGTTTACCTCTATTCTTTATCTAGTTTGGCAGAACTGTAGTTATGATTTTAATCCATTGGTAGCGCTAGCACCCCAAAGCGCCTTAATTTGTAGGGCTTTCGCGAAATAAATTTAGGACGGCGCGCTGTAATTTTCCAACTTCCATTAGAGTGGTAGTTTCTCTTATTATATTGATTTAACGTAACTCTGCTAACAGATTGTAAAGTAAGACCCAGTGGCTGCGGAGATAAACAAAGTGGCACTTAAAACTTGGGTTAATTTGCATAATAAATTACTTTCAAAGAGTTCTCAGTAGCTCTAATTAAGTACGTAAATGTTCAGAGGTCCCGAAATAGACACCCCAATTCGCACGGAAAATCGGCGATGGGTAATGAATATTATGTTTGTGTAATTTTAACTAAAGGTGCTTTAGGATGTTAACTAGATAGAGCCCGCAATGGAATAAAATCATAACTTATTTTAAGACGTTTTTTCTCTAACGCTGTTTGGCGAATCCTTTCACCACGGTGGATGCTATCTACACTCTTGAAATACTAAGTCCTCATCATCATCAATCCCTTATGTCCCCACCGAGGGCACGGGTCTCTTCCCTGAGGAAGTTATAGGCCATACTCCACCACGGGGGCCAAGTCCGGATTGGCGGAGGCTTGCAAGACTAGTGGCTGGTCTTACTGTCGGAAGGCCAGCCACGGCCGTCGGCTTAACGACTACCATCTATCAACGGCAGCCGGCACCAACTACTTAACGTGCCTTGCGAAGCACGACACCGCACGGAAAAATGCCACTAGCGTTAGTCATAGGCGGTTTACCCATCCATGCACTGAACGCGCCCTGTGTTGCTTGACCTTCGTGATCAAGTTAACGCTGCTAGCCGGGGCTACGAGGGAGAAGACTAAGTTGCTCCTATAATCTGTACTTTTACATAATTAGCTGATTCTCACCCTCGTTTTCTTTACCTCTACGTAGAGTCGACATAGGACGGAGCGTAAGACGCCCTGTGACCAGAGGAGTGACAGACGACATAGCGGTGAGCGACTGGAAGGGAAGACCCGAAGATCGGGCTCAGTGGCGTATCTTGAGGGAGGTGTTTGTCCAGCAGTGGACTGACACCATAATTATTATGATGATGACAGTCGACAGCACATCAATCTTTACATACGTGTCCTTCATTTATTTAGAGATTTGTGGTAAAGCAACAGCTGTTACAAATCCTACCATATTATCCGATCCTATCCCAATAAGTTTGTAAGTATGGATGGATGGATGTTTGTTTCTCTTTCACGCAAAAACTACTGAATGGATTTTAATAAAACTTTATAATAATATAGCTTATACATCAGAATAACACATAGGCTGTAATTTATGAGGAAATTGTGTTAATTCTCTGTACAATGTCAATCTATCAAATGTGCCGCGCAGCATATTTGCTGACACCAATTTAGTAGAGCTTAAGTCAGTGTAAATTAGCCACTCTATTCAAGCGCACCTATACTGTAGAAATACTAATAAACTTACGTAAAATCAACTAGTGTGTTTGAAACTCAAATACTTGACAAATGTATGGTGGAAGCGCCGTCAACTAAGCGCCAGACTGTACATTATCCAAAATATCGTCTTATCTGCGAGCTATTCTGGCGGGCGCTGCCAAAACTGCGCAGCCAAATCCACTTGTAAGGCCCCTCTAATATAAGCTACTCGAAATACTAATCCTGCGCCGATGAAGTCACGGGCACCAGCTAGTAAGACATAAAGCAAAAATACACTTTATTCAATTGTACCAAGTGTCACTTTGCAATAAAACAGAAAAGATCGAGTCAACTGCAAAGTACTAACATACAGAATAGTACTAACTTATATGCTGCAATTTTGGCTTTAAGAGCTCGTGACCATGATGAACTATGGTTCAAAGACTTGACCTCAAGTTCATCGTTTGCATACACGTATTATCTATAAAGCACCTTGTTTGAACTTCAACTTATCTTATCTTGCGCTTTCAAAGGGCTGTCTTGGCCATTCAAAGTTGGTATATTTAAAATATTTGATCATTCTCGTAAAATGCATTATCAAAATCCATTACTGACAAAGCGACTATTTCTTATTAAAATGTTTTGACAATTTTTAGTATGCTAATAAAAATACACGCAATGTTACAGACAACTGGTTTGTTAACATTTAAACACACATGTATCTATATATTTCAATGGAAATGTAAATCACAGTCACGAAAAATGTTGATGAAGAAAAAGGTGTTGTCACGATCGTGGCAAGTGGCAAGGCCTAGTCTCTGCATACCCCTCCAGGGTAAAGGCGTGAGCTTAAGCCCTCGACACAACCCTTTACCTTTTAAAATATGTTACGAACGACATTGCAATAAAAATCTGTTGTTGATTACTTGTTAACCTACTTTCAAACCAAGATTGACTGCGGTAAGTCATCGCCAAAAAATACCTTTATACCTAACGACTTTGCTTGGGTCATAGTAAAATGGCTACGTTTAATTTGAAATAACAAATAACCAAAGATTATGTTTTCTAATCCAAAAAAATCTATTAATTATTTATGTAGCCTATGAACATCCCACGGCAGAGAGGCCTTCTCTCAGAGAAAGAGTAGGGGCTTAATTTAGGGGCTTAAATTAAGGTCGTAATGGTTAAGAGTTAACCATTACGACCCAGTGACCAGCCTGCTATTTTAAAAAGTGGTCACATCAAGAATCCTCGAAGTTCTAGCTTCCTGAGGGAAGAGAACCGTGCCCCTCGGTGGGACATAATGGGTTGAATTTCATGTAAACGATAATTCAATTAAAAACCAAAAACCGTCAGGTGGAAAAGTTAACGATAGCGGAACATCTGCTTGAATCAGGATCAAACCATGGGATAGAATTACACAAACCATCGGTACTTTCCAACGATCGCTATTATTATAGCCGAATTGTGCGTGAGGCTGTTGAAATTAAGAAACACAAAAATTTTAATCGGGAATGTGGTTTCAAATTGTCGTAAACGTGGAATCCGGTCATCCAGAAGTGTTCGAGTGGAAAAAAGTCGCCTGGCTTATCGTCCGACATTGTCAGTGTAGTGTGGCGCAACCCTAATAGTGCTTTGTGATGGCTGATTGAGGGTAGTCTGAAACCTCATCAGCCGAAGATGCGAACGAGTGCCAGCCATCAGTCTTCTCGTGACCACGATGACTGTAACGTCGTCGAAACGTCGAGGTAAAATAGCAATAAATTACTACGCGATTAAAGCCCGAAAATATTCTAACTATGAATTCAATTCAATTCAGCTAATTTACCTATATCGTTGAAATGGCCCATAGGTACTGCAAGGCACAGATTAGGTCTCAGACTTTTTTATGGTCAATTTAGTGAAGGAAGGCAGGTTAGGCTTACAAAGGCAAGTAAGTGACAGGCTGCCATGCACAAAAGCTACTAGGTCACTTAATTAATTCATACGGGCCTCTGAGTTCAGTCATGCATTTTGAATCAACTAAGTACCCAAGAACTTTAACTTCCTGTTTATTTTATGGTGCCTGCAGACTAACGAATGCGATTGAAGTTTCAGACGCGGCTTAAACAATGTGTTAAGCACACTGTGCAAAAAAGCTTGCGATAGTTCTGTCAAACGGTTTGGACATGTGGAGAGGATGAAGGGAGAAAGATTGACGAGACAAATATATATTGCGTATGTGAGTGGAAGGGCTGGTAAGGGACGTCCCAGGGGGACATACATCGACCAAATAGGGGATGTATTAGCACAAGGAAAGATAAAATGTAGCCGGAACCGGCGTGCATGCATGCAACGACTTACGAGTATGAGCGTTGATGAAGCGAAGATGATCTGTCTGGATCGTGGCAAGTGGAAGTCCCTGGTCTCTGCCTACCCCTCTGGGATATAGGCGTGAGGTTATGTATGTATGTAGTTCTGTCCTGGCGGCCGCGGACCGGACGACGCAGCGTGGGTAAGCCTCCCACCAGGACCTAGATTCTGCTAATACATTGTGGTACAATGACAACTGCATGAACGTATCGATTTCATTTCGTTGCTGCTTCAAGTCTACGCGCGCACAAACATCGAACCTTCCAGGCGTCAATGGTATGAAAAATACCCCTCGTGACCCGACTATGTATCTGTCATGGTACTATAATACACTAACAGAATCGGGGCCAGATGATCTGACGACCTGGTTACGGTGGCGGGGAGTTGTTGGATTCGGATGGCAGAAGACCGGGAAGCTTGAAAACCACGAGGGAGGCCTATGTCGCGATACAGGTTGGCCTAGCGCGGAGGCCTTTGGAAAGCTACTTTGTTTTTTTTTTTCATTTTGGTGTACCCTCATTAGAAAGTATAATACTTGTAACCTTTTTGGTAAATAAATACTTTGTATTTGTATGTCCTGCAGTGAGCTGACGTCTGATTGGCGTGAATGACCGATGATGATGATGAGAACACGATTGTGTTTTAGTGGTAAACACATTTATGAGCAATATGTTTTTTTTATACAAAAACTCATTTCAATTAGGTACTTACGTTAACAGTTTTTTTGGAAAGAATAAATATGGAGTTTCTTTGTTGGCTTCCTGACCACTAATCTGATTAGATTAGATTAGTAGCTCGTCGTCAGGCTATACTAGTCCACCGCTGGACATAGCCCTCCCCTAAAGAACGCCACGTTGTGCTATCATAGGGGGTAATGCCCATAATCCCCACGCTGGGCATGCGGGTTGTGGATCGCTGTTCGGTGGAATTTGTGCCCCAGTTTGTGCCCCTTAATCGCCTTTTACGACACCCGCGGGAAGATTGGGTTGGTGCTATTCTCTAGGCCGACACCACACAGCATCTCCAGGCCGACAGCAAGATTAGCCCATATAGAGAGCCCTGTTAAGCATAGGCCTTTTCTTTTTCCCTTCAACCCATCCGGTTTTTCTCCACATAATTTGTCAATAGTGAAACTATTAATTTTGACAAACGTTTTGTTTTTATAATGAATAAAAAATATTTTATTTGAAGGTCCACTCCGTTCGGCACCCCACACGGCTAGAGATAAACCAAGGAATATGTTCTCGCATGACGGGAACTCCTTCTTCATCATCAGCCCACCTTTGCCCGCTGCTGGATATAGCCTTTTTCCCATCACACGATCTTTCGCGGTCTCTTACCATTCGCTTCCACGAACATGCTGACGATTGACGAAAATTTATAAATCGAACATGTTATCAATGTATAGTTAATATTGCTCAGTTATTCTGTGTAATCCAAAAATACCGCGTGAATACGCGTTTAAATAAATATAATTCACATCAGCTGTTTTCCAATGTTATACCTAAATTGTTAATAAAAAAGCTCCCTAGAGACGTCTCTTGTAACAACAGGGGCATTTGCATCATTTAAAATGCTGAGTACTTTAACTCTTACTTTGTGTGCTTTCAGACAAGTAGTATAATAATGAATAATGCTATTGCGTACACTGCTGATGCAGATGACGATGATGATGACGATGATGCTGCTGAGCATTAACGTGAAATGAGCATACTAGGGAATGTTCGTGCAGGTAGAGCTTCCGAGTTTTTTACCGAGCCGAACAATTTTCTAGCATATGGCCTTATTTATAAAAAAACAAAATCTAGTCGGTCGGGGAGTACGGCCCGGAGAAGGGCCTTTTTGCATTTGTATTTTCCAACTTTTCGTGGCCTAGTGAAGCGCTCGTGGCTTAGTCGAAATTCGTGAGGTCGTGGATTCGTGTTTGGCATCATTCACTTCAGTTAAGCAGCAACGGGCGCGGTCAGGTGCAGGATGGGTGTTGGTCTTGTGACTACCGCTAGGGGCATTTTTCCCAGCGCTTCCGTGCTTCGCAAGCCACGTTAAGCCGTTGGTGCCGGCTTTCATGTAATGACAGTCGTTAAGCCGTGTCAGAGGCTTTATGGGCGGCTTGATAACTTCTGACAGTAGGGTCCGACTCCCGTAGTGGAGTATGGCGTAACCTTCCTGCAATGCAGGAAGAGACCTGTGACCCTGCAGTAGGGTCATACAAGGGTTGATATCGAATATCGTGCTACCCGCACGTCTATATGATGTCGTCACTCGAATGACGTAACCCACAGAATGCCACGTGAAACCGTGCAAATATTGTACTTGACGAAAAGTAGTAGTTTAAATAGTCAGCGACAGAGTTTAGAGCCAAATATTTGACGAATGAGGCTGTTTAAAGGGGATTAGGACGATGACCCACCTACCTGTGTGTTGCACGTAAAATGGTTTACTTTTAGCACTTGTTTATGAGAGGATTTACAATGGTTCCTTCCAAGGTTAGTCACGATTATCCTGAACAAATTATAACTTACGCTATGGATAACATGTTTTTAAGTAATTGAATATTTTGTACAGAGTGTGACAAAGTCCCCATATACCTCACGTAAATAGAGGCTACTAATTATCCACTACAACTATTATAAGGAGGAAAAATTTAAAACCGCGAAACTGTGCCAAAGTAACTACCTTACAGTTTTTCCTATATGTTACAGTTATACCACCTGCGACTTTACAGTCTATGCTGTTTGCTGTGTATGCTGATGTCACCACGTGTGACATTACAGTTTTCCCCACATGCAAAAGTTAAACGTGCGACATTACAGGTTTGCCCTTATGCTAAACTTACCACCTGTAATCTCACAGTTTTTCTCATAGTAAACGTTATAACATATTTCAAACTTTCGCGACTTGTACACATAGTTAGAATATTTTCGGGGCTTAATCGCGTAGTAATTTATTGCTATTTTAACTCGACGTTTCGACGACGTTACAGCCATCGTGTCACCATGGTTATATACTCTTTGGTGGTCACGAGAAGACTGATGTGGCTGGCACCCGTTCGCATCTTCGGCTGATGAGGTTTCAGACTACCCTCTACGGCCCAAACCTTGAGACGCAAGGGTAGAAAAAATGTTTGCGGTGTCGACAGCCCGTCGGACAAGATTGTTTATATAATACGCTGTCAATCCTTTGTATGTCATTCTCTTTGCTTTGCAATTCTTATTGCTGGGGCACGGGTCTCTTCCTGCATCGCAGAAAGTTAGGCCATATTCCACCACGGGGGCCAAGTCCAGGTTCGTGGAGGATTGACGAGCCTTGCTGTCATTACCGCTAGTGGCATTTTTTCCGAGCGCTGCCGTGCTTCGCAAGGCATGTTAAGCCGTTGGTGCCGGCTTGCCGGCGGCATGTGATGGCAGTCGTGCAGCCATATCAGAGGCCTAATGGGCGGCTTGATAACTTCTGTTAGTTTATGCAATGGTGCCGAGAAATCTACGGACATAATGCATAGCCTGGCAACCCTGGACGTCCATCTCCACGCCACTGACAGCGACTTTTGTAAAGGGCTAGATTGGAACGCGACAATGCCGTATTAAATAACATTATACGATTAATAATTACAGAGTAACTAGCCACAAAATAACGGGTTTGATAATGCTCCTAGTTGAGATTTTTTTGATTGATTTAGATAAAGATTTTCGGCTTTCTTGGGCACTGGTGTGGGCAATAAATCCGCAGCAATTACTGAGCCTGAGACCGTTTTACATGGCTCGTTCGTGTCGCCTTACTGTATTGTGCTGTGTTTGTTATTATTAATTTACTGTCCATTTTATGTCTTGTATACGTATGTGTGGCCATAAATAAATGTAACCTAACATAACCTCACGCCTATATCCCAGAGGGATAGGCAGAGACCAGGGACTGCCACTTGCCACGATTCTGACAGACGACCTTCGCTAGATCAACATTTATTAGTCATTGTATGCGAGGAATAATTGTATTTCGTGTTATTCTTCTTCCATTTTCTTGGTTGAACTTAACTCTACGGAGAAGAGTCCCTATGCGTTCCGCATTGAGATGCCATCTCAGTTGGATTCCCTTTGCTCAACAATGTAGCCTCGTTATTATTACTGTGAATAATACAGCGGTAGCCCGTCAGTCAGTGGTGTATTCACGTAACTAATTACACTAAGACGGAGTTTACACATTCAGTCTGGCGTCGGTCAATTCCATCAGTCTGGTTAGACTGACGGCAAACTGATTGTCTATTCAGTGAACTGATGGACCGGATTGACGGATATCCGAATATTTTAATGCTTCATCAATCTGGCATCAATTAAAGCTTGATCAAGGTCACGGATTGAACTGACGTCAGGCTGAACGTGTAAACTTCTTCTTAGTTTAAGGGAGAGTTTACACTGTGAAGTTGATTGACCCTGAACCACAAATATTTGGACGTTTGTTTCAATGTTTTTTTATCATGGAAGCTGGGAAAGCTGAGCAAATCGAAGGGAAGACGCCAATCCGGCCGATTGTGTCAAATGGCTGTTTGGATTTTTGTTTTAACATAATGGACCAGAAGGGCTTGGAAGTGCCAAAACTAACTGCGGACCCGAAAGCCGGTACTTCTCTCTGTCCTCGGCCATCCTCAACCAGTCTACGCCGACAGTCTGCCTCAGATCAGCGGTCGAGCGGGCTGATTGCCAGATCGTGGTGCTCATGGTTGAGGACATCTACATCCTAACGGCTATATGTCTTTCGGCAGATGTGACTAGTCCGGAGCTTGCTAATCTCTGCGAATCTGTGTGGGTAGATGTAATCCTAGTAAAACATGTGTGAGAGAAAGATGCCAAGTTTAAAATAAAAGAACTGCGTTCTATATAGACGATGTAAATTCTTTTAGGGGTATCAAGACAGCAACTAATGAATGACAGGAAGCGACGGAATGTACAAAAGATCAAATACAATTGGCGGCCTTATTGCTAATAGCAATTTCTTTCAGGCGACCTCAAATTTGAGAATTTGAGGTTGAATTACGTACATCGGAAAAATTTGTTGCAGCATGCCACACGCTCACTGTAAAGTAAAACATCAAAAACGTGGCTTAGTTGGCTCCGCACGTATTGACTTGTCTTTCCTGTGGTAAGTAGTGTGGCGAGCACATGTCAACTCTGCGCGCGCACTACAAACTCCAACATTCCATCGCGCAATCAGTGTTTCAATGATATACTATAAATATAACGTCCGACTAACAATAGTTGGACCGGCCGTCCCCAGGCATACGATCTGCCTGGCGGGAAATTTCCCTTAATAGTGGAAGAGCACGATCACCCGCTCTTCCCTATAGTTGAATAAGCTGTCAGAATGGTATAGGTGCTGGATAAGCCTATTCCATCTAAAAAAACAATGTCCCTGGCGCCGCAGCGTCCAAATTGACCCTTCGCCCATCTGGCGTGACTTCAGGTGCCACTGTACAAAGATGCAAAGGCCAAAATTTTTAAGTCCTTTTTAGGATGTCGCCGTCGACGGAGTTTCGTGGAGGATATCATCATCTTCACCACCATTATTATATATTCATTCAATTAGTCCCGCTTGGTGATTACACAGTGATTAACCAATATATTGAATTAACAGTAAAATATTGAAATAAAGATACTAATTCTAACTTCCCGCGATACGAATATATTTTCTAAACAGAACTCGCCCAAAAAAAAATGGATCGCCCTTTCCGGCTTGAACTTGGCTTGACACCCTGCCGTATATTTAGATGTTGGTTTCTGTGAAGCTGAATCCCAAATGAACGGCTGTCCGTCTGCCACACATCGGACATTACGTATGTTCCTTGCTAAAAGGATTCTCTGAAGCGGTATTCATGAAAGAGGTTAATCTAGCCGATATAGAATTTCGCTTAGCTGCGATTGAATAAAATCACAATGGATCATAAAAAAGCTGTGGTTAACAATGCAAATAAACTTGTATAGGACTTTTATTTTTAATCTTTTATCCATATGAACGTATATTAATCGTTCTTGGAGCGCTTTTGACTTTTGATATTTTATAGCAAACATGCTTTGATAATTTGCTAAAGTTATGTATTTATTTATATTACTATTTATTTATAATAATATTTATTTACTATTATACAATAAGAGCTGTAATATATACTATCTTAGTAGATTGTGAAAACTTAATATGCAGGTTTGCTACAGGTCATTCGAATGGTGATGTGGTGGCCGGGTCATCTATCTCCCTCCAAAATGGTTGAGATTGATGATGGCTGACCTGTGTTATGCTCGGGAATTAGTGCTGTTCGTGTGTCTGGCTGCAGCACTTGTTATGTTTTCACGGCCTGTGTAAAACAATTAAATAGTGCTTTGGCATTCAAAGTTATTAATGCCAATCATGGAATCTTATACCTAGGTATAGGTGTATTAGATTTAAGAGGACTTGAGAAAAGATGGTCAGAGTGGAGTTTTTTTTCTCGCTGCCTTTTTCACATTACACTACGGCCCGAAGGCAGCGGCTTTCACTTTCATGTTACATTGTACTTTGACATTCAGCAAACAGAATGTAAAATATTTACATTGAATTAAATTGAATTGAATTGGAACTAAGAGACCTTTTTATGCAACTCAGAAGCCACTAGTATCGTTTACATCAGCCATCTTAGTTAAAAATGTGACTCTAATAAAAACGGCAATGTTTTTTTTACTTAGACTGCGCTCTACTCGTCCTAGCTACTAAAAGGAAAATCGGATCGCAAAAATAATATGGCGCCTATGTAGAAATAGTACTGCATTTCGTACACAAAAAGTGAAGAAAGAGTGAAATATATATATATATATTCTTTATTGCAAAAAGTTATTCGAAATATGATTACATGAAATTTGTTTCAAAGGCGAACTTATCTCTAACAGAGATCTCTTCCAGCCAACCTTATAAGTATGTATATTAGTAGAGTTTTATAAAGCTGTGGAAAGTATTACTTAAATTACTTCAATGTTACTTAAGATGCTGGCACAATGAGCGACACCGCTTGCAACAAAACGCCTATAAAGTGAAGCAAAAATCTGAATTCACTAAGATGACACCAAAAACCGAGTAACCTATAGTTCCACACTAACGGCTTCCCACGGAGTCCCACGGGGCGTAAAGTAGGTGAGCCAATGTGTCCAATGCTACCAAGAACAAAGCGAAAACGCGGCCGTAAGGAGGTGATTATAGCAGTACCTGGAACATTGTTTTAGATAGTTTAGGCTGATAATGGCGTAGGCTGGTGATGGTGTCCCAGGTATTCGAGTGGTCCCTTCACCCATCTAGTGTGAGTGCAGATAGCACTGGATGTTGTATAAATCACCGCCTTACGTAGATGCAGAGATCAATGTTTATAACACTACCGTTCCCATGTGAAACATGTCACTGCAAGTATTTGAAAAATCCTACTCGCCTTTGCCAGTACCCTCCCCATGAGGAACGTGTCACTCACTATAATCAAAGTCTGAATAATCCGACACGCCTTGGCACCGTCTCATCCGCTTTAGCAGTTTTCTAATGACTTTTTAATGTTGGCGCGACTCACGCTTAACATAGTAAAATATATATTATGCTTTTATATTTCAATCCTGAATCATTTAAATAACAGCATCTAAACGTGCCTACCATTCACTAAACAGTAAAACAGAGTGTTTCATAAAGGTCCCTTGAATCTTTGGGGCATAGCTCGTATTATATTCTACAGAATCGCTCGTAGCCGCGGCTGCCTCCGTGATCTTATACGATCACGAAGATTTAGCAACATAGGGCGCGTTTAGTGCATGGATCGGTGACCGTCTATGACTTATGCTAGTGGCATTTTTCCGAGCGTTTTCGTGCTTCGCAAGGCTCGTTAAGCAGTTGGCGCAGTTGGCGAAGCCAAGTCAGTGGCCTCAGGGCGGCCTCAAAATTTCTGACAGTAAGATCAGCCACTAGTCTTGCAAGCCTCCAGCAATCCGGACTTGGCCCCCGTGGCGGAGTATGGCCTATACCTTCCTTAGGGAAGGGACCCGTGCCCTTCGGTGGGGACATAATGGGTTGACGATGATATTCTACACAGCTGTGGTTGCCAGGTGGATAAAACAATGGACTCGGAAGCTAGAGACCCAGTTTCGATTCCCAATGCGGGCATGTACTTTGCGGGCTATGACTTTGTTTATTTTCAAAGTTACATACATCTGCGAATTTGTAGTAGCGATACCAATGGTAACGGACCAATTGGACTGGTCGCTTAAAAATATTGTAAGGAATGATTTTTCAATCCTCTGGTGAAACTTATTCGTCGAATACGAGTATTATTTTATTATTAAACAACCATTTCCAAAATGTGTTGTAATTGTCTTTCTTTTGTTGTTTCACAATGACATTTTTATATTATTGAGTAATACTTTATTAGACGGATACGTTTGATGCGAGTATTGAAAAATCAGTCCTTAGTGTAAGAAAACCATTATTCGATTTAGGGATCAGTCTTTGCAACAACCCCCTTCAACCCCCCGGTAAAACACCTCCTTCTTCTTGGGAACCCTTCACTGCATGTAGCGACTCGCACTTGGCTGTTTTCTTACAAAAAATACGGTAACTGCTATTTTCTTCTAAACATTTTATGTTACCGGCCCTTTCATCCACATTCACTGGATATATTTCTTAGTATTTTGTAAACCTATGCCGCGAGAAGATGCCTGAACAGACAAGCACTTACGTATACGCCATTGGGCAGCCGAAAGAGGGGGTGGCTAAGGACCACCTGGAAAAGATCAACAGACCAAAAGGCCAAGTCGATCGGCACTAAGCTGGCCTAAATTGGAAGCTGCCGCGAACCACCGTCAGAAGTAAAAATCTGTGGCCTTATGCTCCCCTAGGAGTTAAAGGACCGAAGAAGATACTGTAAACCTATTATAAACACGCCCGCCCCCTCGGTCACGTGCATAGCACAAACGCATCCACACGGTGGTCTGTGCCCAAATAAGTCCCACGCTAATGCTCGCTAATGGATTATTTGTCGACACGCATTATGCATAGACAAGTATTATTGTATGTACAGGGTACCTCAGAAATCCACACTTCCTTCTATTCACACGTCTTTAGTTTTGCGAACCCAAAGTCGAAAAACGGTCGCGTGTTACACAGAATATAAAATAGATAGAGAACACTACTGTATGTTTACGTAGCACCTATCTTTGTGTTTCATTGCTGGGCAAAGGCCTCCCCGAATTCAGTCCAGAGTTTTCTGTCCTGGGCCATCTCAGACCACTCCGGCAGATGTTAATCCAGCGAGATAATCTCTCCCCAGTCTTTTAGGCTAGCCTCGACTTCGAGGTCCATCGTGTGGCACCCACTGGCCCACACCCACATTTTTTGTAGCTTAGAAAGGTCCCACTTAGTGAGAGAGAGAGAGAGTATGGGCTTAATTACTACGCGTGCCCACCGCGGATTGGCAATTTTAACCGTTGATGTATTTGAACACCTCAGACACTCAGGTTTCCTCACGATATTTTCTTCACGGTTATCGAGTGATATTGCTACCGCTGCTATAACTTCACCAATGTACATAACTTCGAAAACAAAGTGATTGGTACCTGCCCAGACTGGAAATCGAACCGGATCCCCCGCTTCCGAGTCCATGGTTCTACCCACGTACCTAGTAAAAAATAAAAATTTTAATACAGTTGCTCAAAAAGTGGCGTATTGCAGGGACGTAAAGCGTGCGGGATGTGGGCTATTACATTACACACTCGTGCTTTTTTTTACCTTTCTTGCACTAGTGCGTTTCCTTTCCCAACTGTCAAAATAATGTCTATTAAAAAAAACCAACTATGAAGTTCTTACTAAAAAAAAATATTCACATTTAATTTTATGATTTGAAAAAAATAATTATTCATGCAAATACGTATATTTCTAAAAAGAAGCTACTAATTTGTTTCATTACTTTATTAATAGGATTTTTTTTCATTTAATCGCATAAAATTTCATATCAATAAAAAAAATCTACTGAAGACTTGGCTGTATGGGCGTAGTTCCCTTTGCCTACCAGAATGGGTGAAGAAAAAATCTCTGCTTATATTCTTTTACGGTTGGCGCCATTTTCCAAATAATTTTATTTCAATAAATTGCTTCATTTTTTCGCAACTGTATTAAAAATAGTCGTTCAGTACTCGTGCGGAACCGTCATTGCAACTTGTTCCGACTGTCAACCCTTCGGCTGCGCCTCGGCTCGGGTAGACGTTTGTCGGAACTCTTTGCAATGACAGCCTTTCCGCACTTGTAATGAAATATACTATACACACAATATTTATAATTGTGCAGTTTCTCGGCCATTGCAATATGCATTCCATATATACAATGTATACCAAATAGGGAATGAACTATAAAGGATTCAATTTGTTAAAGTAACTCACCGTAATAATGTGAACAGCTCGCTTTGTTGATACATCCTCAGAGCTCCTTTAAAATAGAACAGAATAGAATAATGTCGGTGATTTGAAAGAGCCTTTGACTGGTACGAGCGACCCTTTTCAGAATGGGATTGCTTCATGGCCACATAGAAGCTTTCCTGTCTAGATGTTACCTAAGTCTAGAATAAATTTAACCTTAAATTCAATTCATCCGTATATTTTTTTGTGTAAGTATTATGATTCGGTGTAAGATTGAGGCAGGCGGATGTGTGGAATGGATGAAGAGTTACAGAATCTCGCTAGCCAGGAAGGTAGAAGGGGTAAGATGAACGAAAACAGATATTCGCGGTAAAATGCGTAGAGAAGAGAATATTTTATTACAAACGTATCAATAGAACTGTGAAAAAACGATCTGTCACGTCTGGCATAAAACTTTTCATAAGGAGTTCCATCCTACTTGGACTTACAAATCACTCCACCATCGGGGTCACCACTTAGGGAAGAGCCGGGTGATAGTGCTCTTCCACTATAAAGGGAAATTTCCCGCCAGGCAGATCGTATTCCTGGGGACGGCCGGTCCAACTATTGTTAGTCGGACGTTGTATTTATCGTATGTCATTGAAACACTTTGATTGCGCGATGCAGAATGTTGGAGTTTGTAGTGCGCGCGCAGAGTTGACATGTGCTCGCCATAAGTTCTTTAACACGTCGTCCTATTGCCTACAAGATTTTTTTTTTGTTACAATATGACTTTTAAAAACCTATTTAGAGGCTAAAAATTTCACCCATGCCGGGATTCGAACCCGCAACCTCTGGCTATCCGTACCAGCGCTCTACCAATTGAGCCAATGGGCGACTCACGGCATCAGTGAAATTTCGAACCTCTTTACAATATTCTCTGTATTACGTACAGGCAGCAACATCTGACTTAAGCAAATTGCATTACTTACAGCCCCGACTACCTACTTTGCAGTTAGGTTTAACATCGGAGCGATATCACTGTACCCACATGATTACACTATTTTTATTTTTAATGCACTAACCCGTGCTAAGGAACAAATTTAAAAACCTATTTAGAGGCTAAACATTTAGCCTCTAAATAGGTTTTTAAATTTGTTTAGAGGCTAAAAATTTAGCCTCTAAATAGGTTTTTAAATTTGTTCCTTAGCACGGGTTAGTGCATTAAAAATAAAAATAGTGTAATCATGTGGGTACAGTGATATCGTTCCGATGTTAAACCTAACTGCAAAGTAGGTAGTCGGGGCTGTAAGTAATGCAATTTGCTTAAGTCAGATGTCGCTGCCTGTACGTAATACAGAGAATATTGTAAAGAGGTTCGAAATTTCACTGATGCCGTGAGTCGCCCATTGGCTCAATTGGTAGAGCGCTGGTACGGATAGCCAGAGGTTGCGGGTTCGAATCCCGGCATGGGTGAAATTTTTAGCCTCTAAATAGGTTTTTAAATTTGTTCCTTAGCACGGGTTAGTGCATTAAAAATAAAAATAGTGTAATCATGTGGGTACAGTGATATCGTTCCGATGTTAAACCTAACTGCAAAGTAGGTAGTCGGGGCTGTAAGTAATGCAATTTGCTTAAGTCAGATGTCGCTGCCTGTACGTAATACAGAGAATATTGTAAAGAGGTTCGAAATTTCACTGATGCCGTGAGTCGCCCATTGGCTCAATTGGTAGAGCGCTGGTACGGATAGCCAGAGGTTGCGGGTTCGAATCCCGGCATGGGCGAAATTTTTAGCCTCTAAATAGGTTTTTAAATTTGTTCCTTAGCACGGGTTAGTGCATTAAAAATAAAAATAGTGTAACAATATGACTTTCTTCTAAGTTATGTACTCGCTAACGAAGGAAAAGATCGTAAAGCAAACAGAGTGTCTGGGGTGCTCACATATTTTAGATCTTGAAATCGAGTCTGCGGTGACAAATTCTCTCTCTCGGAAAGAAATCCTGTGTACTGCAGTGGGACGTATATATATAACTCATGTTGCGTAGAAGCGCTCGTGGCCTAGTCGAACCGAGTGATTGGAATCAATCACTTGAAGCAACAACAGGCGCGGTAAGATGCAGGATGTTTGACCGTCTTGTGACTACCGCTAGTGGCATTTTTCGGAGCGCTTCCGTGCTTGGCAAGGCACGTTAAGCCGTTGGTGCCGGCTGTCATAAAATGGCAGTCGTTAATAGGAGTGATCGTTGCAAAGACGAACCGTTTTATAAGACCGTTTTGTGTTCCGCGACGATAGGACCGTTTTACGTTTCATTATAAAGCAGTGCCAGAGACTCTAAAGCAGTGCCAGCGTTCGTTCGTCGCGAGACCAGTCCTTAGATTATTTGACGCGGATATGTCCTTTAGTGCTATATTAATAGAGCCTAGAACGTAATGAGATCATTGCGACGTCGTCGTCGGCTCCTTGCTCGTTTCGTTCGTTTTGGTCTGTGATACAATAAAGTAATCTTTATGTCTATGAGTATACAGTCGAATATCGTGTAAAATAACTTATTTTTTCCGATGTTTCGTGATTTGGTCTCGTTCGCACTCGTTTGACCGTCCTCTGCGCCTTGCTCGTTCGCATACAATGAAACCAGTTGCGAACGAGGACCGTTTCGAGGACCTGTTTTCGTTTCAGAAAAAACGGTTGCGTTTCGTCGTCGAAAAATCGGACAACGACCCACTCCTAGTCGTTAAGCCATGTCAGAGGCCTCATGGGCGGTTTGATAACTTCTGACAGTAAGACCCGCCACTGTCTTACAACCCTCCATCAACCCGGACTTGGCACCCGTGGTGGAGTATGGTCTAACCTTCCTGCGATGCAGGAAGAGACCCGTGCCCCAATAGTGGGGCCATACAAAGGTTCAAACTAGGTGTCCATTTCAAAATCTAGATTATTTTGGAAAAAAATGGACAAAATAACTCCAAAGTTAGTCTTTTCAAAGTCCTTAATTAACAGAATAATTATGTAAACTACATAATTATTTTAAAACATAGAATTCATGCATTATACTGGCTTTAATTTCAGACATCATTGTCATCTAAATAATCCTTTATCCTATAACACATTTTTTGAAGCAGAGCTGTGAGGTAACTTTAGCCAGCCAATCTCTTTCCAAAAGGCCAGTAGTGCACCGATGTTACCACTGGCCTCCCGAAGGGATCTCAGCCTTCCCATCGTTGATGTCCGTTGCGTCAATGGTATGAAAAAACAACCCACGACATCCGGCCATGTATCTGTCGTGGTCCTATAATGGACTAACAGAATCGAGGAATAGGTTCCCAAACATGGAATTAAACACCCAAACACGTCATTTGTACAATTTTACAGCGTTCCCCAGTGGGAATCAAAACCACAATGTCCGGTATGATATTATGTGAGGCAGTAAATGGTTTTCAGATTTTGCTTCATGTCAATGACACGTTGTATAAACCAGAATGAGCATTCGCGGAGTCCTTATGGGCATCCCCTATTATTCCTCCGCTCCAGTACACCCACTACAGTCGGCGGCATACGAATATACACTATTTTATTGTTACACGACTTCCCGTAAGTTAGTAAAGAAAAATATCCAAAATATGCCCAAACAGAAACTATATATATATAGACACAACAGTTGCTCAAAACTTTAGATGCGTTTATCTCATTTTCATAAATTAAGCACTTATTCGATTTTGCCAGTATACCCTCGCTATTTTATTGTCGTCTTGACCTTTACTAGCCTGTTTCTGCTGATTTTATTAATTTATTTCTCAATTTAGATTTTATCTCGTTTCTGTTTGGGCATATTTTGGATGTTTTTCTAGAGAACAGAAACGAGGGTATATATATATATATATATATATATATATATATATATTTACATCTGGGTACCGATTCAGCGTCCTTTCATTTCGCATCATTGTGACGTCCACCATTACTAGCAGGTTTAGATCGACTCTGCCGGTGAATATTAGTTACTAAATTACCTGCCAATCCAGTGTATTACTTAGTTTTTCCATAAAGTAATTTATATCGATATACAAATATATGTATACCACCATGCACACTCATAGCTCTGGGAACCCCCTTCCATATTGCGATCCATTTAACACCCGACGAATATTTTATAAAATTATTTCACATCAACGACTATACCAGCTCCTTCAGAATGCGACGTTGCCATGTTGTACGTCAATATCTAATTTCCATATTTGTATTATTGTTTGAAAGAATACCTCTTCTTGCTCGATAGGAACGTGGTGTTGCGTTCCTAGTAAGTAAGGCGTCCGAACTCCCGAGGATTCTCAGACCTACATTTGTCCTTAGTTTTTAACACAATTAATTCTCAATTAAATAAAGGGTCAAATCTTTTCTGGATTGTATCTCCTGGATGGGCCACGCTGTTAGCTTATCATCAGGTATGCCTTATGCTTTGCCTATCCAGTTGAATACCAAAATATCCGGATATTGGTTAATACAAGTTAATACAAGTGGATGTATGAAGGTAACTGTGAGTAGGAAATATGCTAAGTGACCGTTTAAGAAAGAATGTTTAAATCAATGTGTATGAATGCTACACCGGTATTTTCTTATAACATAGGTGTATTGCGCGATTTCATTACCGTATACGAAAGTCATATGTGACCAGTCAAGTGACCGTCTTCTTTTTGACTTGAAATTTATTTATTTTAATAATTGAAGACCGTCAATTTTCTTAAAATTGCTCGGTATGAGGGTTATTTGAGAGTTATTTGAGAGGAGGATCAATGGTATTTGTAAAAAATACTTTAAAAAGTAAAGAACGCAAAGACATTGTAAGCCTTTCTGTTGAGCGATTAGTTGAGATCTCGTGTGTGGAATTGGATAGGTATATTGTTATGTGCGTTTATAGGCCACCTCAAACAAATTACAACGACTTTGAATTAGTGGTAGAGGACGCATTAAAACGTCTTTTTGCGAGTAATAAATCCATAGTAGTATGTGGCGATTTTAATATTGATCTGTTAGTTGAGAGCCCACTTCAAACTAAACTTATTAGCTTATTTAGATCGTTTAACTTACTGAACCTATTTACTGAACCTACTAGAACAACGCCAACCAGTGCTACATGTATAGATAATGTTTTTTGCAACTGTAAGCATTTAAAAAAAAAGGTTATAAACAACCTACAGTCGGATCATAGTGGTTTATTAGTTGTTTTACCAACAATTATTGAAAAAAAATGCCCAGCATTAATTTGTAGGCCTATCACAGACAAAAAAATTGAATTATTCAAAAATAAATTAGGTACCAAAATAGGTTTACTGCAATTTGATAGCAATGATCCCAACACTTTATATAATGAATTGTTTACCACGATATCAAACGAATTTGAACAGGTTTTTAAAATTAAAAAAATTCAGCTCAGTAATAATGGTTTTTCAGAATGGGCCACTCCTGGTATACATAGAAGTAGGAAAAGATTGTATGAATTGTATGAAGAAAAGCAATCCAATCCGGATCCAAGCTTTAGAGAATTTGTTAAGAATTACTCTAAAACCTTTAGGAAAACCTGTTCTATGGCAAAATCCCTTAATATAAGCAAAAAGATAAAGGCGTCTTCAAATAAAATAAAAACTACTTGGCAAGTGATTAACAAGGAGACAGGCAAAACAAAGCCGAGGGATCAAAGTTTTGCGCTAAAGGTAAGTGGGAAAATAGTCAACTCAAGTGACGAAATCGCAAAAGTATTCGAAAATTTCTTCACAAACATCCCACTAAATATAACGGCGGGCTTAAATTCTTCGTCTCAGTCAGCAGAATCACTAATGTTAGAAAATATAAAACCATGCGTAACAGACTTTCAATTTTCCCACGTTAGCTTCCAAACTATTGTTAAAACATTTAACCAAATAAATATAAAGAAAACTGAAGACTTGTGGGGTATGTCGGTCAAACTGATATCCACGGTAATTCATATTATTGCACCACACCTTGCTACAATTTTTAATAAATGTGTTGATCATGGGACTTTCCCGGATCTCTTAAAATTTAGTAAAATAGTTCCTCTATTTAAGGCAGGTGATAATGAGGATCCAAACAATTTTAGGCCCGTAGCAATACTACCGGTATTAAGTAAAGTGTTTGAGAAACTAATTTTACACCAATTGTTGACACACTTTAGTTTAAATAAACTCTTTCATAAAAAACAATTCGGTTTCACTAAGGGTCGTTCAACGACCGACGCAGGAGTGGCATTAATGAATCACATCTTTGACGCGTGGGAGAAGGCGCAGGATGCTATCGGAGTTTTCTGTGACCTTTCTAAAGCTTTTGATTGTGTAGACCATAAAACGCTCCTTTGTAAATTGAATAGATACGGTCTCAGTAATGGATCTCTAGCTCTTCTTCAATCATATTTAGCATACAGAGTTCAGAAAGTTGACATAAATAGGGTTAAGTCTTCTGGATCTGATGTTAAAATAGGAGTTCCTCAGGGTTCTATTTTGGGGCCTTTCCTCTTCTTAGTATATGTAAATGATCTGCCCTACCTAGTTGAGAAATTGTCACAAATAGTATTGTTTGCAGACGATACTTCTCTAATTTTTAAAATCAAGAGAGGTCAATCTAATCTAGACGATGTAAACAACGCCCTTTCTAAAGTGTTAAACTGGTTTACTGTAAACAATCTCATGTTGAATGCGAAAAAGACAAAATGTATAAAGTTTTCATTGCCCAATGTAAAAAAAGTGGACACAAGTTTAATTATAGCTGGTGACAGACTAGACTTAGTAGAGTCCACGGTGTTTTTAGGTATTACAATAGACTCGAAACTGCAATGGGGTCCACACATAAAAAATCTAGCGGGTAGGTTAAGTTCAGCCGCATTTGCAGTTAGAAAAATTAGGCAACTAACAGATGTGTCAACTGCGAGGCTTGTATATTTCAGTTATTTTCACAGTATTATGTCATATGGTTTGTTACTATGGGGGCGTGCGGCAGATATAGAAACAGTTTTTATTCTACAAAAAAGGGCTGTTAGAGCTATCTACAATTTACCTACCAGGCAATCGCTAAGGGATATTTTCAAGGAAATCGGAATTCTAACGATGGCTTGCCAATATATATTCGATAACATAATGTATGTACGAAAAAACTTAACAACATTTAAATTAAACAGGGATATCCATAACGTAAACACTAGAAACAGAAACAAAGTTGCTTTATCTAAATTCAGATTAGCCAAGGTAAATGCATCTTTTGTAGGACTAAGTGTACGTTTTTACAATAAAATTCCAGAACATATTCTATCCCTGCCTGACAGCAAATTTAAAAATTTCATTAAAAAGGCGCTGTGTAAAAAGGCCTATTATAGAATAGATGACTTTATAAATGATGTAAGCCCTTGGCAGTAGACCAATTCCACAACGAGTAAATCATAGTTATTAAATAAATATTTTATATGTAGCAACCGAATCACTGCAATCCTCAGTGTTAGTTATGTATGTCATATTTTAATTTAAGTTTGTACAGACGACGTGATTGCATATTAGTAAATATATCATACATTCTATAACTGACAAAAACTTAATCTGCAGGTTTGCTAAAGGTCATTCGAATGGTGGCGTGGTGGCCGGGTCATCTATCTCCCTCCAAAATGGTTGAGACTGATGATGGCTGACCTCTGCGTTATGCTCGTGAACGAGTGCTGTTCGTGTGTCTGGCCGCAGCACTTGTCATGTTTTCACGGCCTATGTAAAAAAAGTATATTTATTTAATAATGCCTTAACATTTAAAGTTATTAATGGCAATCATGGAATCTTATGCGTATAGGTGGTATCTAATGTATTAGATTTAAGACTTGAGAAAAGATGGTCAGAGTGGAGTTTTTTTTTCCCGCTGCCTTTTTCTCCACTACATTACGGCCCGAAGGCAGCGGCTTTCACTTTCATGTTACATTGTACTTTGACATTCAGCAAACAGAATGTAAATTCTTTACGTTGAAATAAATTGAATTGAATTGAATTTGAAATGTTGGGCAGGGTAAAAAAACAAACGGCCGTTTGGTATTGACCTCACCAGGAGAGCTGATAAAATACGGCAGAGAGAAGTTGCATAAGCTGGTCTGGGAACTATTTGTTCGCATGTGGGAGCAGGAGCGCGCTCCGGATACCTTTAAAGAATCGCGCATAAATGCTCTCTACAAGAACAAAGGTGACCGATCTGACTGCAACGCTTATCGCGGTATTTCGTTTCTTTCTGCCCCCGGAAAGGTCTTTGCTACAGTTCTCTTAAACCGCCTAAAGAACTCGTCCGTTAAGATTCTGCCAGAAATCCAGTTTGGCTTCCGACCGGACCAAGGCATATGCGAAGCTATATTCTATGTGCGTCAACTGCAAGAAAAGAGCAGAAAACAGGGTCGTCAGCTAAACCTTTGCTTTGTGGACCTAGAGAAGGCTTTTGACAGCGTGCCTCGGGAAGCTCTATGGTTGGTGCTAGGTAAGCTTGGGTGCACGGAAAAGTTTGTGACACTGCTTAGACTCCTGCATGACGACATGCAATGGTGCGTTGCCATAGACGGTGATCAGACAGACTTCTTCCCCGTTACCTGTGGGGTGAAGCAAGGTTGCGTTTTAGCTAATACTCTGTTCGCCTTATACTTTGCGGTGGTAGTTAGAGGAGTCTTACAAACTGTTTCTCAAGGAGTTCGCATCCGCTTGCGCACAGACGGCAGCCTTTTCAACTTGGCTAGACTTAAGGCTCGCACTAAAGTCTCACACGCACTGATCACCGAGATCATGTATGCTGATGACCAGTGATAGGAATGGAGCGGGCTTATTTACCGAAACTCCAAGGAACAGACACAAAAATCGGAGACTTCCTTACGACAATATTTTTTTCCGGGACATCACTTAAGTAAATTAAAAATTAATAATTAATGTTATTCGGAATAAGTAATTGGTCTCTGTTTACTTCAAGTTTGAGACTAGACATAACATAAAGTCCCAAATTTTCTGAAAGTTTGCTTTTTGGAGAACATTATGTAAATGACTTAAAACTGTTAAACGCAATCTTTGTTTAAGAAACCATACACTTTTTGCAGTAAATATCTGCTTTTTCGCTTCATCTCGACCACTTTTCTTGAGATTTCTAAAGTTCAAGTGTATAATTTAAAAAAAAATATTCCGGCAATTATTGTCTTTAAAATAATAAAACACACATTTCATAACTTTTGAACTCTCTATATGTATTTTGGATGGAGATTGATAATTTTTAAAAACGAAAGGTATTTGTCTTTTATCCTACTAAAAGATCACGATACAAGAGTTTATTTAAAAATGTGTGTAATTATATTCTTTTTGATGCACTAACCCGTGCTTAGGACAATTTTAAAAACTTATTTAGTGGCTAAAAATTCCACGTACGTAATATAGAGAATAATAAAGAGGTTCGAAATTTCACTGGTGCCGATGAGTCGCCCATTAGCTCAGTTGGAAAGAGCGCTGGCACGGATAGCCAGAGGTCTCGGGTTCGAATCCCGGCATGAGTGGAATTTTTAGCCTCTAAATAGGTTTTACAAATGTTATTATTTAAATAAGGGCCGGATAACATTATTCAGTAACACAAATAATTACTTTGTAATTATATAACACTTTTCAAGGCGACTCTGTGATTTGTTGTGTATAGTCTTAAGCTTTAAGTAAACATAGACCAATTACTTATTCCGAATAACATTAATTTTTAATATCCTTAAGTGTTGGCTCGGAAAAAAATGTTCCTCGAAGTTTAGGTAAATAAGCCCGCGCCATTCGCGGGCTTAACTAATAGGTTTTACAAATGTTATTATTTAAATAAGGGCCGGATCACATTATTCAGTAACACAAAGAGTAAACTTTGTAATTATATAACACTTTTCAAGGCGACTCTGTGATTTGTTATGTATAGTCTTAAACTTTAAGTAAACATAGACCAATTACTTATTCCGAATAACATTAATTTTTAATTTACTTAAGTGTTTTCCCGGAAAAAAATGTTCCTCGAAGTTTAGGTAAATAAGCCAGCGCCATCACTGCTGATGACAATCATGTGCTTCGTAGCAGAATCCCCAGACGGCCTGCAACAGCTAATGTCAGCATTTCACCAAGCCTGCCGTAAGTTCGGCCTGAAGAGCAGTGTCAATAGGATGGAGGTGATGTCCCTGGACATACACGGTCACGAGACACTGGCCATAAAACTTGGTGAGGATGTGCTGAAGCAGGTGGATAAATTTCGCTATCTGGGGGACACTGTAACATCCAAGTGTGACCTTGATGCTGAGATAAATAGCAGGGTAGGTGCCTCGGCTGCAGCATTCGGCAAGCTATGTTCCAAGGTCTTCTGCTCTCATGAACTTAAGTTGGCCACTAAGATATATCGACATACATGGCAATCGAGCTGCCAAACCTCTTATAGTCCTTTGAGACGTGGTGTGTATACCGCCGCCACATTTGCACTCTTGATCGCTTCCACCTTAAATGCCTCCGTACCATCATGACGATCAGATGGTCTGTTAGAGTGCGAAATACCGAAGTTCTGCGACAAGCCAATGTTGGTGGCATTGAGGCCTATTAAATGCGTCGACAGCTTCGGCGGTGTGGTCACGTATCTCGTATGGCGGAGGAAAGAGTGGTGAAGCGCATCTTCTATTCTGAACTGGAGGAGGGCAAGCGGAATCATGGCGGTCCCCTCCTCCGGTACAAGGATGTCCAAAAGCGACAAATGAATAGATGCAACATAAAGCCCTCCCGCTGGAAACGGGAACGTGGCAGCACAGCAGCCAGAATGGTGCAGGATGGTGAACAGCCAAGTACGTGAGTTTGAGGTTCAGCGTAAAGCTGACCTTGATACCAAACGCGACCAGTTAAAGGCTCGCCCACCTGCTGCAATAACATATAACTATGAGAACGGCATTCTCACGTGCCCTCAGTGTGCACGGAGTTTCGCCGCGAAGATAGGCTACATAAGCCAAGCGCCACATTTCTGATTAAGGGTCAAAGTGGTCGCCATGGCCGAAATCGGTCGGAGCAATCATCATCATCATACTATAAGTTTTGCGTAACTTAAAAAAACAACATGTTATAACCAAAATATTATGTTTATTGCTTTTCAAAATACTCTCCTTTACATTTTAAACATGTTTTCATGCAATCGAACCATTTTCTACAACCATAGATCTGAAGGCATGTTTTCTACGTGCTGATTGAACGCATTTACTGCCTCTTCGGAGTTGGTAAAAGTAAAACCTCTCATCAAATCTTTGATTTTGGGGAAAACACAGAAATCACAGGTTGCTAGGTCGGGGCTATGCGCAGGATGGGTGACGAGTTGTACTTTTTCGGAAGCTAAAAATGACTTAGTTTTGCTTTGGCCGCGTGTCATGATGTAGGAGAACGCGGCTTTTTGGTAGTCTTTCGCGAACTTTATCTAACACCCTGGATAAACAAACGGCTAAATACCACTCGGCATTAACATTTTTTTGATCTTCAAGTGGAATTGTACAGATAGGACCCGTAGCTGAGAAAAAAAGGGATAATTTTTTTTACCAACGTTTCTCGCCTGCTTGACTTTTGTTGGCCGGTTTATTTTTTTAACACCCATTCACAAGATTGCTGTTTTTTTTCGTCTTTTTCGACTACTGTGAAAATGTCATAAACAGCATTAGAATGTCCATGGTCGTACTTTAGTAGCATCTGTGAGCACCATTCCACGCGAGCCCGCTTCTGCTCCGCTGTCAGTTTAAGAGGGATCCAACGAAAACGAAGTTTGCTAACTTTCAATTCTTCGTGTAAAATTTTCTCAATTTGGCTCATACCAATCCTCAATTAGTTCTCAAATTGTCTCATAGGTAATCCGCGAAATTTCTTCAATTAGCCGCTTAACAGTAGCCACATTATTTTCGTTGACGGCAGTTGAAGGCGTCATGTAAAGAAACTCTCCACCTCTCTAAAATTCAGCAAACCATCGGGTCACGGTGCTCAAACATGGTGCTTCTCTTCCAAAATCATTTTGAAGATGAGCGGCACAGTTTTGCGGGGAGAGAAAACTTTTTATGCCTTAATGTATGTGTACGCTACCGTATGTGTACCACTTTGTACCATATGTGACCTCTAATTTTATAAGGAACACTATTCCCTAAGATACAGGTTTTGCCTAGTTTAGGGGATCGAAGAGTGGCACTGTTTTTAAACTCATGTTGTACAGCCTCTGCCTATTTTAAGTGTGTGCGTACCTATACTTTAGTCACTGTCTCTGTAAATTGACTGTATTCGTGTTTTTGCTACATGTACAATAAATAAATTATTATTATTACATATATTAAAATCATAAAAAATCATCGCTCTAACATCCTTTCGACTGAATTCCATTTTCGTTGCGTACGTAGAACTTTGATGTGTGATAAAAAACAATTGACCAATGATTTCCCCCGTCGAATTTCTGTTATTTCGTTAATATTCGAAACTCAAATAATTCCGATTAGCTAGAAGTGCAAAACTTTTAGTGTGCCCCATGTAGTACATGGTACTCGTTTATTTAATAGTTTTTAAATCTCTCATGATCGGCAAGTAGGTTCTTATTACCTCCAAATGGGGCTTGTAGGTGACTAATTAGCGGTCTAGGGTAATAATGTAGCTAGAAAAGTCCTAGGGCTAAACAATAAAAAAAAAACACTTCTTTCTTTCAAAAAGTTCGCGTACATCTAACCATCATACTATACAATACAAATAATACAAATAATGTTTATTTATAAGGAATAATACACAATGCCAGATAACAATGGTACTTAGATATTAAAAAGTAAAATTTTGTGTAAACAACAAGAGTAATGGTGACCCCACACTAGGCATAGCCTGTATCGTGGGCGTCAGGACATGATTAGCCATTATTTATTTACAATTACAATAGGGCAATCTAAGCAGGCAGTCTATTTCTATTAATTACATTAATCTCATTTAATAATTATTGAATTTATACAAATTCATGCACAAATGTTTAGAAAGTGGAAATAAAAATACAAATTAATTATCAAAAAAAAGAAAATTTCATGCAAAATCAACTTGTTTGGCTGACCCATTCAAGCTATTAAAATTTTCCCTAGAATGAAAATTTTGAAATAAATTAAATAAATTGCTACTCATAATACGTGACAAATTGTGTACAGAATGATATAGAGGACTGCATAGGTTATTTTTGTATTGTCAACAGGGTCTCAGAAGTTGCGTAGTTCAAAGTTTTTAGATAGTTGGTGACTACCACCTTACATTCTCTTAGTGTAGAATTCTGTACATCACAGTATTTTAGTATCGTGTTATAAAGGAAAGGTGAAGAGAAATTAGAAAAGCGTTGTGCAAAAGAAGTTCTTGTTATAGGAACTGGAATTCTAAAAACTCTTTTTTTGGATAGTTGGGTGTATTCAGGAGAGTTTAGGATCCTCTTGTGTACACCCAAAACAGCTCCAAGGATATATAGTTGTCGGACTCGGAGAACGGAACAGTCTTGGTATAAACTATCAGTTGAATATAGGCGAGGTCTACTACACATTACCTTCAGAACGGAGCGCTGCGCCCTCTCAACCTTGATCATGAGCGTTTTAGCAGAAGCTCCCCAAACCGATATACAATAGGTGATTAATGATTGGCAAAGAGTGAGATAGATGTTATGGAGTAATTTCTTATCAGCACTTTGTCTCAAGCACTTCATTATGCCAACCACCCTTCGAACTCTGGCAGACACTGCTTCAACATGTGGCCCAAAAGTTAGACGTTCATCTAATTGAACTCCCAGGTAGCGTATACTACTGATGCGTTGTACACCCGGGCAAGAGCAAGATTGGCTGTCGGGATCACTGCATTGATGTATCGGAATGGCTGGCAGATTAGCGGGGGCAGAAGCTTTAGTAATGTGGAAAGCTAGATATTTAGTCTTCTCTGTATTAAGAGTTAACAGATTGTTATTAAGCCAACTAGCTATCTTGTTCATTCCGGTGACTGCCTTATTATGAACTTCATTCCAGGATACCCCGTGAAATATAACTGCAGTATCATCAGCGTAGCACACCAACTCTGCGTCTAGTGACGGGATATTCACGATATCATTTAAATATACTAAAAACAGGCTTGGCCCGAGTATGCTTCCCTGTGGTACACCTACATTCAAGAAGAGGGGGTCGCTAAGGGATTTATTTATATTTACACACTGTCTCCGTCCACTAAGGTAGCTATAAAACCAGTTTAAGGCTATCCCTCGTATGCCAAGTAACTCTAGTTTTCTGATCAGTATGGGGACGGAGACAGTGTCAAAAGCCTTGGCCAAATCTAAGAAGACTCCCACACACTTTTGTCCTAGATCCAAACCACCAGAAACTAGCTTCACTAAAAGAGACACCGCATCCTCCACCGACCTACCGCGACGAAAGCCAAATTGTCGTTGAGTTAGAAGATTATTCTTCTCAAGGAAACCCACGAGACGATTATTCGCAATCTTCTCGAGTAGTTTTGAGACAGTGCTCAGCAAGGAAATCGGCCTATAGTTAGTAGGAATATTCTTAGGACCTGTCTTGTATATAGGAGACACAGAGGCAAGCTTCCATGAAGAGGGAAATATACCGCTCGAGAAACTGATGTTCACGATATGTGTCAAAGGCTCCGCCACAGAGTGAGCACAGTACTTAAGAAGTGGGGATCTTATGTTATCCAACCCTGGAGCACTATCAGCCCTCAGCTGCATGATTATTTCCCTAACTTCTACATAATCCGTTGGATTAAAGAAGAAGGAGTTGCATGAGGGGACTGCTTTTGCGTTCAAACTGACCGAGGCTGCTAGGTTTTCCTCTGTGGTAGCGAGCTTGGTTAGAATGCTTTCAGCCAAATTTTTCCCTACAGTAGAAAAATATTTATTTGTTTGGTTTAGGCACTCTGAAACTGGTACAGATGGATCCAGTAAGTGAGATGCATCATTCTTTGAGGCTTTTATATGGCATATACTTTTTATTTCCTTCCATAGCTTTTTTGGATTTAATTTGCTATCTTCAAGTAATTGTTGCTCATATGCCGACTTAAGGCGTCGTAATAAATCATTACAGAAGTTTTTATACCTGGTAAAAGTTAGTTTGGCAATATCATCATTTGGATTTTTTCTACACTTAAGATGCAGCCTGTCCTTGTGTTTAATGCAGCGCAAGAGACCTGGGGTGATCCAAGGCTTAATATTAAATCTTGTACGACTCAACCTAACCTGACAGCTGTTCCTTTCAATAGCATTGTTAACAATACGTGTAAATTCATCCACAGCCTCTGATGGATCCGCGTGCCTTGTAACCAGTGACCAATCGACATTACGCAGTTCACACGTTATGGCTGCGTAGTCTATTTTCAGAAAATGTCTATTTAATTTTTGTATTGGTTTAGCATTGTGCTGAATGCCAAGCATGACTAGATCATGGTCGGTGAGTTCCGTAGTACAAACAACAGATTTCATCATGTTGCGTGCCTTACTTCTAACAAAAATATGATCCAGGCATGCAGTAAGGCGAGTAGGTTCCGAGACAGCAGGCAAAAGCCCAAACTCTGCCATGTGACACAGATACTCGTCTCGTCTTGAGTCGGTTCCACTTGGTAATATATCGATATTAATGTCACCGCACAGAATAAGCGAGGATTTAGATTGATACTCAGTTAATAACCCATCAAGAGAGCCTAGAAATGAATCAACGCATTTAAACGAAGGTGAGCGATATATTCCTATAATTGTATAACTGTTTGGTATATCAACAACTAAGCAGTTGGATTCAATTAAATTGGGTTCGTGAGCTGTTGCTGATAGTTCTGCTTTGACATACACCACCACACCTCCAGCCTGGTTAATGTTATTTTCTGTATGAAAGGAAGTATACCCATCCAATTGTCCAATTTGAGAGGATTCATTTAACCAACACTCAGTCAACACGATTACATCAAATACCAAATTAAGCCGGTTTAGAACTACTAAAAATGCTTCAAAGTTCTTAGCCACACTACGTATATTAAATGTAATTACCTTTATGTTGTACTTGTCGTTTATCATCTCTTGGCATGCTTCCACTGATTCTACCTTACAGCACTGAATAGATAAGAGATTATCAATATCCGCTCCAATGTCATCCGCCATCTGAAAGATCTATGATGACAGTACCCATAGTGAAAGCAATACCAAGTGATATTTTGTATGACAGAGAGAAGATAAGTACGATGTGTGGGTTTTTTAAACAATTTGAGCATTTCAGCAGAGTGTGAGAGATTATGCAATGAATTTGTGATGGGGCATAATTCGGTGTACACGTAACAGCTAAAGGTTTTACATAGTATACAAATATTGTGTTTTTTGTGTAATATACACTTAGACCTGAGGTGATTGTCGCTAGATAATTTTGTATACAACGGTTTTGTTTACAGAAAAATATAAGTAGGCACAATAGAACGAGCATAGATAGCAAACAAAAAGTAGCACCGGCAATGAGTAGCAAGTAGAATGCACAAAGTTTCCAAAACCTGAGTTTAACTAGATCTAATATGATTGCACCTAGAGAGTATTGTATAAATTTCATTGGCTGACAGTGGTACATGAGTAGGCATGTTTGAACAATAATGTGTCGGCATATTATAGAATGAAAACAAGCACATGCAATAAGTAGCAAGCAGAAAGCACACAGTTTTATCACAGCAACCTTAATTGATGACTGGGGTCTCACATCCAAGTTGATCCAAATCTTCGGAAGACCGGATTGCGATTGCCGGTTTATGCACATCTTGGCGAACGTGGACAATTCCATTTCGGATCCAACAGAATCTGTGGCTTTGCCTGGTTCTAAGCCTGGTTTCACGAAAAAGGTCGCGGTTTTGCTTAGTGAGCCTAATATTGAAGTAGAGCTTTGCATTAGGGCCGTCTGATATTCCCTCAGTGTTAAGTTCTCGTCGGCTTTTAGCAGCTTTGACTAGTTCATCACGCTTAGATCTTCTTACCAGCTTCACCACAATGAATCGGGGTAGGTGTGCTTCAGAGCGCCGTGGTCCAACACGGGTCACATGATCCACGTCTCTTTCATCAAGATCCACTCCTACCTTCTTGGCCGCGAGAAGTACTGTGTGCATTAGGTTCTCGTTCTCGGCTTCGCGAATACCTGCTATCTCCAACTCATTACTGATAAATTGTTGCTCTTGGTTAGAGACTTTAGATTGTAGATTAGCTACTGTGAGCTTTAAAGTGTCAATCTCGCGGGTTTGCGACGACACCCTACCCTCTAGGGCTGTAATCTTAACGTTTATCGAAGTATTTAGATCAAGAACTTCCTGTCTCAGCAACCGGATCTCTTCCACCAGCGTACCTACCACCATCTCAAGTGAAGGAGTGTCATCCAGAGCTGTCGGCATACGGGAGCCGCGATGTTTGTTCACGTTTTCAGAACCATTAGAGGTGTAAGTGTCATTTAACTTAGACACGAGCGTACGAACTGGAGTGGATGTGTTGTCACCTTTTGGTGCCATGGACACGCATAGAGGACATACCCAATTAGATTTTTGCTCCTCAGGGAGCTTCTCAAATACTTCCGTCGCGATGTTGAGACAAGGCAGGTCGTAAAGTTTTCCACATTTGCTGCACTCCATGAAACTGATGGACAGTATTTGCTTGTTACACCCATAGCATACCGTCGCCATGCTGAGAATCAAAATATTAACCCTCGTTTGGTGCAAGTGGGCCGCCCGTGTGAGCACGCTGCAAGCCGGCGAGCGGAGCGATAAGAGAACCGGTTGGCTTTGCGAGTCGGTTCGGGCACCTCGGAGTATGATTATTGTATCGTAGGTCAGTTACGCGAGTCCGTAATTTAAATAGTATGGGATAATTGTTTATATCTCAGCAACCACTGGTTGAAATTTAATGCAATGTTCAGCGTTAGAAACTACAATTATTTTGCAACACTATGGTATAAACACAGCAATATTTAAAGACTGTTTTAGCACTTATATACTATAAACAACGGAGAATCAAGCGATAGCACGTCTGCCCAGACTGACCGCGCGCGGCTCACCCTGGCAATATACATCACGCATTCAGCATAATGACCAAAGAGGTCGCTTGCTATTCAGCCTTGTCTTTGTGTGAGTATAATAGTGATCTATTTTAAATATTGAACGGCGAAGCACAATTTCGTTCTTGAAAAAAAACTTAAAACGTTATTTCCTTGATTTTTTTAATGAAAAAGGCAAGAATAGAAAAGTTTTACTTTAAAAAATGTTTTATTCTTGTAATGCCGGTTTTTTTCTACTTACCTCACAATCGAGATGTAAAGCAGAAGAGTTAGCTCGGGTGTAAGCATCAATTGCACCCTCGAACTTATCTCGGGCTGCAATTGATGCCGTACTTGGCTACTAATATACTAATAATAATTTAATAGCATTCGTTTAATATAATCGTCATGAGCTTTAAATTAAAATTGCGTTGTTTATGTAAACAGACGTCAGTTGGTCGAATACTGTGATATGCTTCAATGTTTGGCGTCCGTATGTTGTACATTACGCCACTTCTTCAAAATACGAACGCGTGATACTTAGCAGTGTGAAAATTATGGAGCACCTAACGCCCGTTTAGTTGTTTATTTAAGACTATATTCATGTTCCTTAACTTCAGCTTAAATGATTCATTAATTATTATTAAAATATTGGTATTTTTTTATTATTTATTAATATTTATTAGTCTTTTAGTAAATCAGTATTTAGTAACAGGGCCTTTGGCTAAGGCTTTGGTTAACTTACGTTATTGTGACCTTATAAAACACTGCCCATTAATTTTCATGAAATGATAATAATTTTAATCAACATCTCGTATTGAGTTTGTTATAGGTATACAGATGAAACCGGACGTGGAACATCTAGTCTTAATCTGGTCCATATATTACTCTACTATATTTTACTGTATTTCAAGTACACTTACATAAATAAACAAAATTCGCTTAGTGCAAAATTGTAAACATACTTAACGTCTCGTAATTCAAACCAATGCCCTCAATATTATCACCGCCATAAAAATACGGACCTCATTAGTCGTAAGATACGAATCCTTAATGAGGATTTTCAGATAAACTTAAAAATTGCGCTTAGTACAAACATAACATTTTGTACTGCAAACATATAAATAATATTCTATTTATGTAGTCACATTGATTATATATGGACGTCAACAGTCGTAGGATGCAAACCATTAAAGACAATCTGACGTCCGTATATAAAAAAAACACAAAACTACCAACTATAACATTATTTCACTGATTCAACTCATAATACCAACACGACCACTGAGTAAGACATAGAATTTAATTTCCTTTGGCCTCTACCGTGACCACTAAACGTTTCTAATATATCAGACTGAGGCTAATTTAAGGTTTCCTATACCATTACATTACAACAAGCGACACATATTTTCGTTTTAAATTATATTTTACTCTAAAAAGGAGTACGTTAAAGGAGTATGACTGCACTACAAACTTACTAATAACGAACACGCATTAATTTGTGGAAAAATGTCAAAGCGAGCAGCAAAATCTTCGGTTCTGAAGTGGAAATATTAAGTTCTCGGGAACATTCATGGGCGTCAAATGTTGCTCAGTATGAATAGAACGCGTCAAACCGACATCTGTATATTATAAGTAGATCTCGCATTATTGAAACTATTTCTCTTAGAACGACACTATATCATCACTCATCAGCTCTATTTGTGATCGGAACCTAGGTATTAGGTATTTCTTATCGATTGACAGTCAGTGTCTACCTATAGCTAGCAGGAGCACAAAACTAAGTGCCTACCCTACCTACTCCGGGTGCATGAAATAAAGTAGTAAAAACGAGTGAATAGGTATTATAATTTCAAATGTGAACTACGGTAACATTTGAAATTATAATACAATTTTGAACCTTATTCCCTTGACATAAGTTTCGTAAAGTGTACATATTATTAAAGGCGACTGTACGTACATACTCGCGTACCTGTTATCAACTTTAATAAATTCTTTAAATTAATCTTTCAAACCCAAAATAATGATAAAAAGTACTAAATATAATAGGTAAATATTGAAACGGCATTCAAAAATTTACTCGTCATTCCTTCAACCTTCTCTTTGAGAACGGCATTTCAGTTACATTAACACAGTCGTCACAAATTAGATCGCACTAAACGGCAACGTCGCAATTCGCAGCAACAAATAACGGGACGCCAAATGAGGCGCACTATGAACTGGTGATTGAAGACAGCAGCGCCACCGATATTGGCTACGAAAATGCGCGGAACTACGGAATTATTCAGTTCAGTCAGAACGGAAGAAAAATGACTTCCAAGTTTATTTTTTTATTTTTAATTATTTGTGGTCAGCAGCGTAAGAGGAGGCGATTGGAACGGGTCTCCTATTTGACTTCCGTATATCGGACGTCAGAAGCAGGTGGACGTCCGATTAAATGTAAAAAAGCCCATAATGGACGCCGAATCTGTAGTAGGATGTAAATATATATATATATATATATATATATATACCCTCGTTTCGGTTTGGGCATATTTTGGATGTTTTTCTAGAGAACATTTTACTTTGCACAACCAGAAAAATGACAACCTTGGTTTCTTATATAATATATTTCACATAACCATTATATAAGAAACTAGCCGACCCAGCGAACTTCGTACCGCCTAATAGTCGATTTTTTTTTATTTTTCTCTCCGTGAAAACCATCCCCGTACTTCAAGGAATATTCTAAAAAAGGAATCAGCAAAATCGGTTCAGCTGCTCTCGAGATTTCCGCTTACCAACACATTCAGCGATTCATTTTTATATTATGGAAGAAGATACTCGTAACATAGTAATTAAAAAAAGAAATAGAGATAGAGTTTTTTTTTAAATCTCGCTATTTTATTGTCGTCTTGACCTTTACTAGCCTGTTTCTGCTGATTTTATTAATTTATTTCTCAATTTAGATTTCATCTTATTTAATTCGTTAAAAACTCTCTCAAAATCTGCCTTACTGTACGGTAAACATCTCAGAACACAAAAATAAGAGGTAAACATGATACGTCAAGAGTGAACTTTGCCAATGTTTCGCACTCTGTTTCATCATGAACTTTCACCCAAAATACATTCCTTTTCATGTAAAGCTTGAAATGCCGCACTAAACTTCACGGTAGTTTTAACCCTGTCGAATACCGTATTTTTAAAAAAAAAACATCCATAAAGTACCGTATATTACGACAATTGTCTTATCAATAATAACGTTTGCGAGCACGCCGGCAGGTACCACTCTCCTCCGTAGGATTTTTCGGTCAATCATCATCAACCAATTATGTCCCCACCTAGGGGCACGGGTCTCTTCCCTGAGGAAGGTATATGCCATATGTCACCACGGGGTTCACGTCCGGTTTGGTGGAGGCTTGCAAGACTAGTAGCTGGTCTAACTGTCAGAAGTTTTCAAGCTGTCCTAAGGCCTCTGACATGGCTTAACGACTGCCATCCATCGACAACAGCCGGCACCAACGGCTTAACGTGCCTAGCGAAGCACGGAACCGCTTGGAATGATGCCACTAGCGTTAGTCATAGACGGTCATCCCTCCATGCACAGAACGCGCCCTATACTGCTTAACATAAAGCGCCTTCGTGATCGTTTAAGATCAGCTGTCGACTGTACAAACGCGCGGTTGAGTGCTCTCAAGTAACAGACAAATCTCATTTACTTGATTCGCCTCCCGTGAACTAACTTTGAATGTGCAACTATGTATAAAATAAATGTAATATATACAAAAACAAAAATATTTATTCACAGTAGGGTAGGGACTTCCTATTAAATGTATAAGTCATAGTCAAACGTTGAAATCCTTTCGAATTTCGGGATTTGACTAAAACATTTCTGGTCAAACCTAGAAGTCCCTGGCTTTTTAGTGAACTTCTAAAATTAAATAATTACTGATCTGAGTTTTTTGCGTAAATGAGCTTAATATTGGTTTAATCTTTCATTTTAAGTTAATAAACTGGTAATGAGAAGCAATGAAAACGCAATTGCTTAACATTCCACGTACGTTTCGAAAACTCACACGTCCCATTAGTTTTACGATGGTCATCATTTGGAATTTGCAAAAACAATTTGAAAGTTGCAATGTCCTTTGCCCGGGTCATACCCGGCCACTAAATAAAATTTAATTGTAAACAAGCATAGAAGACTTCTGCCTCACATTCGGGAGGTCGTGATTTCGAGTCCCGGTACGGTCCAAAGAATTTGTGAAATTTTAGTAATTAAATCAATCAATCAAATAAATTTATTTCAATGTAAAATTTACAATCTGTTTGCTGATTTTCTGTTTGTCAATGTAAAATGTAAGCCAATGCCTTCGGGCCGTATTGTAGTGGAGAAAAAGGCAGCGGGAAAAAAACTCCACTCTGTCCAACTTTTCTCAAGTCATCTTAAACCAAATACATCAGTTGCCACCTATATGTATACCTAATAAGATATCATGATTGCCATTAATAACTTTTAATGCCAAAACACTAGTACCTAGTTATAGAATGTCCGTAGCCCTTTGCGTGACCTTGAGCTTTCTTATGAGGCTCATAGTGAAGTTGTACTTGTAAAATAACATAACATGACCTCACGCCTGTATCCCAGATGCGTAGGCAGAGACCAGGGACTGCCTCCTGCCACGATCCCTACAGGTCACCATCGCTTCATCAACGTTCGTAAGTCGTTGAATGCACGCACGCCGATTCCGGGTACTTTTTATGTTCTCCTTTGCTAATACATGCTATTTGTATTTGTATCTGCATCTAAACAGTTTGTGAATTCTAGTATCCCGATGCCCACTTTAAATGCCAATGATAAGTTTCGCAATAAACATAATGAACTCTGTGACAAGTCTACTATGCTAGTGATAATTATGTGTGGAGCCTTCGCAGTAAACACCTTGGCCAAATTTAGACATTTGCCAATTTTATTAAAAGTAATAAAAAGTGTTGACCATGATTGGACAATCAATATTGCCTGCCTAGAAATACAATGTTTATACATAATATATATTTACCTTTACAAGTAGGCGTAAACATATTTGCCTTTAGGATATGACCATAAATTAAATAGATAAACTCACCTCTGTATTACTTAGTAGAAACACTAAGTTAGTCAGGTTTACCAGACCTTATCACCAGACCACGGATGTAGTTAGGGTTGTGTGTCGTGACTTAAGGATACCCTAACTACAGTAATTGACTACTTGCCACTTCAGTCTACACGTGACCACGGCAACTGCAACGTCACCGAAACGTCGGGAATTAAGGTAATTACGTTTTACCTGACCGAAAGGCTCGTGGCCTAGTCGAACCGATTGATTGGAAACAATCATTTGATTTAAGCAACAAAAGACGCAGTCAGGTCCAGGATGGGACCGTCCCGAGACTACCGCTAGTGGCCTTTTTTCAGAGCGCTTCCGTCCTTGTATATCACCACTGCTGCGGCACAGGTCTCTTGCTACATCGCAGGAAGATTGGGCATCCACCAGGGGGGCCAAGTCTGGGTTGGCGGGCCTTACTGTCAGAAGTTATCAAGCCGCCCATAAGGCCTCTGACATGGCTAAACGACTGCCATTACTTGACAGCCGGCACCTACGGCTTAACGTGCCTTGCGAAGGACGGAATGCAATACACTCTTCTGAGTTATATACGACTTTTAAACAGGGAAGTTTTTAAGATACACCAACGTAATCTTCTTCTTCTTTCGTGTAGAAAGCGTCGACTCCTTCTCAGGCACCTCGCTTCCAATACCGCGCCACTGCGATTGCGCTGTGTGATGCCTCCATGATAACAACATAATAATAATAAACGTAAAAACAGTCTTAAGTACGAAATACAAGTATTTCGTGCAAACTGGCCAGAATAACGCAACGCAACTATGTCCCTTCGTCACGAGTCGATAACATCTCGGTCCACTTTCGCGGCTCCAGCAACGATAACACAAACATATACTTAACGTTGCTTACTGACCACGCAACATGCTATTTCTTAAGCGCTAGATAAATACACGCAGTAATTTTTGTGGCGTTACAGTCGGAAGTACTACTACTCCTATTAGTCTGTTTTCTGTCTTATGGGATTCCGAACAGGAGGTTTTAGTTTAGGCCAGAGAATAAACAGTAAGAACAGTAAGAGAATAAAGAACAAAGTGGCCAGCCAGTGCGATACATGAGCAACAGCATTCCTCAACTAAAATTTCATTTAATTAAAACTGTTTTTATACGGATTTATGCTCGTTTATTACATTTTTACAATTATACTATTTTTATTTTTAATGCACTAACCCGTGCTAAAGACAAATTTAAAAACCTATTTAGAGGCTAAAAATTTCACCCATGCCGGGATTCCGTAATACAGAGAATAGTGTAAAGAGGTTCGAAATTTCACTGATGCCGGTGAGTCGCCCATTGGCTCAATTGGTAGAGCGCTGGCACGGATAGCCAGAGGTTGCGGGTTCGAATCCCGGCATGGGTGAAATTTTTAGCCTCTAAATAGGTTTTTAAATTTTTACAATTTTCCAACGTTTCGGCACTTTTACAGGTGCCGTGGTCTCGGATGACTGAGGTGGTAGGCGTCTTTTTTAAAAGCATTAACGGTTAGTTTACTACCCTCGGCAAAAATTACAAAAGTTAATTATGAATTTCATTTGTTTAAGTTATCTGGAAGAGATCACTTTTAGTGGCAAGGTAGCCGTATGGAATCTTAGGTTAAGAAATATCTGTGTAAATTAATTCTTTATGTGGACAAGATTTCTCAACCCAATGGTTTTTTTACATCGATTCTTAAAAATAATAATCTAAATAGACGATATTTTTAATTACTAACTATATAAGGCTATCAAGCCCTCCAAATTTTATAGCTTGCAGAAACCCTGACATTTTGGAAAATATTGATACAAACGATATTGTAGAAAAAAAACTCTCTTGAGTTTATTAGAAATTTTTCATTTCAGTGATATCTGTCTGTATTTGCAAATCTATCCGACAAGCAGCTTTGATTGCTTTAAAATTCAGACCCATCTGTCGTTTGTGATTGGCTATTGTCTTGTCTAACAAGTGACATTGGCGAATTGTACTGGACAATCAGTGCAGTCAGCCCATAAAGCACAATTATCACCCCAGCGTGCAGTCTGTTAGCTTTTAGAATATACCTCGGGCTCTGGAGTAGGCTTCGGTTTTCGCCGAAAGCACACGAGTGTAATACTACTTCCTGCTCTGTACAGAACATTTCTTCGCTATTTTGAAAAGTTATGTAAAGTTAAGTGTAATATGACACGATATTTCTATTACACGAATATATCCGATTCTATCCGATACTAGCTGAGGTACATTCTAGAAGCTAACGGACTGTAGTAAGTTTTCATGTTTGTGACGTCCTTGCCTGTTTACCATAGTACAGGTTATTCTAGTTTGGGACTTGGCCCTAGAGTTACATCGTTTTTCAATAGAATGGTATAAACTAAGCAACTAAGTTTAATCAAAACCATCGCACCAAAAAACCTAAACACGCAATACAAAAACGACGATGCCGGTTTATTGAAACAATATAAAATAATAAATGTTTTCGATAAATTCAAGATGGCCATTGTAAGTGAGGAATGCGGCAGAATGGACTTCCCGACGAAACGAACCCGTCCTAAACAACTTCGGAAACTGCAGTACCTTCCTACCTACACTTTACCGCACTACAACAACTATTATGGGACTCGTACAGCGGAGTACATTCTTCCAATGATTCTAAACGAACTACCCACCGAAATTGTTGAAAAAATCCAGTCTGAAACAAATAAATGCCGACATGCCCTAAAACAACACTTCTTAAGTTAGAAAACGAGTAACTCACCTCACAGATAAACCTGTACAGGTTTCAGTGAAGGTTTTTTTTGTATTTAATTAGTATTCTGTAAATGTCTTGAATAAATACTAATAAAAAAAAAACACGACAATGTTTGTTATTTGCCTCACTTTCGTAGTCTTCAAAGCAATACCAGTACAATGTCATTCCATAGTCTTCGCAAATTGAATAGACATCTTTCGCGAAGAAGATCGAATCGCTCGAAGCGCCGAGTTAAGTAACACGGATGTTACTAGACTACCGATATTGTGAATGAAACTACCATTACCGGACTAATATGACTCTATTAGACTCTGTAGCGGTGGTAGCTCAGTGGGTAGAACGATGGACTGGCAAGCGAGAGCCCCAGGTTCGATCCCGAGTGCCGGCATGTACCAATGACATTTGCGAATTTGTAGTCGCAATACCACACGCTGACGGTGAAGGAAAACATCGTGAGGAAACCCGCGGCTTGGTTGGCTCCGCACGTATTGACTAGTGTTTCCTGTGGGCTAGGCCGACTAAGCTGTCAGGATGGTATAGCTGCTGGGCAAGCCTACACCATCTATAAAACCATGTCCCAGGCACTACAGCGTCGGAGTGGTCCCTTCACCCACCTAGTGTGAGTGAAGATACCACTAGACGCTGTATAAATCCTCTCATTAAGTAGATGCAAAAAAGGCCTATTATGACTCTATTGAACAACTACGCATTTAAGAGACTCACCCCCCAGATCAATTCATTGTGTTGGGCGGAAGTGATCACATTGTAGTATAGTTATGGTAGGGTAAACAAAAAAAATTATGTCCTGTGGTTCACGAAGATCACTTAGGGCCAGTTTCTGAATTGAGAATTTCGTTTAAGGGCGCTAAATAGCGCCACCAATGGAATAAAATAACTTGTTCTATAAAACGTTTCTTTCAAAAAGTAAGAAATCTGATATCAAATTTAAAAGAAAATCAAATCATGAGAAATCTTAATCTGCCTGTACGTAATACAGAGAATAGTGAAAAGAGGTTCGAAATTTCACTGATGCCGGTGAGTCGCCCATTAGCTCAATTGGAAGAGCGCTGGCACGGAGAGCCAGAGGTCGCGGGTTCGAATTCCGGCATGGGTGGAATTTTTAGCCTCTAAATAGGTTTTTAAAATTGTCCTTAGCACGAGTTAGTGCATTAAAAATAAAATTAGTAAAATCTTAATATCTGTGGTAACTAATTTAAGAACATAAAGCCTAGAATGTGCGTAGTATAAATATCCGAGGCCTTTAATCTATTTCCGCTAAAAACGGCCGTTTTTGGTGGAAATCGATTAGGCCTTGATTGTTGATCCTAGGTTCTAGACTAAAGGTTCTAAAAATAGTTATCACAGTTGTTAAGATTTCTCATGTTCACTTTTAAATAAAAACGTATTATAAAGCAAGTTATTATTTTTATTGCGTTGGTGGCGTCAGCGCGCCTAAGCGCCTTAAGAAAGACTTGGTTGTCTTGTAGCCAATCGCATTTCAGTGTTATAACTATTATAACACTTGCAAAGCAAGTCGGTGCCTCAGGCGATTCGATTTCCTTCAGGAGAGAAGCCTATTTATAATAATTTGCGCGCCGTATATCATTAGAATTAAATTATAATGTTACAATAACTCTATATTATTGTACCAGTAATAGTGCAATTGGCGGGCGTAATGCTAAATAGTATCTTATTTTAGCAAACCAAAGTGACGTGGAGATGGTGGGGGTAGTGCCAAACGCCAAATAGTGGAGTGATATTTTAAAGTTTGTTTTGCTCGTTCGTTACACTTTATTCCGCAAAAAAAAAACATTTACATTAACCTAAAAAGTAACGTAATTATTTTTTAATGGCTTTGTTACTTAGTAGGCTACGAAACAGAGTCAAATAATAGTCATTGTCGTGCTATTATCACTCTAGTGAACAAGGGAGCGTTTATTTGACTCTAGACCCTGAGTGTTTGATAACAACCGCGTTTCTGCGAGTACATTGACACAAGGCAAAAGCTACCCAACCTGTTCAGCAGGTCGTGGCGTTACGGAAACCTAGATAATTTCCAACTAAAGCAGGCAAAGTAACCCGGAAGTGCCACCTGCGCTAGCCTGACGACTATTATATATAAAGAATGCCATTTAGAGTTGCATAAGTTAGTAATTAGGTGAAATTGTAGGCTTTACTCCCTCTGAACCCCACATTTTGATATTATTCTTTTTTTCATGTCGGAAGTAGGTTCCTTTTTCTATCCGACGTACTTACTTACTTTCAACAATTCATGGTTTACTGTGACAGTTTAATGTACATTAATTTGATCTTAAGTCTTAAGTACATTAAGGTCGATTAACGTACAGATTAATTAGTGACAGCGGTGATAGCCCAGTAGGTAGAACATAGACTAGGAAGCGAGACATTTAGGTTGCTTTCGGTACATCTGCAAATTTGTAGTATAAATACCACATGCTAACTGTGGAAAACATCACGTCTTTTTTGTGGGCCAGGCCGACTAAACTCTCAGTATGGTAGAAGTGCTGGGCGAGCCTACTCTATTAAAAAAACAATGTCCCAATCACTCCGGGTGGTTCCTTCATCCAAATGCGAGTGTCACTGGACGCTCATCTTATTACGTAGATGAGAGAACTATTAGGAAGAATCGGCTGCAAAACGTACATCGGACATAATAAACTATAAATTATTATTAAATTCTTTATTGTACCTGTAACGATTGTACAATTTGCGGGCTTAATACTAGATAGTATTTTATTCTGGCCAACCTACAGGTGACGTGGAGAAGGTGGGGGAAGTCACAAACGGTGAGGTGATATTTTATTTTCAAACATCTTTTTTAAAATTAAACTACGTATTAATATGTACAATAACTATAAACATAAACATATACAAATATCATAACTAAGCACATATATAAAGATGAATAGATAGATTTCATAAACATATTTAAATAGACTTCATAATATATTTTTACATACTAACGAATGGAATTACACTTTACTGTTCTGAATATGTAGATAGTGTTCCTGTACTCTACTCTTAAAGACGCCGACTGAAATAAGTCGAATCCGGCCTGGCGAATGTATAGCGGCAGCGCGTTTCACAGACGCACGGAAAAAGAACTCGAATAGCCTGCCGTATTATGCTCTGGGATTTCGAGGAGTAAATCTTTGCATGGGCGCTGAAGGCGTAAATTGTCATTGTACAAAACGCGAAATAGGCAGTCAGGCCCGTTCAGTCTACCCAAAACGTCCAATAGTGATAGAACAGCGGGCCCCAACGGAAACGACACAAAGTGGTCTAGCGCTCATATCTTTCTTTTTGTATTAACAAGCTGCAATGTTCCGGCTGTTCCACGCTCACGTATCTCGACAGTAATATCGAGACGTAGTTGGTAAATAACTTATTTCAAAATACTCAGCGTTCGCCAATCGTAAGGTTGAAAACGAAATATTATCGGTTGTGAAAGTACTTTGCTGGCTAGGTCCCTATTGAGATACTTGCCTCGACTATACCACGCTGTGGTCATCGCCTGATAGATAGACTGAATAAAAGTTCGCGCAGTCGGGAATAATTTCCAATGGACATTTATGAATACATTTAAACGTGAATCCGCGAACTAGTGAACGGTTTAAAATGGATACGTAACATTTTTTTTTACTAATTGTAAATTAAATTAAACTAAAGGAAGAAGAAATACCAGTCGCTGTGAAAGAAAACGTCGTGAAGAAACCTTATTGTCTGAGATCTTCACATACCATAGCGCTTGAAATTGGCAATCCGCGGCGAGAAAAAGCCTCTGACCTGCAGTGGCAATTGCATATATATATATACATATATATATATATATATATATATATATATATATATATATATATATATATATATATGCAATGTACCACTGCAGGTCAAAGGTGTAGGCTACATATAACAAAGCCCGAATAATTCTAAGTCTGTTCCCGCGTCATCCGTCAGTGAGCCTTTATTGAACCTATGATTGATTACAGTTACATAATGTTTTCATTTCAAGAAAGCTACTAAAGAGACTCAAAACTAATGACTACCACAGCCATTACTGCCCTCAAACTGTATGTGCAACGAATAACAAAGGAAATACTTCCCGCCAGCATCGCGTGACAAGAGGCTGTTGCGTTTGAAAATTAAAGAGCGTCGCGCGCGCATCAAACTTGTAGATAATTAATTGCCTCTAGGCCTAATAGCCACGCATGTTTAAATCACTTTTATTTCTAGTAACCTATTCCGTACTGGGAAACGCAGCGTAGGAACAAGGAACACCAGCTTGTTGGACGGACTGGATAGAGATGGTCCAGGACTGAAAGAAGTGGGGTAGCTTGGGGGTGCCCTATGTCCATAAGGAGATTACTAGGGGATGATTGATTCTGTAGGCTGTATTAAAATCTGCCTTTTGCAGCAACGGAAACACACCGCGACAAAACTGTTTAAATTGTCTTTACTACCTTACCCTTTGATTGTTCTCCGATAAGTCTGTTTCGTATTTGTTAGATGTTTTGTGTGTGTGACTGTTGATGCAATAAATGTTTCTCTTTCTTTCTTTCTTTCTTTAAAAGTTTACCAAAAATTATCATTTGGAAATGTAATTAAAATTTGTAAAAGTGTGTCTCGCCACACTGCTGACCCGAGTATCCTGCCACACTGCTTACTTAAACAATATCCTGCCACGAAACTCACTTGAATATCCTGAATATCGCCACTCTACTAATTAGAACATCCCGCCACAATATTGACCAGAATATCGCACCATAGCACTGACCGATTGTCCACATTTCTGACCCGAATATTGCACTCCACTACTAACCAGAATATCCGTCGTCGTCGTCGTCGTCAGGCTATACTAGTCCACTGCTGGACATAGTCCTCCCCTAAAGAGAGCCACGTTTTGCTATCATAGGAAGTAGTGCCCATAATCCCCACGCTGGGCATGCGGGTTGGGATCGCAGTTTGGTGGGATTGTACTGCAGGGGGCGCTGCTGCCCACCCCCCGGTTTGTATCCCTTAGTCGCCTTTTACGACACCCGCGGGAAGAATTTGGGTATACCAGAATATCCACCACAATAAATGAAGATATCCTGTCACAATACTCACCTGAATATCGCGCCACAATACTGACCCGAATATCGCATCAAACTATTGACTCGAGGATCAAGCCACACTCCTGACTCAAATATTCTGCCTCACTACTCACCCGAATATCCCCCCGAACTACTGATCCGAATATCCCACTACAACACTGACCACAACAACCCGACACAATCGATTTCAACCCTGTATGCCCCCACTGCTGGGGCACGGGTCTCTTCCTGCATCGCAGGAAGGTTAGGCCATACTCCACCACGGGGGCCAAGTCCGGGTTGGTGGAGGATTGTAAGACAGTGGCGGGCCTTACTGTCAGAAGTTATCAAGCAGCCCATAAGGCCTCTGACATGGCTTAACGACTGCTATTACATGACAGCCTGCACCCACGGCTTAGCGTGCCTTTCGAAGCACGGGAAAAATGCCACTAGCGGTAGTAACGGGATGGTCACCCATCCCGCACCTGACCGCGCCTGTTGTTGCTTAACTCGAGTGATTGATTCCAATCACTCGGTTCGACTAGGCCACGAGCGCTTCCGAAGTATAGATTCGTTCTGAAGTATAGATTAAGCTTCCGTGCTTCGCAAGCCACGTAAAGCCGTTGGTGCCGGTTGTCATATAATGGCGTCGTTAAGCCATGTCAGAGGCCTTATGGGCCGCTTGATAACTTCTGACAGTAAGGCTCGCCACTGTCTTACAATCCTGCACCAACCCGGACTTGGCCCCCGTGGTGGAGTATGGCCTAACCTTCCTGCGATGCAGGAAGAGACCCGTGCCCCAGCAGTGGGGACATACAAGGGTTGATATCGATATACGATACTTCAGAACTGCGTTTTGTTATTTTTTGTATGTACTTTGACCACTACAACTGTCATCAATAGATTAACACAACGTTAGTGTAATAGAAACTGAAAGTTACGAAGGTACCCATATTCTATCGGACAGGATAGACTAAGTTGCTCCGTGAGTCCACCGCGGACTGACGATTTCAAACTTAGAGATACACCTCACCTCACACCTCACACTCCTCACACCCACACACCACACACCTGAGTCACTCAGATTTCAACACGCTGTTTTTCTTCAGTCAAACTTTACTATATTCTTTTTAATGCATTAACCCGTGCTAAGGTACTCGGGGCTGCAAGTGATGCAAATTACTTCAGCCAGATGTTGCTGTACGTAACACAGAGAGTATTGTAAAGAGGTTCGAAATTTCACTGATGCCGGTGAGTCGCCCATTAGCTCAGTTGGGAGAGCGCTGGCACGGTCAGGCAGCGGTCGCGGGTTCGGGTCCCGGCATGGGTGGATTTTTTAGCCTCTAGATAGATAGATAGATAGATAGAGAACACTTTATTGCACAACGAGAAAAATATTACAACCATGATTCTTAAATCTAAGTAATGTTATACAATTGGCTGTCTTATCGCTAAGAGCGATCTCTTCCAGAGAACTTTGGATGGAGTGGATTGCATGAAGAATATAATCGGTACGTGGTGCATGTACATAAATAAATAAATCGAAAATATATTGATAACAAACAGCAAGGGAGTGCGAGAATATAATTACTTATAATTACCTACGATATTATAATGTACATATATTTCAATAGGTTTTTAAAGTTTACTGTTATGAAATTTGGCTTAGCATTTTTTAACACTAGCTTTCTTTTTCTTCTTCTTCTTCAGGCTATATTAGTCCACTGCTGGACATAGCCCTCCCCCAATGAGCGCCACAAGGTTGTGCCATCATTGGGGAGTAATGCCCATAATCCCCACGCTAGTCATGCGGGTTGGGGATCGCAGTTTGGTGGAATTGTACTGCAGGGGGCGCTGCTGCCCACCCCCCGGTTTGTGTCCCTTAGTCGCCTTTTACCACAGCCGCGAGAAGAATTGGGTTAGTGCTATTCTCTAGGCCGACACCACACAGACTGTTAACACTAGCTGTTTTAGAAAATTCTAAGATAACTGTTAAGCTCTAGAAATTTTATAAAAAAATTGTCTATGTGCTAATCCAGACTTATACTCTATCTCGGTGCATATCATCCAGATCCGTTAAAACGTTCTGCCTTGATTGAGTAATAAACATCCATCCATTCAAACTTTCACATTTATAATACTAAAAGGATTAGAGGAGTACTCTCGCGGTAATCAGACTTTCAAGGCTTGTCGCTCGTGAAGTCACGTCTAGAAATATCGTGAGGAAATCTAAATTTTGAAACAATTGCTAGTTCGAAACCCCACTGAAATTGCTTTCTGATTAACAAAAGCGCATAATTTTAAATCAGATGCAATGTTGCGAATGCTAAACGGCTTCGCCGACGAGGCATTCAAGCATTTTTTGTTAGGTAGCCTCGAGTGGTCCACTGCTGGGAAAAAACCTTCCCTCGCTTTGCACTCATCCCTGTTCTCTTATAAAAAAATTCTCTCCTAAAATTATGTGAAATTTTTCATTTTAATCTTGGCAACTAAAGGCAGTCATTTTGTATGAAAAAAATTACTTGTTTTTATTCTCTGCAATTGTGAATTTGTAGTAGCACAACCACTCGCTAAATGAAGACAAACAATGTGAGGAAATCTGTTTGAGGTGATTATTTGTAATATTATTATTAATACTTTATTGCACCATAAGATTGTACAATGCGGCGAACTTAATGCCATAAGCATTTTCTACCAGTCAACCGCAGGAGGTATAAATAAAACTTGGCAGGCGTGCAAAAAAATAAAAAAAAGGAAAAAGAAAACCTTACACATTAACTAAATACTTACACATATAATACACTAAACATATATATTAAAATAATAGTATATCTATATTATAAAAATGAATCGCTGAAAGTGTCGGGAAGCGCAAATCTCGAGAGCAGCTGAACCGATTTCGGTAATTCTTTTTTTAGAATATTTCTTGAAGTACGAGGATGGTTCTTACGGAGAGAAAAATAAAAAACAAATAAAGAATCGACTGTTAGGCGGTACGAAGTTCACTGGGTCAGCTAGTCTTCTTCTATAATATAAAAATGAATCCCCGAATGTGTTGGTAAGCGCAAATCTCGAGAGCAGCTCAACCGATTTCGCTAACTCTTTTTTTAGAATATTCCTTGAAGTACGAGGATGGTTCTTACGGAGAGAAAAATAAAAAAAATATTAAAGAGTCGACTGTTAGGCGGTACGAAGTTCGCTGGGTCAGCTAGTAAATAAATACCACAGTAGGCACGCGTGATGATTTAACCCTTACTTTCTTTCTCTAATAGAAGGCCTAGGTACGTACCTAGGCCTTTTATTAGAGAAAGAAAGTAAGGGTAATGCCGCCTATAATGCCGCCTATATATGTCTCTCTGACGGACGTCCGTCAGAGAGACATGTATAGGCGGCATTATAGGCCTATTTCTTTATAAGACCATAAAAGAATGTTGTAATTTTTTTCTAAGACTGTTTTCGTATAAATAAATTTAAAAAATCTATTAGGTATATTATGTCAATCAGGGTTAAAGCCCACACAATATCTACTCGCGTCCTCGTGTGGAGAGTGTAACCACGTTATGATCATGTTGCGTCCGCAAACCCGAACAAAGCCCGCGACCGTGACCGCTTCAGAGAGTGAGAGTCTAGGCCAGCGTGCCGTGGCAGTCGGAGCGACAAGCGACAGCGGGTACACGAGCGTAAACGATCAACTACCGTAAAATGTGATTTTTTTTCGATAAACTTTTGTTTATCTGTATATATTAGGCGGCGGCACCTCAGCGGGTAGAACAATGAACCCGGAAGTGGGAGACCCAGGTTCGATTCCCAGAGCGGGCATGTACCAATGACTTTGTTGTTACTGCAATAATGTATTAAGTAGTTATACATATTAAACGGGTCCAACCTCGGTTATCGGGACGTCGGGAATTAAGATAATTACTTTTTACCTATAACTTTTTAACGCTGAAAGAAAACTTCGTGAGGAAAAGTGTGTGTCTGAGGTGTACAAATACCTCAGCGCTTGAAATTTCCACAGTGGGCACGGGTGGTACTTAAGCCCGTACCTTCTCTCTAAGAGAAGGCCTGTGCCCTGCAGTAAGACGTTTATAGGTTAGCTAAACGATAATAATAAAAAGTTTTACCTCATTAATAATCACGATTAGACCTGTTTCGTATATAACTACGAGTATGTTTAAGCATCGCGTGGCATTGCATGGCAGGTGGTCTGGAAAAAATTGCTTTTAGCAATAAGGCCGCCAATTGTACTATATATATTTGCAATTGTTTTGTATTTGTTGTTTTTCGAGTGTACAATAAAGAATATTCTTATGTTATCTTATCATTATAAAGCATTAAGTAGGTAATGAGTACGTTCATTTGGCTTTATAAATCACGTACAGATTCATTGTGTATATCAGCATCTTACGTTAATCCGCTGTCTGTTTTCACTCAGGTCAAGGCCTAAAGAAAATATAAGGCAGCGTGTAAGCAACGTACACTTTCGCTGGTTGCGTAACGACGAAACCAATCACGCCGTTTTATTGAGCGAATTGAAACCCAAATGCCTAGGTCTTAGAGAGCTGAACAGCTTGTGTTGTGTTTGAGATCGGCTATCCTCTAGTTGGATAAGATTTATCATCCGGGTTTAGGATTTGGGTTTAGGAAAATGTTTATTTCGACGCGATAATAATTTCTCTGCATGGGCCCACAAAAAAGGAAGCAGGACCAATTGTAATCCTCTATTCTTTACAAAAAGAAGTGGTCGTGGCCTAGTCGAACCGAGAGCTTGGCAGCAATCACTCGAGTTAAGCAACAACAGGCGCGGTCAAGTGCAGGATGGGAGACCGTCCCGTGACCACCGCTAGAGGCATTTCAAGCGCTAGGACCTCAATATTCTTTTCTTAGATTTAAGAAATCACGGCTGTATTCTTTTGCCTGGTTGTGCAATAGTGTTCTCTATCTATTTATCTATCGATCTACTCAGCTAGAGTGACGGCGAAAATGATCGTAGCTACGTGAAGCTCTATGGTTGGCTTTGATCGTCGATCCCGGGATCTATTATGGAAGTATCCACTGGGTTGAGTGACGAGGATTTTTACTTTTTTAAGCTACTTCAGCTGTCAAATGCATACATACATATTTTGACACTTTGGAATCGTTAATATAAACAACTCTACGCAGTAGACCGTTACATAATAGATAATACAGTCTATTTATCCTTACTTGTCCAATTTAGTAAACAAAATTCTAATCTAAAAATTGGCATTTGATAACAAAAGTAGATATTTTCTCGCAAGTCTGTTGTGGATTTCATGGACTTGGTTTATAAAATGTTCGAAACTATCTCTTCATTTATGGGAATATGACAGTTTTCGACTAAAAAGTCTACTTTACCGGTAGAATCAAGTTTACTAAAATGGTCAAGTAAGAATAAACAGACTTTAGATGCTGTTCGACAAATACTGCCCTATTTTTATTGTAAAAATTCCATGATTCTATTGAACGGGAACGCAATGTACGCATCAAATTCACATAGCGAACAACGAATTTCATTTTTAAAAATCCGTCCCTCATACCCAAATCGATCAAATTGACATAACACACTACGAATTGTAGTTTTAGTTTTACAAAACGCGGCCCTGATGCCTAACTCGGTGTAAGTTTTAACGATAATTCCTTCCTCAAGCGGTATACACACAGCAGCGCCTCAATCCCCTATAAGCCGAGCCTATAAGTGCCTATTGTAACTAAACAAATGACGATTAGAACTACAGAGAAAAATTGTTTAATTGCTTGAGGAAACCATTCGGATGACGGGCGATGTGTGCCTACTTATGGAAAGGCCGTCAATATTGTTTGGTCTTGAACGACCTCAAGGTTCCGTCTATCTATTCGTCTGTCCTCACTCTTGACGTTATTATCGATATCAACCCTTGTATGTCCCCACTGCTGGGGCACGGGTCTCTTCTTGGATCGCAGGAAGGTTAGGCCATACTCCACCACGGGGGCCAAGTCCGGGTTGGTGAAGGATTGTAAGACATAGGCGGGCTTTACTGTCAGAAGTTATCAAGCCGCATGGCCTCTGGCGTGGCTTAACGACTGTCATTACATGACAGCCAGCCAGCGGCTTAACGTGCCTTGCGAAGCACGGAAGCGCCCGGAAAAATGCTACTAGCGGTAGTCACGGGACGGTCACCCATCCTGCTCCTGACCGCGCTTGTTGTTGCTTTACTCAAGACAGGAGCATTTTGAAATTATTAGCTATATTTTAAGAGAATGTTCGTTCCAGTGTAAAAAACAGATAAATTAATGATCTATCGGTAAAAATAAAAGAAATAAAAATTTATTAGTAATGGTGTATCGGAAATCACGAGTAGGTATTTATTTGTAAATGCTCGTGATTTTCGACCTTTCGACGTGACGTGGAAAAATGTTTTCTAATATGTTAAATTCATGTATGAAAGTGTCCTACGATATGCGTAAACAATTAAAGGAACAATTGAGTTGGCCGTTCGCCGACAGTAAAGCGATAGTTTTTTTTTTTCGATTTTTATAATTTTTATCACTGAAGTAACTGAAAAGGGGATTCTGGGTCGCAGCAAATACGAGTACTTATGTAGATTTTGTATCACTAACGTTGCATCTCATCATAATACTTATTTGATTTGTATGCATTCTATACATAAGTAGGGCTAGAAAAAAGTTCTTGCAAGGAAATATCCATCCCCCCTCCATAATCAACTTTCTAGGTTTTAGTTAATAATCTTATTTATATAAAAACATGGAAAGTTAGAAACGACTCCTTAAAACACTCCTCAAATCTAGTTTAAACAGTCGATTACGTAAGAGGGAAATACTGTACCACAGGTAATTTCAAAGGTATTTGAGAAACTTTACGTATTTAAACCTACTTAGGTATAAATACGGCTGTGTTAAAAGTAAATCGATAGTAACATTGTGCAATTTAGATCAGGCAAAACAAAACTTACCATTCTGAAGAAGCTCTTCTAAGCTGCCAATTCCAATATTTGAACAGTTTACTTGCAACTTTTGCTACCATTCAATTCACAGACCTATCAATCAATCACTTTACTATCACAGCACTGTTCGTCGAATGCAAAGTTCGGCGCGTTGGTAGAATCAGAATCTCTGTAATAGAAAAAAAACAAAAATAATTCGTGAAAGTAAAAGTAGATACTGGCAATGACAGTTCGGCTCATTCTTTTTGCTTTTAAAAGACAACACGATTAGATGATCGTTCGATGATTTTGGCGCGAAAAAACACTGTCCGCCATGACAGACGGGGAAGTTTTCGTTTGTTGCGTTTCTTACGTAAAGTTGCTATTCTTTTGTTTTAACTGTTTACATTGTTTTATTGTTTCCGTAATCGACGGAAGGATAATGTTGGAGACACGTGGTTCTCGTATTGGTGCTAGATATGAAGATACTTGAAATGTACCTACTATTCTTTTGCAACAAAACGCTTACAATCAATCATGCTTTGAAAGAGGTCGTGACAAACCATTAAACTTAACCCAGCAAAGCAAACTAAAACCAATACCGCCATAGATTGTTATTGAAATCTTTGTTAGTTTTGTTTAGAAACGAACTATTAAATGTTCAACAATACATTTTCTCCTTAAAGAAGACCTGCGCCTTGCACTGGGTCTTATCATAATTTATATGGTGCCTATGTTATGTTTTATGAATAAACCAAAAAAAAGGAAAACAAAACAAAGTATTTTATTCAAAATTACACAGAAACTGTGACTTATTGAACGTTACAAAATAAAATAGGTCTCTATTTCCAAATCTAGATAATTTAGAATATACGTAACATAATTGTTGTTTTCTAGGGATGACTTATGCATATTTCTTTTAAGTACCTACGGGAATATTTTAAACACGACAGTTTTAGTTTTGTAACAACTTTTGTTCCGTGATTTTTTCTGACAACACAAAAACTTGTATCTTTCGTAAAAAGAAAATGCATGGCATGTTTTTTAAGACGGACCAACCCTTACGTTTCTTGTAAGTGCTTATTTTAAAACACGCTAATTAACATGGACCCCACAATTCAGTAAAACTATAAGATAACGAAGAAAAACAGTAAAAATATTATTTACGTAATACAGAGAATATTGTAAAGAGGTTCGAAATTTCACTGATGCCGGTGAGTCGCCCATTAGTGGAATTTTTAGCCTCTAAATAGGTTTTTAAATTGTCCTTAGCACGGGTTAGTGCATTAAAAAAACATATATAATTATTTAAGAAGTAATCTGAAAGGCCTGGAACAAAATTTACGACACGTACCTGTTTAAATGACAAATAACAATTATTTTTTAACAGTTCGGTGAGGCACTTATTGCATATTGGAGGTAACCATGTTGTTTACGATAAAAGATATTATTTAAGCTACCTTTAAGGCTTAATTGTATTACGCAACATTGTTTCGGTCGTATAAAGTGAATTAACATAAAAAGACGGCCAGTATACATAATATAACCTACAGATCTCTATCACTGGCCCAGAATTCCACTTTCGACGCACGGTGTTCTTGGATTTGGATATTGTGAGGTTTATTGACACTTTCAGTGATTATAAGGTTCTGAACTTTTTTCTGAGAGATTTAGATGTACGTTATACTATCACGTTCATATATATTTATAAAACACGATTCCTCTGAGGCACTCCTTAGAGACAGTTTATTTATTCTGTGGTGAACTTTTGCTGTGTAAAATGTCCACAAAAAACTATTTTAGTAAAGTACGGAGTGTTTTTATAAATAAGTTCGTTAGTGTGGAATAAAGTGTTAACTATCCTAATCTACTCCATTACCGCATTTTTGTAACTCTTTCACCTGAGTTCTGTGCCCGGGACTAATTACCGCCGAGTAATTAATCCCAGGTATTGATCTAAGAACTGTAGCGGTGACAAAAGAGCCCTTTACCACTTTTGTTTCTATTAATTACTAGCTGTCCCAGCGAACTTCGTACCGCCTAACAGTCAATTCTTTAATTTTTTTTATTTTCCCCTCCGTAAGAACGATCCTCGTACTTCAAAGAATATTCCACAAAAATTAATTAGCAAAATCGGTTCAGCTGCTCTCGAGATTTGAGCTTATCAACACATTCGGCGATTCATTTTTATATTATAGATTTAGTTTATTTAAAGATTGATGTGTCGACGGTACTAATTTGAAACGTTTGCTGGACGATTTCAGCTATGTTGCTTCGATGAATTGTTTCAAAACACAAACGAGATTCGTACAATAAAACATTAGATAAATCGAAGCGCTCGTGGCCTAGGCAAACCGAGAGATCGGAATCAATCACTTAAGTTAATCAACAATAGACACAGTCAGGTGCAGGATGGGTGACCGTCCGGTGACTACCGGTAGTGGCATTCTTCCGAGCGCATCCGTGCTTCGCAAGGCACGTTAAGCCGTTGGTGCCGGCTGTCACGTAATGGCACTCTTAAGCCATGTCAGAGGCCTTACGATTGACATGATTTCAGTACAACTGAAGTTCTAAGTTATAACGAAATGCTATGCTATAGGATTTTGGTTGAAAACATTAAACTGTGTACTTGCATTTTCGTCAAGTTTTCCCGATAATTTTAATTATTCCATGTACGACTATTATAAACCTCTTCAATTTTATTTTGTTGTTAAGATTAGTTAAGAACTTGTGCTGATTTTCTCATAGTTGATCATAAAACTATACCATAAAAAACTTCACCTACAGAAAACGGTTTCTTACTACTTTCTTCCTTCCTACGGCTCTCTCGCTTTAAGGCGCTTTGGTGTGCCAACTAGCGCCACCAAAGGAATAAAAATCATAACTTGTTTCATAATATGTTTTTTTAAACAAGTAAACATTTTAAATCTAAACCACTAAAGACCACTAATTTTAGAACCTACAGTCTAGAACCTTGGTGACGCTAGTTAGCACATCAAAGTGCCTTAAAATACGTAGGAACATTAGTAAACCATAGTTTGTTAAACTCAGTTACTTTATTATACCACAGTGACTGTTGAAATATGTAGACATATTATCGTGGTTAATTTTAGGGCACGATTTTTTATTGACCAATATCCATTCCCTCGAAAATTAAACGACAACAATTAACAGCAATTATAACACCTCGTGGCACCGTTGAATAAATTAAGCTATAATACGGCCCTTTCTTCATTGCTGACGATGGCGTTTCGAAATACAATACATTGACTTGAATTATCCCCTTTTAGTTATAGGTATCTCAATAATTTACACTTTCCTTTGTGGAAGGAACAGAAATTACAGTCGTGCTTCTAGGTGACTTGTCAAAGGTTGTTTTTCCATATTAATTAGCCTACGACCTGTACTTGGGAACTCTCCCCATCGGCAGCGGTCTAGACTTTTTTACTTAAACCTTTCTTTTTTTTTGTAAACATGAAAATCTTTTTAAGTATTTAATGCTGTATATAGTTATAGGAAAATTTATTATTTATTTAGTTTTTGAAAAGTAATAACTCACTGTATATAATATATAAAACCTGTTCTGAGACCTACCAAATATATACAAAAAAAACACTAAAATGTGTGACGCCATTTCGGAAGAGTTCGATAGCAAACACTGACACGATATTTTTATATATTAGACATGTTTAATATTACACGCTCGGCAAACGTAGTTAGGACGCCCTCCGAACAGGTGGGATGACGATCTGCGAAAAACTGTCGGCAGATGCTGGATGCAGCAGGCTGAAGACAGGGCGCTATGGCGCTCATTAGGGGAGGGGGGGGCTATATCCAGCAGTGGATTAATATAGCCTGAAGAAGAAAAAGAAGAAGACATATTTACATTAAATTTCACTAAAGACTTGAAGGACAAAGATTTATATTTCTACCTTCGTATTTCTTTTGAAACAAGGGTTTGTGTGAAACTGGACGTTACCAACCGGAAACAAGGATGTTTTGAACGTGCTTGACCGGATCCGTCCGGATTAATCTAATCCGTCTAAAGCCACTCAAACGAAGGATGGTAAACACATGATCTGTTATTTTTTTGACCAGATAGCTGGTTGGACCAGTCGACAGCATATCGAACTTTACATTTAAGTTACAAAGCCGCCAGTAACGTAACTGAGAAAAGTGCAGGGATGTACGCTTTACGTGACGTTCACTGAACTATTCTTTTCATTGTATGCATAAGACGGGCTTGATATGATGTCTGAATGGTTGGTACGGAAATTAGTTGGTTTAGAAAAGTATAGTGTTGGCAAAACTTTGTGTAATGTAACGTTCATATAGTTTTTTATTGTATCTGGTCGACGACGCAGCCGTCTAGTCAAAGTTACTTGAAGTAATCTAACGATTGTTTTGCTCAGGTGTCAGTCGAACCCCATATAGGTTAGTCAATCGATAAGAGATAATAAAAAAGATATTATTGTAATAATTGTATAATAGCCTGTTTTAATAAGTAGAGCGCTACACTACATAAGGAATCTATCGAATCTGGTAATCGTGTAATAGTATTTTCTAAGGTTAACACGAGCAGTAGACATAATTAAAACTGTTTTTACACGGATTTATGCTCGTTTATTACACTTTTACAATTTTCCGACGTTTCGGCACGTTTTCAGGTGCCGTGGTCCCGGATGACTTAGGTGGTTTTCGTGTAATATTTTTAAAAACCTATTTAGAGGCTAAAGATTCCACCCATGCCGGGACTCAAACCTGCGACCTCTGGCTAGCCGTGCCAGCGCTCTCCCAACTGAGCTAATGGGCGACTGCCGATATCAGTGAAATTTCGAACCTCTTTACAATACTCTCTGTATTACGAGTACGTGTTTTAGCTTCTAAATAGGTTTTTAAATTTTCCTTAGCACGGGTTAGTGCATTAAAAAGAATATAATCGCGTAATATTTTCACATATTCTCGGCACAATACCGCTCGCTAACGGTGAAGGAAAACATCGTGAGTTAACCTGAGAGTTAGAGGTGTTCAAATGCCTCAGCAACTGAAATTGTAAATTATGGGTGAGCACGAAAGGCCTGTGCCCTGTAGTGGGACCTTTGTTGACTAACGCTAGGAAAACCAAAAGGGTGGCCTATAGCCCACAAATTCTACAGCGGGCGTAAATGGCCGATTCGTTATAAACACTTGTATGACCCCAAACTGGTGCACGGGTCTCTTCCTGCATCGCAGGAATGTTAGGCCATACTCCACCACGGGGGCCAAGTCCGGGTTGGTGGAGGATTGTAAGACAGTGGCGGGTCTTACTGTCAGAAGTTATCAAGCTGCCCATAAGGCCTCTGACATGGTTTAACGACTGCCATTATATGACAGCCGGCACCAACGGCTTAACGTGTCTTGCGAAGCACGGAAGCGCTCGGAAAAATGCCACTAACAGTAGTCACGGGACGCTCACCCATCCTGTACCTGACCGCACCTGTTGTTGCTTAACTCAAGTGATTGGTTCCAATCGCTCGGTTCGCCTAGGCCACGCTTCTGGCCGGTGATGATGATGATAATTCTTGTATGCTACCTTCTGTGAGCACTTTTATTTTATTCTCATTTTCGTGGCCGGCCGGAGGCACGATTTATTTCGCGCGTTATGGCATACCAAACGTTGCGCACGGGCATACGTAACCGAAAGCTGTGTCAGTGTGTCAAGTAATATTTACGATCGTGGAAATGTGACAATAAGACTTATTGTACCTTGCCTTCAAGTTATTAAGAGCTATAAATACTACAATATACTAAAGTAATTAAAGTTGGTCGTAAATTTTAAGTCCGGTGGGTTTTATAAAAAGCGGATATTTCAGCAACGAAACAATGGAAGTGTAGAGTTTACACAGGCTTTTACCCTGCTTTTCGGAGTGCAAATAAGACTGACCGAAAGGTAGTCTTAAGATTTGTAAATTGAACGAAGGTAGTCTGTAGTATAGCTTAGAAAATTTACCGAAGGTAGTCTGTAGTATAGATTGTAAAATTGCCAGAAGGTAGCGTCTGTAGTAAAGATTAAAAAAATACCTAAGGTAGAGGCTGAAGTACATATTACAAAAATGGACCGAAGGTAGCATCTGTAGTAAAGATTACGAAATTAACCGAAGATAGAGTCTGTAGTACAGATTAGAAAATTGACCGTAGTCGTAGTCTGCCGTTGGTGCTGGCTGTCATATAATGGCAGTCGTTAAGCCATGTCAGAGGCCTTATGCGGCTTGATAACATCTGACAGTAAGGCCCGCCACTGTCTTACAATCCTCCACCAACCCGGACTTGGCCCCCGTGGTGGAGTATGGCCTAATCTTCCTGCGATGCAGGAAGAGACCCGTGCCCCAGTAGTGGGGACATACAAAGGTTGATAACGATAACGTAGTCTGTTCACAGTGAGCTTCAGACTTTTTTATAGAGCACGGAAAACCAACTAGACGGTAGACAGTATAGTTGGTTTTCCGTGCTTTACCGCCTAGTTGGTTCACAACAGTCGGATGTGTGAAAGATGATTTAGAATAATGAACCAATTTAACGACCCATATTATTAAGTTAATTACGTTTTACCTAATAAATAATCGCGAGTAGACCGCTTTAACATATAAATCGCCGAGTGATTAAGAAAAACTATATTAACCAATAACCTGGCAATCCCAACTACTTTTATGGATGTTATTAAAGAAAATATATAATAAATACACTCCTGTAACCCAGAGGGAAGGCAGAGACCGGAGACTGCAATGATCCTGATACATCACTTTCGCTTCATCATCGTTTAATAGGCGTTACATGCATTGCACGCCGGTTTTAGGTATACCTACGTTTTATGTTGCCTTTTGCATACATCATAAATTAATAACACATCCTCTTGTAAAAAACCTATTTAGAGGCTAAAAATTCCACCCATGCCGGGATTCATACCCGCGACCTCTGGCTCTCCGTGCCAGCGCTCTTCCAACTGAGATAATGGGCGACTCACCGGCATCAGTGAAATTTCGAACCTCTTTACAATATTCTTTGTATTATGTACAGGCAGCGACATCTGGCTGAAGTAATTTGTATCACTTGCTTAGGTTTTTTAAAGTTGTCCTTAGCACGGGTTAGTGCATTAAAAAGAATATACTACACATCCTCTATTTCGTATTAGTATTTAGTGAGATATATTTTTGATGCATGCCTAGTACAAAATTTAATCATGTAAGTTTAGAATAAGTGGTATGTTTCTGTATTATCTCCGAATGAAATAAATTAATAAATAGGTAAGTATGTCTGCCTGGGACGTCCCTAGCCCTTTCACCCACATTCACTCGATATATTTGTTTCCTCAATCTTTCTTCCTACGTCGTCTCCTCATGTCGAAACCAACGCAACATTTTACGTTCAAAATTTTTTGTTACTAATTGTTACATACAGACACATACATTGCTTCTGGCCTCACACTAGGATACCCTGTATCGTAGGAACCAGAAACAGCGACAAAACACACATGTAAACTTACAAGACATGGGGTTTTTTGTCTCCAGTCGGGGTTCGAACCCGGGACCTCTCGCATGGTAGGCAGATGCGCTACCGCTGCGCCACAGAGGTCGTCATTCCTTTCTCAATTCGAGTACCTATTCTTCTTCTTCTTTTTCTTCTTCTTCAGGTTTTATTAGTCCACTGCTGGACATAGCCCTCCCCTAATGAGCGCAAGGCTGTGCCATCATTGGGGGGTAATGCCCATAATCCCCTCGCTGGGCATGCGGGTTGGGGATCGCAGTTTGGTGGAATTGTACTGCAGGGGGCGCTGCTGCCCACCCCCCCAGTTTGTGTCCCTTAGTCTCCTTTTACGACACCCGCGGGAAGAATTTGGGTTGGTGCTATTCTCTAGGCCGACACCACACAGCAATCTTCACAGCAACCTATTCTTCTATAATTGACGAAACTAATTCTGGTTAATTCCGGTTAATTTGAAATACGTCGATTGCCGAAGCTCTACAATTGCGTCGTTTTCCTAGACTCTATATTAGGAAAGTCGAATCTCGGAATTTTTGCCCAAATCTAATTCACGATTATGTAACTTCAGCAAACGGTTTGCTAGCCAGCCGAGCAGTTAAGATTATACAAACAGTAATAAACCTTTCTAAAAATTAATAATAAACGGAGGTGTTACAAAAGGACCTTTACTAAATCTATATAATCCTCAAAGGGTTACTGCTAACCTTCCTTTCAGTTAAAGGATTGTTTTGCCTATATTTATGCAAATAAAATGACGTTAATACCTAATAATATTGGCCTTTTTGCATCTACTTAATGAGATGATTTATACAGCGTCCAGTGGTATCTTCACTCACACTAGATGGGTGAAGGGACCACTCCGACGCTGTAGTGCCTGGGTCATGGTTTTATAGATGGTGTAGGCTTGCCCAGCACCTATACCATCCTGACAGCTTAGTCGGCCTAGCCCACAGGAAAGACTAGTCAATACGTGCGGAGCCAACCAAGCCGCGGATTTCCTCACGATGTTTTCCTTCACCGTTAGCGTGTGGTATTGCGACTGCAAATTCGCAAATGTACGTAACTTTGAAATTAAACAAAGTCATTGGTACATGCCCGCACTCGGGATCGAACCTGGGGCTCTCGCTTGCCAGTCTATGGTTCTACCCACTGAGCTACCACCGCTGTGTTAATACCTACATAGTACATTATAGGGGCTTGCTTTTGTTTCAGTCGGTTATTCGGGCAAGAAATAAATACCCAGTAAAACTTTGAATAGGTACACAGGAAGGCACCTATTTACTTTTTACTTATAAATAGAGTAGAAAATTGTTTATTGGACATGGAAAATTGCGTAAAAAATACGTAATTGGATTCTTAGCTTAAGAGTAGGTACTGACGGCGGCCTTATCACTTAGAATTATCTCTTCCTAGCAAACTTACATGAAAATCGTATCGTATTAAAATTTGTATCGTAGTTGGCACTCTAAGTCTTTGCATTACGTATATTTTCACTGTAACAATTTATAACACTGTCACTATATGTTGCCAAAATAGAAATAAATAAAAATCATAAATGGTCACATCGTTCATCGTTATCAACCCTTGTATGTCCCCACTGCTGGGGCACGGGTCTTTTCCCGCATCGCAGGAAGGTTAGGCCATACTCCACCACGGGGGCCCAGGTCCGGGTTGGTGGAGGATTGTAAGACAGTGGCGAGCCTTACTGTCAGAAGTTATCAAGCCGCCCATAAGGCCTCTGACATGGCTTAACGACTGCCATTATATGACAGCCGGCACCAACGGCTTAACGTGCCTTGCGAAGCACGGAAGCGCTCGGAAAAATGCCACTAGCGGTAGTCACGGGACGCTCACCCGTCCTGTACCTGCCCGCGCTTGTTGTTGCTTAACCAAGTGATTGATTCCAATCGTTCGGTTCAACTAGGCCACGAGCGCTTCGTGAGAAATGGTCACACGTAGACACTATCCCAAGGCGACATATCTCCAGAAGAGCTAGATTGGATATCCACAATGTGGTTAGTCAATATAGTTCTTACCAATAACACCGCCAACAGTCACCAGTCACCATCATCAATATACCATGTGGTATCGCTGTTTAAGTGCACATATCCATGGCTAAAGTTTTTTCCCAAAAAAACGTAAGTTAAGACATAAGTACGCAACGCTATACTTATAGTTTTGGTATAATGCCCTACAGATAACTTGAACAAAAATCCGCCCAGTCGGGATGTGTGTCCGATGTTCAAAAGAGCAACATTGTTTTGATTATAAGTTAATTTGACTGAGTAAGTACACTTTGTACCAAAAGGGCTACTAGACATAAAGGATTATTTAGATGACAATGATGTCTGGAATCAAAGCCAGTACAATGCATGAGTTCTATATTTTATAATAACTATATAAACTCTGTTGAATAAGGACTTTTAAAAGACTAAGTTATGAGTCGTATTTGTGTCCATATTTTTTCCAAAATGATCTAAATTTTGTAATAAACACCTAGTTTGACTTGTAACGTTCATTACGTCGCAGTTTCTTGCCTACTTTGAATAAAACCTTTTCACTTCATTTCATGAATTCAAGTCCGACAAAATTCTAACGCCCATTCCATTTCCCCGCCCCTGAAACCATAAATTCTGAAACTGTAAATTTTTCGTAATTTGTTAATATTTGAAAACCTATTTAGAGGCTAAAAATTTCACCCATGCCGGGATTCGAACCCGCAACCTCTGGCTATCCGTGCCAGCGCTCTACCAATTGAGCCAATGGGCGACTCACGGCATCAGTGAAATTTCGAACCTCTTTACACTATTCTCTGTATTACGTAAATAGGTTTTCAAATTTGTTCCTTAGCACGGGTTAGTGCATTAAAATAAAAATAGTATAATTTGTTAATATACTCAAAATTACACGTGGTAATGATGAGTGTGAAATGTGCATTATTTAGACCACTATTTAGTTCTAATATCATCTTTATTATACTTGTACACCAACTAGATAAAACACAATATAATACGTCCCTGCGAAGTAAAAGTCAACGGGGAACTTGCGTCATTCATTGAAATTGGATTCTAAACGTTTTCCAAAAAGGGCGTAGATGCATAAAAACGTTATTTTACGCGATAACTCGAATATTGATAAACGTGTCATACATTTTAAGGCGTTACGTGCAAGTTGTGACGTCAAACTTTGAGTCTGATTTGCATCGAGAGAATGACTTTTCAATTTTTGCGATTTACACTTTTAAAAGTGTAAGTCGTAGACAAAAAATAAACACGTTTATTTATCTTTTAACATGGCCTATTCGATAACATTAAAACATTTTTTGTGCAAATTCTCCATCGTTCAAGTTATTTGCCGGCATTATTATCTACCCACATGATCACATAGAGACGGTATGTAAGCAAGTCTGTCCTCACACTTTACATAACATTTAGCACTCGCCGTTCCTCGTCTAACCAGTTCGCAGACCTGACGGGCAATCCAGGGTAGTGGTATTGGTGTTCTATGGTACTTGACTGGGTTATGTTGCCCACCAAGCAGTGGTAGGACTAACTAGTTTAGATTCTATGCATACTCTATGCCCGAAATAAAATAAACGAACAGGCATGTCATAAAAAAGTTTTTATTTTGTACTTATCTGGTTTAGCGCGCGAAAACTTTGGGTAGATTTGTAGTAATAGCTCCTGGAAGTGTTTGGTGTTTTTTTAAATCTATATAAGGAAATAAATAAAAGTTTATTGAGCATAAATCTTTTCAAACGCGGTTTTATTGAGTTACGATGCTTATACACTAGAACAAAGTCAATTTTATTACGTATTTTTAAGGTTTTTCTTCGATTGATGCGTACTTTATTCTTAAGCTCTCCTTTCTCTACCCTTTGTGTTTAAGTTACAACGCTTTTGCTTAATTTTAAAGGTATTTTCTTTTTTTCTTTTTACTTTGTTTGTCTTTTATTGTCAGATAAAAAGTAGCAGAGACAGACGTGCGCGCACGCAGATTAAATGTTAATTAAGCAAAAAAGAGGCTTTTCAGGATGGCAAATGGCAAACCCTAGTATCTGCTTATTCCTCCGGGTCACAGGCGCGGGTTTATGTTTTTGTATGTATGTTATTTTAATTAAGGGCGATAAGGAGAAAGTTAAAACACAATTCCCTATTGCCAATTTCAGAAACATAAGTTACTAAGGGCCAGTTTCAAATTTGAGAATTTTACTATTGAAATACTTAAGTAACGTTCTGCCTCGCTCGTTTCTGGGACATTTGAAGAGACAGGACTACAGTTAACAATTTACTTAGCGAAATTCTCAATTCAGAAACAGTCCCTGAGTCTCATAAATACGCCTATCGGCAACTCCCGAAACTTCCCGAAATCCACGAAACTGAACGGAAAAAAATCACGAACGACCATTCCATCGGAACCGCAACAGAGTAGCAGCAAACAAACACCCACCGTGCGCAAATTAATTAAAACAAACAGCGCAAAAACAATTCGGAAACACTCGCGTGGCGTGCGCGTGCGGCGCGGACGCAGCGTTACGGCAGACAGCGCAGGCGCGGAGACTGCGCTTCCTTCTCTCACCGGCCACTCTTCCGTGGCAGTGGCACTCAGGTGTAAAGGAGGGTCTATATTAGTCGCCAGTCGTGACGAAGACGTACGGCTGGGTATAATTGGGAACTTATGGTTGCAATAAATGATGATGATGATGATAATGCTTTGTTTGATACGGTAGGTTCATTTATCAAAAAATGTTTATAAAAGCGGACTTCACGCAAACATCTAATAAGGTTTAAGTGATGCCTTAGCGAAGCGCTCGTGGCATAGGGAAGCGCACGTGGCCTACGCGAACCGAGTGATTGGAATCAATCACTTGGTTAAGCAACAACAGGCGCGGTCAGGTACAGGATGGGTGAGCGTCCCGTGACTACCGCTAGTGGCATTTTTCCGAGCGCTTTCGTGCTTCGCAAGGCACGTTAAGCCGTTGGTGCCGGCTGTCATAAAATGGCAGTCGTTAAGCCATGTCAGAGGCCTTATGGGCGGCTTGATAACTTCTGACAGTAAGGCCCGCCACTGTCTTACAATCCTCCACCAACCCGGACTTGGCCCCCGTGGTGGAGTATGGCCTAACCTTCCTGCGATGCAGGAAGAGACCCGTGCCCCAGCAGTGGGGACATACAAGGGTTGATAACGATGCCTTATGAAATGTAAATATTAACTGTGTGCACAGAACATAAAAAAATGTTCTGTGACTGTGTGTTATCAATAAAATCTTTATCAAGCAAGCAAATAGATGAAAATCAAAGGTTATCAAAGGTTCGATTTTCGAAAATTGAAAGAGATAAATTGCGATAAAATATTTAAACTTCATGAGGTTTCTTTCTTCTCCCAGCGACTCTTCCCTGGCAGTGGCACTCAGTTGTAGAGGAGGGACTATAAGTAGGTATTAGTCACCGATCTTGGTGGAGACGTAAAGCTGAAAATAATGGTATGGTAGGTGAGCCTCTATCAAAGATTCCTCTTTTTTAATTAACCTTGATTGTGCCATACTGCTTGGCAAAGGCCTTCCTTCTAAACTTCCACTCTTTCTTGTCCCTAGCCCACTCTTCCAGTTCCACCTAGGCAAATATTTGGTCAGGTCGTCACATCATTTCCGCCTCGGTCAGCCACGCCAACGGTAGCCAACGCACGGCACCCAATCAGTAACAATTTGTGCCAACCTTTCCGGGTCCATACGTCTCATGTGGCCAGCCCAGCTCCACTTGAGCTTAGCGGTCGCAACTCCAACGTCAGCGATCTTGGTTTTGGCGCTCGTAGCCCCGGCTGTCTGATCTTAAACGATCACGAAGGTTAAGCAACACAGGGCGCGTTCAGTGCATGGTTGAGTTACCTTCTATGACTAACGCTAGTGGTATTTTTCCGAGCGGCTCCGTGCTTCTAAAGGCGAGTTAGGCAGGCGATGCCAGCTGCCGTCGATAGATGGCAGCTCATTAAGCCGAGTCAGGGGCTTTAGGGCGGCTTGAAAACTTCTGACAGTAAGATCAGTTTTGCAAGCCTACACCAATCCAGACTGGTGGATTCCAATACGGCCTATACCTTCTTTAGGGAAAAGACCCCGTACCCCTCGGTGAGGACATAATGGGTTTATGATGATTGCATAGGCCGAAGAAGATAGATGGTGAAGAAGCCTATGCCCAACAGTGGGCGTTTTTCGTGGGCTGTATAGATAGATAGAGTGACTCGGAAAGTTAGACAGAATATTAAGTCGGTCTGAAGTTGCCTGCCGAGCGGGTTAAAAGTAATACTTTTCAGTCCTAGAGAGAGCCGTGGTTTTCAATTGACCGCTGTCAAATTATTAAAAAAAATTATACCTACATTTCTGATTAACACCGTTCCAACTTTCTATACATTCACTTAATTACAGCGCGATGTAAAATTGAAATTCGGTAAAGTTCAGTTTAAATAAAGATTTTTTTTTAAATCACTCTATTCTAATTTTCTTACACTTTTTTATGTAGCCATACACCTCTCACTGCATCTTCCCTACTTTTAATAACTTCTCTAAAATAACATAGTTTTAGGAAACAAATTACCACATTTCCATGATGAATATACAAAATAATAGCTGGAAAAAAAATAGCTGGCAAAAAAAATGGGATAACGGCAACCGATCTTTATTTATTTTTCGAGTTGCAGAGCTTTGTATTCACATCATCACATCGCACTAATATTTTAAAGGCGAAAGTTTGTGATTGTGTATGTTCGTTACTTCTTCACGTCTAAACGGATGGAGCGATTTTAATATAAATTTGGTATGGAGTTAGATGACACCCTGGATTATCACATACCTAGGCTACGTTTTACAGCGGGAAAATATCTCGATTCCATGGAAAAATCGATAAACCGCGGGTAACACCGCGGGGCACCGCGTTTACAGCGTTTTGTAGACTTATTAAGTCACTCGTCTCGGGAGTAAATAAGTTAATTTCGCCCCTATGGTAACAATAGACTACGAATTACAGGACAGAACACGTCATTAAAGCGCGGTTGCTGAGTCAAATATGAAAACCTATTTAGAGGCTAAAAATTTCACCCATGCCGGGATTCGAACCCGCAACCTCTGGCTATCCGTGCCAGCGCTCTACCAATTGAGGCAATGGGCGACTCACCGGCATCAGTGAAATTTCGAACCTCTTTACACTATTCTCTGTATTACGTACAGGCAGCGACACCCCATCGTGGGGTGTCGCTTCCGATGTAGGTTTAGGGGTCTAAACCTACATCGGAAGCGACACCCCACGATGCCGAGGAGGGTGCACCGAAGAAATTACAAATTTCTCTTTGAAAGACAACGTTAGGACAAAAGAAACGTTGAACCTTTTGCAAGATCCGTAGTGAGATTATTCACACTGCGACCAGTGGCATCTTCACTAGATGCCACTGGACGCAGAGAAAGGACCACTCTGACGCTGTAATGCCTTTTTAGATTGAGTATGGAGATGTCAAATACAAAGAAAGTACAACATTTTTAACGAAGCCCTAAGATTTTCTGACGTTCAGTGTAACTGCCCATATGTAGTTCTTATTAGACCTTAGTTAAAATTTAACTCACGGTAAACAGTAAATACTAAGAGTAAAGCCAAATTCCGTTAGTATTGCAAAACCGATTTAATGTTCTCAACCAAAGACACGGGTCTCTCCATGCATCGCAGGATGGTTAGGCCGTACTCCACCACGGGTGCCAAGTCCGGGTTGGTGGAGGATTGTAAGACAGTGGGGTGCGATGCCAGATTACCTCCCCGTGTGCCCTTCCGCTTCCGTTCCTACTGATTCATCTTGAACCAGTGGGAAGGGTAAGTGGCAAGGGCCGGTGCACCCTGGGCGCTGGTCAGTAACTTCTCTTTATGGGATCTTGCTGGCCAGCGGCGAAAAATCTGGCGGGAGGGGTCGCCCCTGTTTCACCCTGTGGAGCGGGACCCAGGCGACCAACCGAATGAAGGACCGACTGGGGGGGGCGCCGCTGCGCGGAAGCGCGCGCGCCTCGTACCAGTCGGACCAGAGTTGCCGCCGGGACGCGGAGGGTCGGGGGACCCTCCGCCTCTATCACGGCGGGCCGGAAGGCGCCCTTGCGTGTTCCGAGGGTGCCTTCTGGCACGGAGGGGGCCCGCGCGGTCGCTCTCCGCCTTCTCTGCTTTCAGAGAAGCGCTGGTGAGTGACGCGACGGGCCTCGCGTGTGGGGCGTGCGGGGGCCAACAGTGCATTGGCCCCCATGCGCCCCAACAAGGAGGTGCGCCGCCCTCCTCTAATCCCATTGGTCCAAGTAACGATGGGATGGGGGGGGCGGCGCGTTGGGGGGTGTGGTGGCCAAGTTCTATCGCACTTGGCCACTATGCGCTCCAACGAAGAGATGCGGCGCTTTCTAGCCCCGTCGTCGAGCACCGACGGGGCAGGGGGCACCGCCGAAGGAGTGCCCGAAAGGGCGCCCGCAGACGGGGTCGCGGAAGTGTGCGCAAGCGTCCCCGTGGCCCCGTCCTTTGCGGTGCGGAGGAACACCCCAGGAGTTTTAGTCGGTATACCGCCCTTTTCAGGGCGGGGAGTCCGACATAACCACTGTGCTCCCCCGAGCCAGTGGTACCCGTAATTGGGGTTTCTCCTGGGTGAAAAAAAAAAAAAAGGATTGTAAGACAGTGGCGGGCCTTAAATTACATTACATTTAGATTTAACATAACATAACCTCACGCCTGTATCCCAGAGAGGTAGGCAGAGACCAAGGACTGCCACTTGCCACGATTCTGACAGATCACCTTCGCTTCATCACCTTATTTTTTTATAATAACTAATTAAACTATACTATTTTTATTTTAATGCACTAACCCGTGCTAAGGAACAAATTTAAAAACCTATTTAGAGGCTAAAAATTTCACCCATGCCGGGATTCGAACCCGCAACCTCTGGCTATCCGTGCCAGCGCTCTACCAATTGAGCCAATGGGCGACTCACGGCATCAGTGAAATTTCGAACCTCTTTACACTATTCTCTGTATTACGTACAGGCAGCGACATCTGACTTAAGCAAATTAAACTGTTATTGAGGCATGTATTTATATAGGAACCTCTGAAATTATCGTTTTCTTTGTTTTTTTTGTACATCTACTTCCTTCTCTAATGTATTAGTCCAGTTCATCCGAAGGTCGTCTGGAAGAGATCACTTTTAGTGATAAGGCTGCCGTCTGTACTCTTAGGTTAAGAAATATATGTGTAATTTTCATTTTTATGTACAATAAAGTGTTCTTTATCTCTATCTATCTATCTAAAATAGGATCCTGATGCTCAGCCCCGCGTCCTCTAAAACTATCCGCAGCTTCATTGCGATTCGGGCGTTTGTAAATAAAAACCAAGCTATTGCATGGGAATTACTCCTTGAGTGAGACTCCTAATATCCTGCGGCTTCTCAACAGCCTGCACAGCCTGCTGCACCCTGCAAGCCAGCACGTTTAAAATGCCAAAAGACGCGACTTTCTAGTACATTGATTGTCAACTTCTGACATTTTATCGCCAGAACACGAGTGACTCGTGCCATCGTACTGCCCGGGGCAGGACTGAAGTTGTAAGTTCTCAACTTGCAGTCGTGGGCGGCCACTTCGAGGTGTTTCCATCCCATCCTTAAGTGTGTTCGCCTCTAACTTCACTGATCGCCGATCAGTGAAGCGTCGCGGCGCCAGGTACTTTTTCAGATACGTAGAAAATAAAAAAATAAATTAACATATTATTTTGTTTTCGAGGGGTAATCAAGCGGCAATATTTCTTTGTTTTTATTATATTTTTTTCTTGTAATAACCTGGCGTACAATGAATAATAATTGAATCTAATCATTCATTCATTCATCGAGTCATTCGACGAGGTTCTTCAGCAACTCATTTGCTGTTAGGGCCGCCCGGGTGTGGAATGATCTGCCGGTTTCAATAAGGCGCTCTGCTTCCCCAGCGTCTTTAAAAATAAGGTGTATGATTTGAATCTATCACTCTAATTATTTATTTTTTTATTTGATTATGTTATTGTTTTTCTTAATGTAGGTATGTCTTTCTTTTTATCCTCTTGCGGAACTTTATTGTAAATAATGTAAGTTTGTGTATGTATATAATAAATTGTTTTATGTATTATATGTTATGGTTTATGTATGTTATTTTTAAGTATAAGTATGTATATCAATATTCATATTTGCACCAACTACCCGTCTCACTTTTACTTCAGCAACTCTCCATCGTGGGTTGCCTGGAAGAAATTGCTCTAAGCAATAAGGCCGCCAATTGTACTGTATCTTTGTAATTATGTTTTGTTTTTTTTTCCTGGTTTACAATAAAGAATATTCTTATCCTATCTAATCAAGACAGAAAAAGTGGATACAAAATAGCTTGGTTAATTCACAGCTACTACCTACTTGATTAAATTTCTATTTATAACATTCATACAAGTATTATTTATTCAGATGTATGTTGCCAATAGCGTCGAATATGAAATCATCCCTATTAATCATTCCAGGGAATTCTCGTCGTAGTGGTGCTCCGTAATACAGAGAATATTGTAAAGAGGTTCGAAATTTCACTGATGCCGGGAGTCGCCCATTAGCTCAGTTGGAAGAGCGCTGGCACGGATAGCCAGAGGTCGCGGGTTCGGGTGGAATTTTTAGCCTCTAAATAGGTTGTTATAACAGACAAATATGAAATGAAAAGGTTTTATTCAAAGTAGCGCAGAAGCTGCGGCGTAATGAACGTTACAATTTAACCTAGGTTATCATAATTATTGTTATATGCTTATATAACAATAATTATAATAAAATGTGTTCGTGTGAAAATGATACTATTTCAGCGTTTGCTGTTTCTATTCGAAACTGCGCTGATTTTCAAATAGCACCTCCACACTAAATGAAAAATAACGTTTCATGCAAGTTTTCGTCTCAGCTTTCGTTTCATGACCTCTATATTCTATTCGTGTGGACTTTAGATCGTCGTATTCAGCATACGATAGTTTTAGCTAATCCACTGGCCGATTAATTTTATCAATAACTTACAATCCACAGGATTTGATTGCACTTCCTTGTTTCGTAACGTAAAAATAATTTGAATTTTCCAATGACGCTGAAAACCTAGTATACCTACCTAGTGTCTAAGGTGCTCAAATGCGCTTGAAATTGCCAATTCACGGTGCGCACGCGTGGTAACTTAGCCCATGATCTCTCTTTCTGACAGAAGGCAGAAGACGGAAGTGCTCTGTAGTAGGAAGTTACATTTTTTTTATGTTCCTCCTCCACTTTTTAAGGTTATCACCTGAACAGGTGAAGTTACAATGTATCCTGATTTCAGTGTCTAGCTTCTACCCAACTGAGCTATTGTACCGGCGGTGAAGAAATTATCTTTCTGCTCTTCTTCTGCTAAGCATATACCTTAAATTAAGAATTTTATGTGAAACGCTCGTGGCCTACTGGAACCAAGTGATTGAAATCAATCACTCTTGTTAAGCAACAGGCGCGGTCAGGTACTGGATGGGTGACCGTCCTGCGACTACCGTTATTGGCATTTTTTCCGAGCGCTTCCGTGCTCGCAAGGCACTTTAAGCCGTTGCCGGCTGTCATATAATGGCTGTCGCTAAGCTATTCCAGAGGCATTATAGGCGGCTTGATAACTTCTGACTCTTTTCGTTGCCTTAAAATCCTCCACCAACTCTCACTTGGCCCCCGAGGCGGAGTATGGCCTAACCTTCCTGCGATGCAGGAAAAGACCCGTGCCCCAGCAGTGGGCACATAGGTACAAAGGGTCTACACCTTTGTACCCTTATATATTCGAAAGCAAGCAAGAATATTTGCTATTTTATGGAGAAAGTCTTATCGTCCTTTGATCATAATGAAAACCTCAGGCAGTATCTCATGGAAGCATAGGCCAGCGGGATCGCAGTAGCGCAGTTTAGGGAACAGGTTTTCTGAACAAGAGCCTACGCTTGTCACTGGAAAGAAAAAAGTAAGTCCAACCCACTCCATCAGTCAACAGTCATCCTGGATATAGCCCCCACGAAACTCACCACTTCGATCATTTCTTCTCTCATCTATCCAGTAACATTGAAGATCCAAGCATTAATTGTGGTTGTGTCATTGCTATAACAATATTTTAGGCGCTTAAAAATAAGAGAAGTAAAATACTCAGAAACTTGTGATCATTAAAGATTTATTAATATTTGTGCACGTACATAATTAATTGGTTATTGGAGTTTTAAAATAGCTTAGGTACAATTTAATAATATCCATAACAACAATTACTTATTTAGATAGATAAGTACTGACCTTAAAAAATATTTAAATTCAGATCAATTTACATGTACGAAGTGAATTCATTAAGTGAATTTAACAGATTTCGTCCTCCTAATTCATAACTAACTTAGTAAATATTTTTTATCACTAGTAAAATAACGGTATCACCCTGTAATGCGATGTAACTGCGGGTATGACTCTGCCCAATTTCTCCGCCATAATGGCGGCCCTCTAGCAACTTCGAGAAACTTCTGAACGAGGACGTGAGAACCGATCCAGAGCCACCTACAGGTTCGACGTCCGCGCGATACGTCGCCCGATTCAACGGCTCAGCCAGAGGAGCACAACGTCACAATAAAAGTTTTATCTTATTATCGGCTAGCGCCATCTTGCTTTATTGCACCGCGTTAAGCGAGATGCCGCTACCCGATAGTGGGATAAAACTTGTATCTTGACCTAGTGCTCCCTTGGCAGGAAAGGTGGAATAGTGTATTCGCGCAATGAAAAGTTATAGCGAATGCGCAGACGTCCTTGAGGCCAGCGTCATACGAGGCCTGTCAAAGTTACTAGTCGGAGACGCTGCGACGTGGTGGCAAACCCTCAGAAAGAAGAAGCATAGTGAACCGAAGCGCTCGCGCTTCCATGTAAAACTTATGACGAACGCCTTCCTTCCACCATCACAGGTATACATGGTATACATCGTATCGGTAAAAAACCATTCAAATATTATTGGGCCAGAACTCAGCCACGCGCACATCAGCTTCCAAGGCCTCTTGCATGTTCTTAGGAGTGCAGTACTTGGGCACGAGTGAGATGCAGTGAGTTGCCTCATAGTTTGTGGCGAGGCCCCACTAAAACAATGGTTTGTCATGTTTGCCAATGAGCACCGAGACTAACCAACGGATTTATTTATTGCAGGGGCACCCCGTCTACCCGATAAGACTGAATCATTTACTGATTGCCGGACTGCTGCATTTGAAAGAGACTAGGCACCCACGACTTCGGAACGTTTCATCAAGTGCTGAAGACAGCAAGGACAAGCGATAGCTGGCGTATCAGGATGATTTGTGATCTCCTAAGGTTTGGAAAAGTATCCCAGCAACCAAGACAAATATGTGTTTGCATGCGAAGGGTTTAATACTTGGGTCACTTCATTACGCGCCGGGATGGTATTAGGCCCGACGAAAACCTGAGGGAGCCCACAAACCTGAAGCACTTTTCCCTGAAGAACTTCATTGGACTTTTCTTAAGTTGCTTTACTAGCTCTTTGTGCTCGGTTTCGCAAAAATGTACCTAATTTTTCTAAGATCACACAACCACACACCAGGCTTACTTGTAAAAATGAGCCAAAAGTTCGGAATGAACCACAGCACACCTCCTTCCAGGAACTTAAGCTGAAGCTGGTTTCAGCTTCCATTCTCATACTAAAATCAAACATTTGTATGTGACTACGCTCTCGGAGCAGTGCAGATGAATGGCCAAGGTAAGGATGATAGTCTGATCGAGTATGCCAGTCGCCTGCTCACTGGTCTTGAACGTAAATACAGTACCAAACTAAGTACTGTATTTAAGCCCCCGCTATATTGATGTCATGTCTGGATGGCCATACTTAACATCCACCCGTTGGCTCGGGAGGCGATATCTAATCTTTTAGGAATAATGTTTTTGGTATGAACCCGAGGCTGATATTGAGGTCTCACAATTGGTCGTACGTAACATTTCTAGACATCTAGACATCCGAGGTATACTGGATAAAGAAACCTTTGTGCCTCAGTTGCCACACTACCTCAGTAAGTTTATAGAATCTTTAAAGTCCCTTGGGGCAATAGCAGGACCTGCGCAGGGAGACTGCTGATGAGATCTGGTCTTCTCCATAATATACCGAGAATATGCTGGTCCCACACAATACTCACGCACTTAGTAATGGTCAGAAAGGTTTAACCAGAAAGTTCATGCTCAGACTGGATGTTCACTATAGTGTTGCGTCTCAAAAGTCCCACACATATGTGAAGTTGGAGAAGCGAACGCTCCTCCTGCTTTTGTAGACCGTTTTCACTCTTCAGAGTTGACTCATATCATATCAGAGTTGACTCATATCGGCTCTAATTTTCATGTTACATTGTACTTTGACATTCAGCAAACAGAATGTAAATGCTTTACGTTGAAATAAATTGAGGGGCTTGATGATAAGGTTTTTAACCCTGTACAGACTCGTCGTAAGCGTGGGTGCCGTAGGTTAGCTGCCAGCGCCTAAGCTTTCCCATCAGGCTTGTGACGCAGGGGGAGGGAGGATGTAGCGCTCACTATGATTTTGGAACGTACCTTAGAGATAATTAATGGTTACTATTTGTGACGTAGCTAAACACGTCACCAGCCACACCACGAGCACCACGCAGGCACTGAGTGACAAGACGCCAGCGGAGCGAGGCCCGTGGCGCGGGGCGCTGCACGCAGTGACGCCAGCGAGGACTGGCGGGAGGCGCGGGGCACGGCGGCGACACGAATATAAAAGGCGCAGCGCTAGCTCAGTCGGGGGCTCCCACTACCAGTAAAGACGCTCACCGTAGGTCTGGTCCCGGTGTGATTTTAAGGGGTTTCTGGTTCGCTGTGGGTGTCCCGGTAGGGCTTCAGGACAGTCGGAGGGGATCCCGATCTGTAGAGGGTTGAGGAACAGGCGAGGGCACATCGGCTGATCGGCCGGTCCGCCTCTGTGGGCCCGAAGTCAACCGATGCCGCTCACGAAATGTCCTAGGACGCGGCATGTTGATGGCCCGATAGTAGCCGACCTAGGACATCTCGTGTGCCCGCCTAAGCCTCTGGGTGCAGGCACGTTGGGGTTCCCGATGGTGGCCACACCCAGATAATAGGGAATCCTGAGAGCGGTATGTTGGGGATCCCGATATCGGCCGCTCCAGGATCATTGAGAGTCGTAGGTACCTCTCACCAGGAATAATTACAGCAGTTAATAATAGTGAGCAAGTCGCCCCAAGTGTCCATCAGTAGTTAAGTTGTGTGAGTGTCGGTGGTGTATAAAGACAGTGATAATACAGGGACAATGGTTAAAACCAGTGGTAGATTAAGTAATAGACAATTTAAGTATATAGGGTTAATTATGTAAATATCAGATCTGTGTGTATTAAATGGTGTCGGTTTTTGGGATCCAAGCGTACCTAGTCATTTGTGAGTAGTCCCTATAGGCATCCCTTAAAGCGCCAACCCGGGTAGTGTTTCACCGGGTCGCGCATAAACCCTCAGGCAGAGCACCTCAAGAGGTTAGTGTTACATATTCAATGAGCTGCATATTCAATGCAGAACTATAGAGCACATAGAAGACCCGATCACCATATTCCGAAGGAGGCTCTCGACTGGAAACCCGCCGGAGGCTCACGACCTGGAAGACCGTCTCAGGCGTGGAAGAGATCCGTTCTCTCTGAGACAAAGGAGAAGGGAAAAACTTGGCTGGAGCTACCATTACTAGCCAAGATAAATGGAAAACTCCAGACTCCACGCAGGAGTAAAGGGACCAGAGAAGAATTCACTAATTTTGTAACCCCAATAGTTGAGAGATTATAGGTGTTACAGGTTACAAAATGTGCTAGTAATATTCTTCGATTAACAGATTTTTTTGCCGTACACTTGAGTCTGCCAGCGTTCACCCCGCTAGTCGTGATCTAATTAGCTAACGTGTTAAACACTGCGTTCCCCATTTCTTGCTAATCCACAAGTCTAGGTGAATTTAAGAGGAACTAACCAAATTTAGTAAGGCACTTAGAACGTCCTCAATGCATGCTTCAACAGGCTCCTTTGTTCAGCAGAACCTCCACAGTCTGACTGGGCGCGACGTCACTTCCAGTGAACTCAATCGGAAGTGACGTGGTGACGATGTGCTCCGACTGGTGTCGGGTGAGTTCGGTCTTCAGGCGAAAACTCTGCGAGCATTGGTTGCAACTGGAAAAACGAAAGAAAATATTTAGACGCACAATTTCCATAGCCCAAAATGGCACCAATAAGGACTTGGCCCCCGTGGTGGAAAAAGGCCATTGCCTTCCTCAGGGATATACGCAATCGATATCAACCCTTATATGTCCCCACTGCTGGGACACGGGTCTTTACCACAGGGCCAAGTCCGGGTTGGTGGAGGATTGTAAGACATTGGCGGGCCTACTATCAGAAGTTATCAAGCCGCTGTAGTCACATATACGCAATACTGATGCAAAAATATTTTATTCCTACATTAATATCGTTATCAACCCTTATATGTCCCCACTGCTGGGGCACGGATCTCTTCCTGCATCGCAGGAAAGTTAGGCCATACTCCACCACGGGGGCCAAGTCAGTGGCGGGCCTTACTGTTAGAAGTTATCAAGCCGCCCATAAGGCCTCTGACATGGCTTAACGACTGCCATTATATGACAGCCGGCACCAACGGCTTAACGTGCCTTGCGAAGCACGGAAGCGCTCGGAAAAATGCCACTAGCGGCAGTCACGGGACGCTCACCCATCCTGTACCTGACCGCGCCTGTTTTTGCTTAATCAAGTGATTGATTCCCATCACTCGGTTCGCCCAGGTCACCAGCGCTTCTACATAAATATAAATCCCAAAAATTCCCGAAAACGGCTCCGAACAATTTAGATTAAATTTAATATATTTCTGAGGATAAATAGATCTACCTAGGTTGTATTTTTATTAAACCTATTTTTCCGTGTATTTAGGCATATAAAATTTAATTTATCATTAGAATAGAAAGATAATTTTCTTCACCATCGGGACAATAGCTTAGTTGGGAAGTAGCGAGTCTCCAAAGATATATTTGAATCTTGGTTGGAGCCTCTATTTTTGTTTGCTTTTATAATCCTTTCGTTTAGTTATCTAAATACAAAAATGAAAGTGAAATGGTAATTTTTATACTATCTTTTCATAGTCCAACAACAGACAACTGTCGTCTATATGTGTTTTACAAAAAATCCGGCCAAGTTCGAGTCGAACTTGCGCACCAAGGGTTCCGTATAAATTTGTAGATATGTTACATGTGTATAATATTATCAATAATTTAGGAATCTAGTCTCGCAGTTTATTTTTGAGCTTTTACCGAACTTCAGCAATTTTTTTTTGTAACATAAAATAACATTTACATACAGGCATTGCATCTGGCCCCACACTAGGATACCCTGTGTCGTGGGAACCAGAAACAACGACATCATAAACGTGTAAACACCCAAGACCTAGGCTTTTTTTTTTGTCCCAAGCCGGGACCTCTTGCATGGTAGGTAGACGCGCTACCGCTATGGCACAGAGGTCGTCAAATTATTTTTATATATATAATTTATATATATATAATATGGTTTATGTTTTAATTACAAATCTACCTTCCTGCGCTGCAGGAAGAGACCCATGCCCAAGCAATGGGGACATACCTTTGTATGTCCCCACTGACAGGGTTGATAACAATTACAAATGTATAGTTTTTAGTAGTGTAGATAGATAGATAGATAGATAGATAGATAGATAGATAGATAGATAGATAGATAGATAGATAGATAGATAGATAGATAGATAGATAGATAGATAGATAGATAGATAGATAGATAGATAGATAGATAGATAGATAGATAGATAGATAGATAGATAGATAGATAGATAGATAGATAGATAGATAGATAGATAGATAGATAGATAGATAGATAGATAGATAGATAGATAGATAGATAGATAGATAGATAGATAGATAGATAGATAGATAGATAGATAGATAGATAGATAGATAGATAGATAGATAGATAGATAGATAGATAGATAGATAGATAGATAGATAGATAGATAGATAGATAGATAGATAGATAGATAGATAGATAGATAGATAGATAGATAGATAGATAGATAGATAGATAGATAGATAGATAGATAGATAGATAGATAGATAGATAGATAGATAGATAGATAGATAGATAGATAGATAGATAGATAGATAGATAGATAGATAGATAGATAGATAGATAGATAGATAGATAGATAGATAGATAGATAGATAGATAGATAGATAGATAGATAGATAGATAGATAGATAGATAGATAGATAGATAGATAGATAGATAGATAGATAGATAGATAGATAGATAGATAGATAGATAGATAGATAGATAGATAGATAGATAGATAGATAGATAGATAGATAGATAGATAGATAGATAGATAGATAGATAGATAGATAGATAGATAGATAGATAGATAGATAGATAGATAGATAGATAGATAGATAGATAGATAGATAGATAGATAGATAGATAGATAGATAGATAGATAGATAGATAGATAGATAGATAGATAGATAGATAGATAGATAGATAGATAGATAGATAGATAGATAGATAGATAGATAGATAGATAGATAGATAGATAGATAGATAGATAGATAGATAGATAGATAGATAGATAGATAGATAGATAGATAGATAGATAGATAGATAGATAGATAGATAGATAGATAGATAGATAGATAGATAGATAGATAGATAGATAGATAGATAGATAGATAGATAGATAGATAGATAGATAGATAGATAGATAGATAGATAGATAGATAGATAGATAGATAGATAGATAGATAGATAGATAGATAGATAGATAGATAGATAGATAGATAGATAGATAGATAGATAGATAGATAGATAGATAGATAGATAGATAGATAGATAGATAGATAGATAGATAGATAGATAGATAGATAGATAGATAGATAGATAGATAGATAGATAGATAGATAGATAGATAGATAGATAGATAGATAGATAGATAGATAGATAGATAGATAGATAGATAGATAGATAGATAGATAGATAGATAGATAGATAGATAGATAGATAGATAGATAGATAGATAGATAGATAGATAGATAGATAGATAGATAGATAGATAGATAGATAGATAGATAGATAGATAGATAGATAGATAGATAGATAGATAGATAGATAGATAGATAGATAGATAGATAGATAGATAGATAGATAGATAGATAGATAGATAGATAGATAGATAGATAGATAGATAGATAGATAGATAGATAGATAGATAGATAGATAGATAGATAGATAGATAGATAGATAGATAGATAGATAGATAGATAGATAGATAGATAGATAGATAGATAGATAGATAGATAGATAGATAGATAGATAGATAGATAGATAGATAGATAGATAGATAGATAGATAGATAGATAGATAGATAGATAGATAGATAGATAGATAGATAGATAGATAGATAGATAGATAGATAGATAGATAGATAGATAGATAGATAGATAGATAGATAGATAGATAGATAGATAGATAGATAGATAGATAGATAGATAGATAGATAGATAGATAGATAGATAGATAGATAGATAGATAGATAGATAGATAGATAGATAGATAGATAGATAGATAGATAGATAGATAGATAGATAGATAGATAGATAGATAGATAGATAGATAGATAGATAGATAGATAGATAGATAGATAGATAGATAGATAGATAGATAGATAGATAGATAGATAGATAGATAGATAGATAGATAGATAGATAGATAGATAGATAGATAGATAGATAGATAGATAGATAGATAGATAGATAGATAGATAGATAGATAGATAGATAGATAGATAGATAGATAGATAGATAGATAGATAGATAGATAGATAGATAGATAGATAGATAGATAGATAGATAGATAGATAGATAGATAGATAGATAGATAGATAGATAGATAGATAGATAGATAGATAGATAGATAGATAGATAGATAGATAGATAGATAGATAGATAGATAGATAGATAGATAGATAGATAGATAGATAGATAGATAGATAGATAGATAGATAGATAGATAGATAGATAGATAGATAGATAGATAGATAGATAGATAGATAGATAGATAGATAGATAGATAGATAGATAGATAGATAGATAGATAGATAGATAGATAGATAGATAGATAGATAGATAGATAGATAGATAGATAGATAGATAGATAGATAGATAGATAGATAGATAGATAGATAGATAGATAGATAGATAGATAGATAGATAGATAGATAGATAGATAGATAGATAGATAGATAGATAGATAGATAGATAGATAGATAGATAGATAGATAGATAGATAGATAGATAGATAGATAGATAGATAGATAGATAGATAGATAGATAGATAGATAGATAGATAGATAGATAGATAGATAGATAGATAGATAGATAGATAATACTTTATTGTACAACCAGAAAAAAGAACACAACCATGATTTCTTAAATGTAAGTAATGTATAAAGACATATAACTTCCTAAATTTCACAGTTCGTGGGTTACGGGAAGACTCCTTTCCTCCCTTCACTTCCATGAATTTTGATACCCTTAAGTGACGAAATATACGTTTTTTGCGGTATAGACAGCCGTAACTTTTTTTAGTGTTAGAAGTATGAATTTTCGCAACTTTAAGGGGACTTTAGACATGAATAGGCGTTTTTAATTCCAACTCGATACCTCCACGCGTTTCCTAGATAAAAAAGGTTCTTGACACAAAGACGGACGGAGCAACAGACAGTGATCCTATAAGGGTTCTGTTATTTCTTTTGAGGTGCGAAACCCTAGTAAGTAGACTAGCAAAGCTCTTTCGCCTAGGTAATAGTACTTACTCGTAAAGCTTTTCGCCCAAAGATTAATTTCAACTCGGTACCTCCACGCCGTTTACGAGACAAAACACAGACAGACAGATGGACTGTCAACAAAGTGATTCTATAAGGGTCTGTTTTTCCTGTTGAGGCACGTAACCCTAAAAAGTAGACTAGCGAAGCTCGTTCGCCTAGGTAAAAGTACTTACTCGTAAAGCTTTTCGCCCAAATGCGACCGTTTGTGCTTGAGCAGGTCGCCGGTCTGTGTGAAGGCCCGGTCACACAGCTCACATTTGTACGGTCTCTCCCCCGTGTGGATCCGGTAATGACGCTTCAGGTGGTCTCTGCTCGTGAATCTGTAGATAGAAGTGGAGCTTGATATCAACCCTTGTGTGTTCCCACTGCTGGGGCACGGGTATCTTCCTGCATTGTAGGAAGGGGCCATACTCTATCAAGGGGGTCAAGTCCGGGTTGGTGGAGTGGAGTGGAAGTGGAGTTTAGTGGCGAAGAAATAGGGTGAACTATACTTGGCAAACGGGGTGAATGGGGATTAGTGAGAGCCAACTAGAGTCTCCCAGGGGTAATTTTCACTCGTCAATAAATGCTTTGTAGGAAGGTTTTTAAATAAGATTAGATTATACACACTAGAAAATAAAATACATAAAATGCTTTTAAATGTATTACTGAGGTAACTGCTTTAGAAGTTGAGAACAATTTTTTTTTTAAATACATAGTTAAAATATTAATACATATCAAATAACCTGATGAAATTTAATTCTAGTCTTGTGCTATTACAACGTACTTAAACTATGACGTCAAAAGGTTCACTTTACGCCTTGTAAAGTATTATTTTATTATCCTTATAAAGTTCATCAATATTTCAGTCATTAGTCTTTATTACAAAATGTTCAGAATAGAAAAACTTTTTTTTGTTTTTGTTTATTAAAGGAAGTCATTTTATTTTTCTTATTTTTTATTGTAACTTGTACGTTTTTATTCTTATTATTTTTTTACTTTTTCTAGTGTACTGACCACAGTACCAATACCAATAAAAGTGGTCTCATTCCTTTCTCACCATTGACTCTATTTAAAAATAATGAATGAAAAATCCTTTACTACTACACTAAATAAAACAAACTTGCACAAACGTGAGCTTAATACTAAGTGAGACTGGGTCATTGTTAATTCCACAGTAAACAAACAAACAAACAAACAAACAAACAAACAAACAAACAAACAAACAAACAAACAAACAAACAAACAAACAAACAAACAAACAAACAAACAAACAAACAAACAAACAAACAAACAAACAAACAAACAAACAAACAAACAATAGTGTGATCTTCTATCTATCTATCTTACCTCATACCGCAAGCGTCGCACTCGTAAGGTTTGATGCCCAAGTGCCTCTGCTTGTGCTTTGTCAGCGAGGTGGACTTAGTGAAGAGGGCTCCGCACTCCTCGCACTTCCAGGGTCGCTCTCCGGTGTGCGTGGCTGTGTGGCCCTTGAGCTCGCCTGAAATAGGAGATGGAGTTTCTGAAAACGGTTACGCTACGACCACCTTACTTCTCGAGTACAATCTGACTCACTCGAACAATGGAAAACGCCAGCAATACTGTGCTTTGCAACTTTATAAGCTACTTTTAAAAAGGAATGGGTTCTAAATTTTACTTTCAAGGTAAAGCACTTTTACTCAAAGATCCAGGTGGATCTTTTTTACTTAAGTAATTAATAATTATCACTGACTTCATTCATCTATTTAAATTACGAATTACTTTTCTAAATCTGTGAATTTGTAGTAGGAATACCATCGAAGGAAAACATCGTGAGAAAACCTGCAGATTGGGTGGCAGTTGAGTGGCTCCCCACATGTTAAAATTGTCTTTCCTTTGTTCTAGAGACCAACTAAGCTGTCAGGATCTATTCCACCTAAAAAAAATTATCCAGGCACTGCAGTGTCCGAGTAGTATCTCCACTTATCTAGTGTGTGTAAAAGTGCTACAAGACTTTTTATAAAGCATGCAAACTTTCATAAATTTAAAGATTATTGTTCAAATTTGGCTTGCATGATTGTAAGTAAACATACATGAGAAGTCAAGTAAACATTTTGTAATCACAAGCTCACCTCTACTAACAAATCTCTTGGGGCAATGACTGCAAGCAAATGACTTATCACCCAAATGTCTCTTAATATGGTGCTTTAAATTACCACCTGAGTCAAATTTTTTACCACATGTTGGACATAGGAAGCTTTTAACTCCCAGGTGTATCTTTAAATGTGCTTGAAGTGAGGATTTATGCATAAACTCCTTCGAACAAACTTTACAAATAATCCTTGGAGCACCCCTATGTCTATTCATGTGACAAACTAGCAACCAGCGGTTCTTAAACGTCTCCTCACACAAATCACATTTCATGGGTGTTCTGTTGTGTATGTCCTGGTGCCGGAGTAAGTGGCTCCGTTTTTTGAACGTTTTCCCACACTCTGTGCAGCTGAGCGTCCTAGCCTTAGTGTGTTTCCTCATATGCGCTGATAAGCTTTGTTGCGATTCAAACTCTAAGGAACAGGCATCACAGTGAAAACTTTCTGGTTCTAACTTAATTTGAAGTTTAAACGCTGGGTCTTCAGTTTTATTTTGGTGTAATAATGTATGGGTTTCAAGCATATATTCTCGTTTGAATGTTTCTGTGCACATAGTACAAGCAAATGGTTTTTCTGCAGCATGGGTGGCCAAGTGTCTTTGTAAATTTGAATACTTTGGAAAGCTCTTTGGACACTCGGTGCACTGGAAACGAGCTTTCCTCTTCCCAATTTCTGGGTGCATATCTTCTATGTGCTGTTTTTTATCTGACAGTGTTTTGAACAGTACCAAACAGACTGGACATGCATAATTTTTTACTCTTTTAACTTTATCAGCTTTTTCTTTAAATTCTGTAACCTGTCGGTCGACAAACTTTTCTTCAAGAATACGGCTTTTCAGATCTTTCTTGTGAACAATGAGAGGCTTCAGATCATCGTCACTATCATATTGTTGGAGGCTGTCATAATTATCACATTTATTGTAGTCTTTATGACCCATCTCTATTTTAATCTCACTTTGTTCTTCTAACTTTATAGAGGACTTAGATTCAAAGTAAGCCCTTACTTTGATATCTGATGACTTGGCTTGTTTTTTATACATATAGAAATCAATCAGCTTGTTGTAGCATAATTCGCAAAGATTCTTTGATAGGCAGTCGTCTCTGTCGATCTGGAAAAATAAGGCAGATACTTTTGTTAAAAATTATCAAATGCTACTGTTGCCTAGGAGAATACTGTGAAAATAACGACCAAGTCTTTTCTGGCTGACGAACCGACCGTCTAAATACGATCTGCCTGGCGGACAAAAATCAGTGGCGCACAATCATTACACTTCTCTCCAAAGTGGACGATGCATGATATAAATTGATAAAAAAAGACAGTCTATATACCTTTAAAGAAGTGCAGGAGGTGAGCATATCAGCAGTAACTATACCCTCACTATCACACATTGAAAATAAGTTGAACATATGATCAGCATCCTCCAGACAAATACGACAGCATTTATCGTAATTGGAACACTGGGTTTCTACTAGGTTATCCATATTACAGCTTATTATTTGATGCTTTTACTAGTTCACAACACCTTATAGAACTTGTAGAAAAAGATGGTAAATTGCTCGAAAATCTCCATCGTCAACAAAACAAATACAAATACTGTCAGCTGTCACTCACTTCACTACTTCACTACCACTACCACAGACTATATTTCACTACTACTGACTGCAACTGCAATACTGCATAACCTTTTTAGTTCTGTGAATGCAATGACGTCTCAGAACAATAAGTTATTGTTCTGAGAACGACGTCCAACCATTTTCCACTTATACCTGAGCCAAATTCGATAACGAATGGCGATAAACAAACCGTTGCTAGGCAACGACTTGTTTACACCTAAAAGGCAGATGTGAACAACCTTTTCTAAAAATGTTTTCATACAAATAATAATTGTTCCTCCTACTAATGTAAAATGCTTATTTATGTTTATATGTTTATGATTTTATAGTGAAAGGCTTAACCGATTTGAATATGACATTATGACAACACTGAAATATGAAACACAGATTAACAAACATCTACGCGAGCCATGCCGCATGATTTTCCTAATAGAATTAAAAGCGCGTTTAAGCAAAAAACATACAAACTCTTCAACTTTATATTATTAATAAGTACTTATAGATGCTACTATGAAAATGAGGAGATTGGGACCTACTGCAAATATTGAAATAAAAGAAAGTTCTTTGTATATATTTTTATTCATATGTTCACACTAATCATCACTGTCACTGGCCAAAGAGGAGGATGAATTTGTGTCTCCGGAGACTTGAATTATAAATTAATCAATGTCATTATCCATTACACCATCAAATTCGGCGTTTTCTTCTCTTCTTTAATTACGTGTTCAACACAACGTTGCCATGCTGCTGGAGTAATTTTACTTATTGCCTCATCTAACAGGACCTTTATTTAGTTCAGCCATTTAAAAAGTTTTATTTTTGGCAGCAACATGGCCTTTACTTGCCCCCATATGATTTCTATCGGATTTAATTCACAATAATATGGGGGCAATCTATATTTTTGTCTTGGGCCATTTTGTCACACATATATGCCATATAATATGTGGCATATATGCCACTTGTTGACTAAACTAAACTAAATTTCCTAAAATGTTTGTCACACCTGAATTTCATCCATGTTTCTTTTTCTAAATTAATATCGATTTTTTTATAGTTTTTCGAAATAACAAGGTAATATGCATGTTATTTGAGTGATTCTAGTTAAATATGCTGCAATAGGAATTGTTATTAAATAGTTAGCAAGTAAAAGGCTATAATCAAGTAAACAATAGAAGATTTGTAAAACGTGAGTTGTGATAACCCTAAATTGGTTTGTTTACCTCTATTCTCTAACGAGTTTGGCAGAACTGTAGGTCTCTTTCATAATTGTCATATTATTAAGCGGCCAGTACACAATGGTCCATGCTGGCCCACTGCTCGCCATTGCCATTGTGTGTAATGGTGTGCAGTGGCGGGCGGACAATTGCCTATTGTGGCGCGCAATCGGACAGTTGTCGGATTTTTGGGCACACTTCAAAGGATCATGGCGTTGCGTGGCCCATCCCTGATTACACAGTGGCCCATCGTTCAATCAATTGACCTCCAAGTTTTTTGATTTATATCAATTGGAGCCCTTAATTTTGCGCCTTTTGCGCCAATTTTTTTTTAATAACTTTGTTGTTGTACAATACTTCTGTAATACTTGTAAATAAATAAAATAAAATAAATAAATAAATAGCTGCGGCCGCAACTACTTCCACGTCCATCGCAAGTGGTTTGCCAGACAGAGAAATGAGCCACGCGCCATTGTGGGAACAGCAAGTGATCGTGGCCTATGATTGGCAATGGCGAGCAGTGGGCCAGCATGGGCCAATGTGTACTAGGCGATCATTGCAAAGACGATCCGTTTTATAAGACCGTTTTGTGTTCCGCGACGATAGGACCGTTTTACGTTTCATTCTAAAGCAGTGACAGCGACTCTAAAGCAGTGCCAGCGTTTGTTCGTCAATAAAGTAATCTTTATGTCTATTTCTATACAGCCGAATATCGTGTAAAACAACTTATTTTTCCGATGTTTCGTGATTTCGTCTCGTTCGCAAAGCGGTGGTCATTGCTGTGTATCTTAATGTCGTTGGTATAGCGTCTAATGTCGTTTAGCAATAAATGGCAACGAGTCGCGACGCTCGCTCGCTCGATCGCGCAGCTCGTGGGTGACGGTTATTGTTTACATTTTTTCAGTTTGAATTAATAATTTAATGCTACTTACTGATTGTGAATGTTAATTATGTAATTTTGTATTTTTTTTTACTCAAGTTAAAGTTTAGTTTTAATGTTTAGTCCTAAGCCTGGAAAAGTATGAAGGGAAGTTCATTAATTTAATGAAAAAAATATTGAAATAGAACGAAAAACGTTAACAAGTCCTCAAACTCATTCCGCAACCATTTCTTTTACTAGTCTTCGAGACGAATGTCGACGAGACGAAACGAGAGTTTCTCTCGTTTGACCGTCCTCTGCGCCTTGCTCGTTCGCATACAATGAAACCAGTTGCGAACGAGGACCGTTTCGAGGACCTGTTTACGTTCCAGAAAAACGATTGCGTTTCGTCGGCGAAAAATCGGACAACGACCCACTCCCAATGTGTACTGCGGGCTATAAATTTGTCAACACGGATGTCATTGTCAAATACACGTCAAACTTTAAGGTTCTGTGGCGTAGACAGAGACACAGAATAAGAACTCTTATTCTGAGGACAGAGAATACAATACAATACAGTGCGTTCACATTAACTTGACGTACTGTTACCATGTTAAATAAGAAATGATTCCCATTACTTGGGGAAAATAAAAGGTTTGAGGGCTTGTTAACAAATAGATGTGCTAAACGGCAGAACGAGAAAACTTATGTACGTCTTTAAAAAGTTGCGAAATGCTACGGATCAAGCTACTCTCAAAATGGTATATCTATCATTATGCCAGTCCATTCTGTCGTATTGTATACCGGTTTGGGGGGGCGCTGACAAGACTTCCTTAATCCTCTTAGAAAGGGCACAGAGAGCTGTAATAAAAGTTATGAAGTCTAAACCGTTTATGTACTCTACGATCAAAGTATACTCAGAAGCTGAACTACTTACAGTTCGGCAGTTATACATTCTACAGTCTCTATTGCGTAGACATTTATCTGTCCCTCCTTTAACTCCTTCCGAGACGACCCGTCGACGTAGACAAAAGCCTTGTATCTATAGCGTAAGTCGAACAGTGTTTGCCAGTAACCAGTACTCCTTACGTATTCAACTCTTGTATAATAAGTTAAACAAAATATTAGGACTGCAAGATCTCACAAAATTTGAATGTAAGCGTAAATTCATCAATTATTTACAGGATTTGTCTTATGACGAGACAGAGAATCTACTTAAATAAAATTATTATTAAATTCTTACAGCTCTCTACTCATATGCTGCAACTTACACATCACGCTCTCTCTCACATATACAGGCTCACACACACACACACACACACACACACACACATTCACATACAATTAAGTAATAACTAACCATATTCACCAATGCATCTGTATACTTGAGACCTGTGCTTGAGACGCACAATACTTAAATTAATAATGTCTGAAATAGATCTGTACGTTATGTACAAAACAAACTAATTGTCAAAATACAGGACCACCTAGTTGAATTGATAATTGTACCATTAGCCTTTAAGTGATTTTGTAAAGCCCTCAAGGCTTATAATACCGTTCCTTAATGTTGTTCTTTATGGTGAGAAATAAACTTTTACTTTACTTTACTGTTTTACCATCTTCCGATTAGGTCCAAAAGCTAATTCACATGCTAATGTCCTTGTTACCAATTCTCTCACGCGACAAGTTAATGTGAACGCACTGTAGATTATATTCTCTGTCTACGTTCTGTGGTCAAACCACAGTCAAATTCCTATCAGTCACAGACTAAAGAAATACTTTTGACGTATAGTGTTGTCTTATACAGTACTCCAATCGAGATCTCGATTTGTAATTAAAGTTATATAAAAACATTGTCGGCGAATTAACTATCTAGCCGTAATATTATTATAAATATTATTTTAAAAAACCTCTGCAATAGTAAAGAATATCAATGGGTATCGAAAGGAGAGCGGATGCAGTTCACCTTTTTTTTTTTATGAGGCTATTCCCCCGGCCGCCGGGCCACGGTGTCACCTCCAGGGATTTTTAGCAAATTGAAGCAAGCAATGGCGTTTTTGTAACTAAAAATTCTTTCATTTAAAAAAAATCTTTCAGAGTCCAATTTTTCTCGCCCGATCCGCCACTCAAAACTCTATCTACATTTAGTTTCCTTCTTACCGCGTTACATCCGCTACACACCTAACACCGTCCACTCCAGCATTACTAAAGAGCAAGCTCAATTCAAACTGCAGAGAGAAACGTAATAGTCAAAACATTCTGCTTGTTTCTAGTATGGATTTTAGGTAAAAGCAAAATAAGTTATACGGAATCTCATAAGTACGTCACTCATTAAATTGAATTGAAACATTATTTAATACACTATAAAAATATTTGTTCATAGGCTAACTTAATGATTATACAGTTATTAATAGCATTGATACCAATAACAACAACAATAACAAAAACATATATACAAAACAACACAATAAAATGTATAGGTAGATACCTAATTAATCAATATAATTTCCTAATAGATACCTACTTACTTTAAAAACGGACTGAATAGCTGAGAGGACCGAATTGTCTATTGAGAGACCGCCTTAGTCTTTCCAAGTTTTTAACGAGCCGGGTAAGTAATTAACAACAACCAACAGCTAAGCATAAGCTTATAAGGCCGGACCTCAGATCATAGAAAGAAGGAGATATGCCCTAGCCGCGAAATAAGTCCGGTACCGCTGTCGCCACTTTTGAATATGTGTGCGTTTTCATTACATGCACAATATTGTAAATATAAGGTTCACGCACACGTCTGTCCAGTCATTTACTAGCGTTCTAATCTTTTAATTGGTTCGCACACTATGAAAAACAATTGTACGAATACACTCGTACACGTAAACAACAGCGTCGGTGAACTCCTTAGGGATGGAACACTTGTATCAAATAATACATCTATCGATAAAATTATCCGATGAGAGGTTATTCATTTATTAACAGTATACTTCGTGTTGGGATGATACAAAAAACAGAGCATGTTAATCCGATGAGAGGTTATTCATTTATTAACAGTATACTTCGTGTTGGGATGATACAAAAAACAGAGCATGTTAAATTTACAAAAACAATATTATTAAAACAAATAATCCTATTTTAATTTACTGTCCTGTGAAATGTAAATATTTATTAAATACGTGTCTTTTTGTCAGTATTTGTGGCTTCAGTATATGATAAAGACGCAAACTTGGCTTTCTACTGATATAGAATTTGATTATTTTGATAATGATGATGACCCCTGTACTGTATACTAATACGATATGTTAAATTTGTTCGACAGAACACCACTGAAGCATACTTGGTAGTGACTCTGTCCGGAAAGCTGGGTCTTCTGGGTTTAAATCCTGGTAATGGAAAGAACTAATATTTGTGTGAAGAGCATGTCTACGGTCAGGGACGCATTTGTACCTGGATCTTGGATATTTCTTTGTATTTTATTCAGTATATGAATCCCAATGCAACGTGAAATGCACTTACATTACCATTTACAAATTAGCTTTAAATATTGGTAACTCTGTTAGGACTCTGTAAATTAACAGCAGTTTTTGTTGGGTGAAAGAATGAAGTGCTGACCTTTTAAGAATACAATAGCAATTACTTTCTCATTCTCTAAAAATAATTCACTCAGCTATATAAAAAATAGAATAAACACATGTATAAACTCGAAAAACAACCATTTTTCTGAAGAAATTGCCACTTGTCTGAGTAACAGCGATATATTGGAAATCAGTAGCCACGCTTGGATTATAAGGATTAAGTAAAGAATATGTTTATAGCTGTGATTGAAATGTATCATGGGCCTGTAAATAAAGTAACTTCCTAATTAAAAATACAGTAAATAGGAAGAACTTTTGTAAGCTTGTCAAAAACAATTTCAATGACACTTTCGAAGCATATATATAGATTAAAAAATAAAATCTGCATCCGACTGAAATCCTACAGAGAATATTTTCATTATCGTCATCATTCAGCCACAAGATATCCACTGCTGGACATAGGCCTCCTCCATGGATTTCCAAAAAGACCAGTTGAAAGCGGCTTACATCCAGCGTCTTCGTTCGACTAGGATGAGATCTTCTCTCCATCTTGTCATCCGACGCTGCACTTGCCGATATGACATATAAGCAAGTACCGACATACCATATTGTGGTCTCCATTCGAGAACTTGTCGGATCTAAAATGGTAAATAAATTATTAAAATACTGAAAATGCTTTATTTAACTTGTTTTTCATTACATAATCGAATTTCATTTATAACATAACGCTCATAAAAAAATAAATACTTATATAAGACTATGATTTAGTACCACAACCACATCACCTGATTTGTTTCTTTAGAAACACTTTCTTTTGGAGAGTTATGCGTCGTCCATATGAAATGAAGATTAGAATAAAGTGATAATTGAATATTCTAAACCATGTAAAATTTTATCGTGATTTTAAATATCCTGGTACCTCAACCTTTATGGAACTCGTTATTACTGGTATTTTCAAAGTAGGAACTGCTCACGGAAATATTTTTTCCCCCACTTTAGCATCTGGAAACACTTCTCTGTAAAATAGATGGAGCAAATTGTACTTTATTTGAGAGGAAATCAGTTATACCCTCTGTATTTTGATCCATTTTTCTTTCGTATTTTTCTTTATCTTTATTAGAAACTTTTTGAAATACATGATCGAAGCTAGGCCTGTTTTTAATAAGACAAAATCCTTCTACTAAAATAAAAGCTTCCTTAGCAACGCAAGCTGAAGTCTACGCAGATGGAGTCGCGGGCAATAGTCGACGATAAGACTAGATACCTAGTCTTACAATAATTGGTTCTAGTAATTTTGGAAGTCTGGACGAACGATTATAAATGCCTCAATAATATCGATACTTAATCAGTCTGAAAAGAAAGGAACTACCCCATCACTATGTCTCCAGCTGACCTACTGGTGAATTAGACATTTCGCGGCAAATACATGCGGCCGTACCTCGAAACATCGCATTGAACAATGATCAGTTTTGCGTTACGGTTCACTGCGGGCTAGCTTTTCCTAGTTAGCAAACCTCCACGAAAATCCTATATAGAAACAGCAGTGGAGTAACTACAATGTAATAAATACGTCCCATTTACGTTCTTAGTAATGTGATGCACATTGCACATAAAATTATTATAATTATGATTTTTCGTAGTTTATAAGACGAATATAGTGAGTAAAATAGGTTTACCGGTGAAAAGACACTCCCCTGTTTTTGAATAGCATGTATCACAGCGATTTCTGCAGGTAATCACTGCGCAATTAGGCATTTTTCTCAGATGTTACTACGACGGCTGGCGCGAAGCGATTGACGGCCATATTTTAAAGTTTCGCAGAGGTTAGCCCAAATGGGCTAACGTTGGGCGACAGTGCCACGCCCACAAGGCACTTCTCCTTATTTTTGTGTTCTGAGGGCCGGACCAACCTAGGCACCTTCTTAATAAGCAATGCTCAGTAGTCAAGTTGTTAAATATTTTATATTAATTTAAGTTTCTTATGAAAGTCTTTTTAGTGATTTATTCTTGGATTCGCGCTAATTTTATATAGCATAATAAAATCATGATACCTGCACCAAGACGACGAATGGTTAAGAAGTTGTAAGAAAACATAGAATGGGACATACATAAATACGATTCAACCTTAATATGTCTCCTTTTGAGCCCTACACCGTAATCGAATTCGGCTTTACGTAAGGGCGCTCTACAACGGACGCCGGCGTCATGTTAGTTAAACATATATTTAGTGCATGGGAAGAGCGCAAGGATGCTATAGGCGTATTCTGTGACTTGTCGAAAGCATTTGATTGCGTTGACCATAAAACACTTCTTTTAAAATTAAAGCACTATGGTATAAACGGGAATAGCCTAAAACTTATAACATCATATTTAGAAGGGAGAGTTCAAAGAGCTGATATAAATAGAACTAAATCTTCAGGGTCAGAGGTCAGGATAGGAGTGCCACAGAGATCGATTTTGGGGCCGTTCCTCTTCTTCGTATATGTAAATGATTTGCCGTTCATGGTTCAAAATATGTCAGAGATAGTATTATTTGCAGATGACACGTCACTTATTTTTAAAATTAAGAGACAAGAAAATGACCTTGACAGTACAAATAATGCTCTCTCTCGGGTACTAAATTGGTTTACTTCTAATAACTTATTGTTAAATTCATAGAAGACAAAATGTATAAAGTTCACTCTTCCAAATGTCAAAACGGTAGACAGCAATGTTTTACTGGGGAATGACAAATTGGACCTTGTGAATGAAACTGTATTTCTAGGTATCACAATTGATGCAAAGCTTCAATGGGGTCCTCATATAGAAAAATTAGCAAATAGGCTTAGTTCAGCAGCATATGCAGTCAAAAGAATTAGGGAACTAACTGACGTTGCAACTGCTAGGCTTGTTTATTTTAGTTACTTCCACAGTCTTATGTCCTATGGCATACTACTGTGGGGACGGGCAGCAGACATTGAGACCATCTTCGTCTTGCAGAAGAGAGCGATCAGATTCATTTATAGGCTGGGTAGTAGAGATTCGTTAAGATTCGTTAACATCCTGACAGTTGCCAGTCAGTATATATATGAAAACATTATGTGCGTTAGGAAAAATATCAGTAACTTTAAAACTTTAGGTAGCCAACACAATGTAAATACTAGAAATAAACATAAACTTTTGTTCCCACTATTTAGGCTGGCAAAGGTTAATACATCCTTCATGGGGCATTGTATACGCTTCTATAATAAAATCCCTGAAGATATATTAAGCTAGCCTGAATCGCGGTTCAAAAAATATGTTAAGCACACTTTGTGCCAAAAGGGCTACTATAACTTATAGGATTATTTAGATGACAATGAGGTCTGGAATGAAAGCCAGTACAATGTATGAGTTCTATGTTTATAATGTTAACTATGTTAATTAAGGACTTTTGAAAAGACTAAGTTAGGAGTTTTTTTGTCCATTTTTTCTCCTAAATGATCTAGATTTTGAAATGGACACCTAGTTTGAATTATAACGTTCATTAAGACGCAGTTTCTGTGCTACTTTGAATAAAACCTTTTCATTTCATTTCTTATAGATTATCAATTTCTGATTGAATACTTGGTGTTACGTCACCGAATCGTATTGTGGATAGACTATTCTTGGCTATCAAAGTTCAGTCCATAATCGAAATCACAACTTATAAATGGAAACGGAGGATCCATCCCTTGATGACATTTTATTTCTTTTTTTTCTGACATTCGCAAAAAATCGTCGACTTTGGTCGTTATTGTTGTTGTTCGGTAATTTTTACGAAAATAAATTAGAAATAAGTTTCCTGGCGTAATTAGAGGGTAAGTCTTTATCTAGTTGCTTTCTCGTAACTATTTTTAATTTGTACCTCTGCAAGACGATCGTAATAATCAAGACTGATAGGTATTGTACCTACCTTACTTTTTCTTCTACGAAGTTTATTTTAAAAGTTTCGTTCGAGTACATAATATTTGCATGATGATTTTGTCCTTGAGAATCCAGAAGCAGTACTGCGATTCATGCGTATGTAATTACTAGTAAGTACTAAGCATCCTAGAAAATAAACCAACGTTTAATTATTTTTATAAGAAAACTGGGGCATTTTAAATTGAAGCAGGTTCAAACTCCAAATCACAAGTAGGTAGATAAATGGGTACATATATACGTAGTTTTAGTTCTATTGTTACAGTCGACAGCAGGTCAATGTTTACATTTATGCTGCAAGGTCACCTGTTATTATGACTGAATGTACCCATTTAAATTATGACTGAATGTACCCATTTAAAGATTCATGTGCTATTGACTATACCTTGATAATTGATTTTAATTTTGATTTATTAAATATCCAATGGTGTTATTATTACAAACCTGATTCCTGTAAAGCACTCTTTAGAGGCAATTTATTTAAATTGTAGTTACATTTTTTCCTAATGAAATCCACCACAAGACTATTTTAGACAGCGTTTCTGGAGTGTTTTAGGGCATTGTGTTTTAGATCATTGTCCTACATAGAGGAATGTCCATTCTACTTAATACTTATGGCTGAGTAATGCCACTACTTAGTAGGCAAAACACACAACAACTTACAAAAAAAAAAGGTATTTTTATTGCAACAAAAAAATATTGAAAAGCTGTGAAACTTAATCTAACTCTAAATGACCTATTTTCTGTGAATACTTGCTTTTTATAACCCTAAGGGATTTAGCTGTTTACTGGTGACATTTATATTGAAAATTTTCATCATCAACATATCTATGTAAGTAGGTACTTTAATATCTGTGTAATTTCCTTTTTTATGTAAAATAAAGTATTCTCTATGTATCTATCCATTGAGAAATATTGGCAAGTGAAGATTACTATTCTCGACTGTAGAGCGCGACTCAGCAAACATAGTGTAGGACACCCTCTGACTAGGTGGGATGACGATCTACAAAAAGCTGCCAGCGGATACTGGATGTGGCAAGTAGAAGACAGGTCTCTTTGGCACTCATTAGGAGAGGGCTTTGTCCAGGAGTAGTAATCCTCTTCTTCTTCTAGCTATATAGATATATAGCTAGAAGAAGAAGAGGATTACTGAGCAGGTTTCAAGGACTCAGGGTATTTTGTTATTGACAATTAGCCTGGTTGGGACAACTTTGTTGGTTGAAAAGTACTTGACTATAGAAATATTATAACCAATTGTCACTTCAAAAGAACAGGGACCTCTGAGAAGACCTAATGGTCCAGCAGGGGACAAATGTGACCAGATTTAATGAGATTGAATATTGATTCATAACTGTGTAGGCATGTGAACTTCTAAAGGTAAACCATTAGATCATTAGTGAGTAGATCAAGGTGGTCAAGTTTCCTTCAACTTACTGGACAGAGATTGTCAACATTATCAATCACCTCCATGACCTGTGATGTAAAAACAACCTAGTAGGTGTGACATTTTGTGAGCTGAAATAAACCGTATATGCCTTTTATAAAAGCCATTTCACTGTCCTGAATTTATAATCAGCAAGGGCTAGATAGTGGTGTTCAGAATCCATAGTAGTAAATGTATTCAGTTAGCTTCCCACAAAAGTAGATTTTTATCTACTATAATATGTAGACTGTTGTAGACTATGCTCATCTGCAAACTAAATTTGTGGGCATGTTTCACATAAAAAGAAAAAAAGGTTATTTCATTAATCTATTGGATAGATGGTGCTTATTGATGTACATGATTTTTTTAATAGACAGCCAGCAAATGGTAACAATGTTATTGTTAGATGGAGAAATGTATCTCACACTGGAAGTTTAAATTGAAAACAATGGCATTTCAAACTCAATGTCAAAACTATAAAATCATAACTACAGATTGGAATGGAGCAGTCATGAGAAATAAGAAAAAGCGGCCAAGTGCTAGTCGGATTCGTGCACAGAGGGTTCTGTTCTCGCACTTGTCTGTGTTTTTTATAATTAGACCTTAAAATATGTCATAAGGCCCACAACCAAAAAGAAAAAGCATAACCAAAAAGATTTTTTGTATGGAGGTATCCTTACTTTCTAATTTTATAACTTTTTAAGTGCATAATCCACCACATATGTGTCTAAAAACCTATTTATAGGCTAAAATATATTCTGTGAAAATTTCAATTGCCTATTACGGTTCCAAAGTCAAACTGATGACAACATGACGACAGATGGATAGACACATATACCTGAGCCAAATTCGATAACGAATGGCGATAAACAAACCGTGGCTAGGCAACGACTTATTTACACCTAAAACGCAGATGTTAACAACCTTTTCTAGAAATCATTTTCATACAAATGATAATTGTTCCTCCTACTAATGTAAAATGCTTATTTATGTTTATATGTTTATGATTTTATAGTGAAAGGCTTAACCAATTTGAATATGACAACACTGAAATATGACACACAGATTTAGAGCCATGCCGCATTATTTTCCTAATAGAATTAAGTGCGCTTAAGCAAAAAACATACAAACTCTTCAACTTTATAATATTAATAAGTACCTATAGATGCTACTATGAAAATGAGGAGATTGGGAGCTACTGCAAATATTGCAATAAAAGAAAGTTCTTTGTATATATTTTTATTCATATGTTCACACTAATCGTCACTGTCACTGGCCAAAGAGGAGGATGAATTTGTGTCTCCGGAGACTTGAATTATAAATTCATCAATGACATTATCCATTACACCATCAAATTCGGCGTTTTATTCTCTTCTTTAATTACGTGTTCAACACAACGTTGCCATGCTGCTGGAGTAATTCTACTTATTGCCTCATCTAACAGGACCTTTATTTAGTTCGGTCGTTTAAAAAGTTTTATTTTTGGCAGCAACATGGCCTTTTACTTGCCCCCATATGATTTCTATCGGATTTAATTGACAATGATATGGGGGCAATCTATATTTTTGCCTTGTGCCATTTTGTCACACATATATGCTATATATACTTATGCCATATACACGTATTGACAAACGACTAAACTTCACTTGTTGGCATAAACAAAATTTCCCAAAATGTTTGTCACACCTGAATTTCATCCATGTTTCTTTTTCTGTAGGGCTGTCGCGTAAAATTAATGTCGAATTTTTTATAGTTTTTCGAAATGACAAGGTAATATGCATGTTATTTGAGTGATTCTAGTTAAATATGCTGCAGTAGGAATTGTTAATAAATACTTAGCAAGTAAAAGGCTATAATCATGTAAACAATAGAAGATTTGTAAAACGTGAGTTGTGATAACCCTAAATCGGTTTGTTTACCTCTATTCTTTATCGAGTTTCGCAGAAGTGTAGTGGAAACAGAGTAAAAGAGTCCCATTTAGTAATAATAAGGCATCCTTCGGACACGAAACCCATATCATAAGAATTTTATTCACCTTTAAAGACGAAAAGTTGACTTAATGAACATCAAAGCTGTTAGGACAAAAGCTGATTGAGCAAAATAGACCAACCTAGAAGGAGGGGTTCTTGATTAATATTTTATTTAAACTGTCTACCAGCTTTACATAATCACTCGATTCGAACACAAAAAAAATCGAAATTTCTCGAAGACCACCTG